>OX461808.1:174554702-174577322 GCA_949802685.1 Dicyrtomina minuta | reverse complement strand
AATTAAAACAATAAGGTGTCGTAAAATATATATTTACAAATAATAATTGTGCATAACATTCAGGCCTCAAAGCCAAATTGTGATGCAATGTTATAGTTTCAATACAGTTCAACACATGTTTATACTACGACTTTTCATCTTTTGTTGTTTTGCAGTCAGAAATAGGTTTTTACAGCAAATAAATGTGGGTATACTTGAGTGATAGAAACTAAGGACACTTTGAGTAATTTCACACACGTCCAGGAAATGTACGTTTTGATAAGTCTGCAAATAGGGCTGTTTGGTTGCATGTCAACACTTTGGGTTTATTATGTTGCTACAATGAAACACAACTGTAAAAGTATTAATCAATACAACAGTTACTAAAGGCAAATATAATATGATGACACTGTAATTACCAAAGGTATTTATTTACATTTTCCAGGACTGTAGTAAGTAGATCTTACAAAACATTGCTTCTCACAAATGATAATATGTTAATGATAAACTATTAAAGAAAATGTATTAAAACGTTTTAATTTTTTTTATGAATTTAGTAACGCATTTATTACTGGCTTGTATAGTTAAATGACTTAAGCTTGTACAATCAGCGTATAATTTAAACGTTGGAAGCTTTGTTACTTTTTTATCTGCGGACACTGTGGAGACATTATGAGGGTAGTAACTGCTTTTATTAGATTGATCAGACCGTAATCACTGTTTAATTAACTTTAATAAATGTAAAGTGTTATTACTAATATTGTGCTATTGATAAAATCATGAATATTAAAGGTTCAACACCAGTCATTTTAGATTTGTAGTTATTGATTTCGAATATAACATATGCAGTGTCAAAGCAGACGTATTACTTTTGAATTGAGAAGGCAGTTATATTTTTAAATTAAATAGCATTTTAAACCTTTGAGATTATTTGAGACTGTATTTACCAGTTAGAATGCTTGCCATACTTCTTAAAAGAGCGCAAAGTGCAATTTAATATGACCAGCATATAATTTTGCAAGAGAAATAGTTATTTACTCTAGTGATGTCGATACAAGCTGACTACAAGTCCCTATTTCTGTTTAGCAAGTTGAATATAGAAGTTAGCCGATATTACATCTTCAACTTTGAAATAAGCATTAAGAGTGAACACAATACGATTTCGCAAAATTTCCAAACAGAACAAATCTCTATTTAGAATTTAAGACTTATTTTTCTAGAAACATAGTTTTACCAAACGTACATACTTAGTTTGGGTGTAAAGCTACAGTAATGCAGTTAATTATGAAAAGTAAACGTGTCATTAGGTCATAGAAAGTAATATGATCGGTACCTTGTGGTAATTGTGAACTTTTTAAAGTGAAAAACAGTGACAAGAGTGTTTTTTAGCTTATAAAGTAGCAACATGAGAAGCTTTACCTTACCTTTATTTGTTTATTTAGGGACAAAACGTATAATGTGTAGGAATATGCAAAGCTAAGCTCATCAGAACAGTATAGTACAAACTCAAGGTCAGTATCTCAAAACCTTAAGTGTACTACAAACACACTACAAAACAAGACTTTTCTGAATCTGTGTTCTGTCATTTCATAATAATAATACTGATACAACACAGAACAGTATTAAAAGGGATCCTGCGGTGGTGGAAGTAATAATATCAGTAGCGTAAATATTAGTTGTACGTGTAGTCAAGTAGTACATTGTTCTTAGTCGTACAGAATTATCAAACCCCACGATTGTACACCACAGTCTTGCCAGTTAAATGCAAACCAAGTCACATCATAACAACATAACATGACAACTAGCAACTTAAGTCAAGCCAGCATCACGACATGTACATACCTACTTGAACAAAGCTAAATCTACTGCCGTGCATATTTTAGTATTGATAATTGTCTTAAACATTGTGTAATGTTAAACGTTTGAAAGCGCTATGTACATTTTTGGCAATGCAAATTGATTGATGTTTTAAAATGTGTAATGAATATTGACTGCTGTCATTTATATTTAATGTGTAGCTGATTCTAAATGTATCAAAATGTTCAGTGTGAGGAATATGGGTGCGTGTGCTGCAATTAGTTTTAATGTGTGGTGTACTTTGTTGTAGTTAGTTATAAATAATGTCGCAGTATTGATAAATGTCGCGGTACGTATATGTCTGGGGCATATTATGCGTATTATTGAGCGTCTCATTGCGTATTGTACATCGTTTCTCAATATGTATTGATTATTATTTTAAAACTTTTAGTGTATATAGTATGCTTACTATTGATTTATAATGTGCACTTAAGAATAAATGTATTAGAATTCCTAGTGTCCCGAATGTAGATGCGTACTTTTGAATTATACTTAACGTGTATTAAATAATAATGGTTTTCAATGTGTAGTGTATATTGTATTACCTAATTTAATAAGTTGTCTGAGTGTCAATACCTCTCTCAGTTTATGTAATGTGAAACATCTTATTGCGTACTGTACAACGTTTTCAAATGCGTAGTAAATAATAATTTAAAACGTGTAATGTAATTGTGTCTGAAACATTATTGTATATTATTTCCTTATGTGTATTAATTATTGTTTTAAAATGTGTAGTGTATATTTCTTGCAATAATGAATATATATGTTATGTAACTATTATTAAATATCTCAGAATGCTTAGTGTGAGAAATCTTGAAGTGTATTCAACAATTAGTTAAACGTGTTGAGTATATTGTTGTTAGTAGTTATAAATAATATCGAAGCATCAATAAATGTCGCGATACGTACATATTTAGGGAACAGCATGCGTATTGATTTACGGCTTAATGATTAATTTACAATGTCTTTATGTGTATTAAATAATAGTTTAAGATGTGTGGTGCAAATTTACAAAATCATTGTGTAGTGTACAGTGTTTTTTAAAGTGTAAAGAAAACTGTTTTAATATGTGCAGTGAATATTGTTGTAATTATTATAATTAAATGTATCAGTATTGTTCAATCGTAATGCGTATTTAATAAAGGCAAAACAATCTTTTTAATTTAATTTTCAATGCGTGTTGGTTTAATTTGCCACGCATAATTTTTACAGCTACAGCATTTATATTTATTGAATTGTCAACGCATATAAAGTATATTCGCAACGCTGTAATAATAAAGGCACAACATAAGTAGGCATTAGCGTCTAAATGCCTATTGATTATAGTTGCAATGTGCAGGTTTTAAATACTCAACATGCGCACTGACTAGCGTATAAATGCGTATTTCCTATGCATAATTTATATTTGCACAACATGCGAATTGATAAACGTCTTACTAGGCATTAGTTAAATTTGCAGTGCGTAATTCAGATCATCTGTGCTCATAAGCGTCTCATTGCGTTTTGATTAAGGATGCAATGTGTAATTTATAAAGGCACAACATACGATCAATGTCTCAGTGAGTATTTATTACATAAATGTAAACATTATCACGCAGTTAGCTCCTTCGAAAGCATAATATATAATACTCATGTTTTATTTTTTAACGAGTGCGTTGCGCAGCAGTAATTAAAGTATATAGCTGTACTAGTCAACCTTGTTTAAAAACGATTATTATATTAATGTTGTTGATTATATATAGAGTCGTCATTTCAATTCCAAGAATCTGTAGCAACTTGTGTGTATAGATTGATGCTCTGTTAGTTTTAAAAGTGGTATGTGAAATGATCATTATCGTGATTCCGCCTGAACAAAACACTTCCAATACCAACGCCTTATGCTACAATTGCGTAATATATAACGTCATTATGCGTGACAATTGAAGTTGCAATGTGTTATTTCTAAAGGCACAACATGCGTATAGATCAATTTCCTAGTTCGTATTATTTAAATTTGCAATGTGTTATTATTAAATTCACAACATTTGTATTGATAAGTGTCTCAATGCGTAATTATTAGAAGCAAAATTTGCGTTTTGATTAACGTCCTAATGAGTATTGTTAAAAGGCTTAACATTTATAGTGGCTCATGTCTCAGTGCGTATTGATACATTTTGCAGTGCGTAATTATACCGACACAGCATGGGTATTGATTCACGTCTCAATTCGTATTGAGTAGAGTCATCAATGAGTAATTATTAATAAAGACAACATTGGCAATGATTTAAGTTTAATGTGTGTCCAGCAATAATTAAAGTATTATCCTTGCGTTTAGAGTTGAGCTTCAATAAAGTCAAAAGGAGGTCTTTTGCTTCAATGCGTATAACCTTACAATAACTTTTACTTTCCTTGTGTTAAAACGTTTTAATAATTTAAGGCGCGAGTAGCTAGTAGGTATATTAAAAAAGATATGACACATCAAACTCTACGGTGTTAAGTATATCTTATGACACACGAAGGAAAGAATTAGTGCTGAATGTGATATTGGAACACCAATCTCATTGCGCATGTACAAAACGCTCAATACTTACCGCGGCACCACTATAGGTTAATACAAGTCCATCTTGTTATATAACATGTTTCATGCTTAGGTTAATAATTGTATGAACAGACGTCAATTTAATTCAAAGAACCTGTAGCAACCTGTTTGTGTAAGTCAGAACATTGTTTTGTTCTTTTTACAAATGCTTTACAAAATATTTGAAATTGTAAGTGGGTCTAAGCAAACAAATTGAAAGCATAGAACCTGTCATTCGTAATTTATAACGACTCAATGCGTATTAGAAAGGCACAATATTTAGTCAAGTAATTAAGAAAATATGCGTAATAATTACCGTTTGAAAGCGTATTGTTTAAGGAATCTTTAATTTTTCTGTGCACTGTGCGTTTTTGCAAGCATCAAAATATACTGAATTTATAATGTTTTTAATGTGCGTGTTGCGGTTTGTTGAGCGGTATTTGCAGTAAATAGCTGTACTAGTCAATTTTGTTCCATAACATTTTCTGTTTTATGTAGTTCACGTTATGTAGAGCAGTCAGCCTAATTTTGTGAACTTGTGACAGCTTGTGTACATAAGTGAAAATAATGCTCATTGTTTTATAAATGGTAAGTAAAATATATTAAATTGTGATTTGTTTTGAACAGAATTTTAAAAACTCAAAGCATAAGGCCCATATAACGTCTTATTAGTATTGATTAAACTTGCAAAGCTTACTTTTTATACACACAACATGCGTACTGATTAGCGTCTCAATGATTTTTGTTTAACATTCTAATGCGTATTAATTTGCGTATCAATGCGTGTTGATGTGGGTCGCTATGTGTAAATATTTATTTCACAATATTCGTATTGATTTACGTCACAGTGCATATTAGTTAAAGTAGCAATGCGTAAATATTAGAAATGCAACATTCGTATTAGTTAGCGTGTCAGTGCGTTTTGTATAAATTTACAATGCGTAGTTATTACATTTACAACATGCTATTTATTAACTTGTTAGTTTGCAATAAATTATATTGCTATGTTTTAGTAATAGGAAAACAAGAATCCTTTGGAATTTAAGTCTGAATGGGTACAACATTAAGTAGTTATGCGTAAATATTGGAGACAAAACATGCGTATTGATTACTGCCTCTAAGCGTATTGATACATTTTGCATTGTGTAACTATAGCGACACAGCATGGGTATTGATTCACGTCTCAATTCGTATTGAGTAGAGTCATCGATAAATAATTATTAATATTACATGCCTATTAAATAGTGTCCAAATGCGTATTTCATTAAGTCGCAATACAAAATTATTGGAGACACAACATATTTATTAAATAGTGTATCAGTGCTTATTGTAAGAATTTGAATTTCGTTATTAGGACAAGCATAACACACGCTTAAATAAATTTCTCAATGCGTATTGAGTAGAGTCATCGATAATAAATTATTCATAAAGACAACATTGCCATTGATTTAAGTTTCAGCTCGAATAAAGTAAAACGGGGTCCGTTGATCCAAGACGTATGAACTACTAATAATTTTTCCTTTCCTTGTGTTAAAACTTATGAATAATTTAAGGGTGGAGTAGCTAGTAGCTCTATTAAAAAAGATATGACACATAAAGCTCTATGATGTTGAGTATATCCAATGACACACCAATCATAAAATTAATGCTGAATGTGATATTCAAACACTAAGGTCATTGCGCATGTACAAAACGCTCAATACTAAACGTGACAACAGTACATGCCCATACTAGCTCACCCAGTAATATTACATGTGTCATGTTTATGTTAAATATTTGATAGTTAGTTTAATACTGGGCAGCTGTAGCAACATTTGAATAAGCAACAGAATAATGCTTGATGTTATAAATGCTATAAATTAAATGTAATACTGTAAATATATATAATAATATATTGTAAGTATAAATTACAAAGCATTAGACCCTAAGCGCGTATTAATGTGTGTCCTTATGCGTATTGATTAAAATCAGAGTGCGTTCATATTAACGGCACAACATGCATATTGATTATAGTTGTATTGTGTGATAATTAAAAAAACAATATGCGTACTAATAAGCGTCTCAATTCGTATTGATAAATGTGGCAACGCGTATGTATTAAACGCACAACATGCGTATTTGTTGACATTTTGATGCGTAATAATTACAGAAGTATAAGTTGTTCACGCAGTGTGGAACGTTTTTAAAAGCGTCAACGTTTCATACATTTTTATATTTTTCAATGTGTGTGTGTGTGAGTGTGTGTCCAAGTTGAATGCCCAAGAAGCTATACAGGAAAACATTTTAAAGATCTAGCTGTCGAAGTCCACCCGGCACCACAGCGTGTGGAAATCGATTGGGATGGGGTTATTTCTACCACAGTATCAGGGTTTCAACCGTCACCTGAACAACCATTTGACTATTCTGATGTTGCCGCCGTCACTGATTCAGACATTGACAAATTTGAAAACTTTGAAGAAGACTGCAATGCAGACGACGAAAACAGCAATGGCGCCATATAAGTTTCAAACTACAACTTGCAATTTTAAAAGCATAATAATATATAACATTTGTAGTATTGTGAATTTTGTAGTGTGTGTTTTATTTGTAAAGTGCCATACGGCAATAATAATGTTTGTGTACTAGTCGTGTCTATTTTATAAGTGTTGTCAAGTTCTTGTAATAAATTTAAGATTTAGTTTATTATTCAATTTCGAAAAGCTGTAGCAAGTCGGGTGTGTAAAATATAATAATACTTTGTCAATAGTTTATTACCAACGTGTAAGATATTTTATATTCTGAATTTGTATAAGTGAATATTTAAAAAGTAAAATCAAATGTATAAAATGTAAACCTTGGGTTCTAGACTCGAACGTTTATGAATAAGATTTAATAATAGTGGCATAAATATACTGCAGTTGTAGTTCAGTTGCAACAGCGAATTCTATTTCTTGTGAAATATTTATTTCGATGGCACAAAACAAAGCAGAGAAAAATAATTGTAAGTTTCTTTTCAATTGCAACGTTAGAGGCGAGGACTCACATTGCATTTCCAATCATGTTATTTGGTAGACATGCAAAGGAGAACTACTGCAGAGACCGCCTATTTCAAACTTTTACATTTTGCCTTTTGTAATACAAGTTATATAGGAAACAGTGAGAACAGTGGCCATTCTTTAAAAAATAGGATTGTATAGGGGTATAATGAGATGGTTACATGTGTGAACATATACATTAGCAACAACGAGTATACCCTGCAAATATAAACTTTCTACAACTATTAATTGAAAGGACACACATTGCACCAATACATATTGCTACATGGGCAAAGACATTTCGTCCATAAAATCCGCCATATTTTTTAACATCAAAATATCAAGTCCAAATATAAATTTTTGTTTTGGAAAAGAGAAAGTTTTGAATTTTTTGGGAGGACGTTTTGCACCCCTATTCACATTGCCCCTGGTAGGTAAAGTGCCAAAACGCTTGAGTTTTTATTTTTACAACTTTTACATAACATGACATGACATTTACATACGTATACATAGAAAGCTCTATTTACGTTAGTGTTAACATGTCTACACTATACATCTTGCTACAAAAGCATAAAATCTTGTGTCGGGTAACTTACAGCAAAATATTTTAATACAACATATTTAATTATATACCAACTTTACTTAGACCAAAATATTATTTTTACACAAGAAATAATACTACGGAACTTTTAAAACTACAAAAGAAGCATAAAGTAAAGGTGAAAGTAAAAGAAAGTGGAGAAAGAATAAAGTAGAACCAAAAGCTAAACTTCAACACGACAGAATTCAAACCAAAAAATAAAGCACAAAGGTAGAATGTTAAAGTTGGGAAATGAAAAGAAGGAACAAAACAAAGCAGAATATAAGTTGAGGGAGCAAACAGAATCCAGGTTGGTTGTAGAAGTGGAGAAAGAATAAAGTCAAACCAAAAGCGAAACTTAAACACGACAGAATTCAAACGAGAAAAATAAAGCACAAAGGTAGAATGTTAAAGTTGGGAAATGAAAAGAAGGAACAAAACAAAGCAGAATATAAGTTGAGGGAGCAAACAGAATCCAGGTAGGTAGTAGTAGTGGTGAAAGCAGAGAGAGAATTTGGAACATTCAGTATCGTCCATCCTGGCCATGGGACTGGCACCAGTCAAGAAATAAAATAATCATATATTACATTTTAGTGCTGTGAAGAACATGCGCGCATCATAGCTTTACATTTCTCATACTCCGTCCCGTCAGGTCCGGGCACTGTGTACATGCTACTACGTTCGTGCGTACCATACCATTTGCATTGCCTTTAATTGAATTATGCGTAACGTGTATCTTCCTATATACATTTCTCTCCCTCCCTCTCTCTCTCTCTCTCTCGTGCCACTTAATTGAATTAGCCATTACATGTATCTGCATCTCTCTCTCTCTCTCTCTGTCTGTCTCTGTCCCATTACACTGTAATTATTTGATATATATATATATATATAATCGCTCCTCACTCATCTCCTCGCCCTACCTACCTACTAATCTACATTGCTCCCTATGTATCTCCCTCTATATCTCTCTCTCTCTCTCTGTCTGTCTCTGTCTCATTACACTGTACTTAATTGAATTATATATCTCGCTCTTCACTCATCTCCTCGCCCTACCTACCTACTAATCTACATTGCTCCCTATGCATCTCTTTCCCTCCCTCTCTCCATTGCCTGGCTCCCACTCTCTCCAGCTTCACATCTCCAGCCTCCAGCATCCCAGCATCCCTAATCTGAAGACGTACTCCCCTCTTCTTTCTAATTAACCACTCTCTCCATTCAATAAATAAAAAAGTCTCCATAAGCCGCTATAAACATGTAGTTGCATGTAAGGGTTCGTCCACAAATGATGTTATCAGTGTGTGTGTGTTGTGTCAGTTGGTTTAGCCTAGTGGGGTATTGATGGCATTACATTATGCTGACTACAACATTTTGTACTTTTTAAAAAATAAATAGAAAAAATATTTTGTTTTTTTTTAAACGTGGAAATAAGAAATATTGCACTTTTTAGAAAAAGCCTAATTACAAAATTTAGCACTTTCAAAAAAATGCGTTAATAAAATGTTTTGCACTTTTCAAAAACATGGAAATAGGAAATATTGCGCTTTTTAGAAAATACGGAAATTATTTTTTTTTGCACTTTTCGAAAACATGCCAATTCAAAATATTTCATTTGAAAAAAAAAGTTTTCATATAAAACCTTTCGCAATTAAAAAAAAATCAATATTAGCATTTTGAACATCTATCTAATTTAATTATCATTTAAAAATCATGTAAAATAAAAAATTAGGCATTTGCCTTCTTTATCGTTTTTTACGCAGTTATGTCATTTCAATTTTAGATATAAATGAACTTGATTTCTTTGTTCTTTGTTCCTTCTTTATTTTGACATTTGGCCTACTAACATTATCCGCAATTCTATTGCACAGAGATCATAGCATAGTTTGTATTTGAAGCGAAATATTTCTGCTTACAAAAGTTACATATCGTCAGTGAAGAACCAAAATGACCCATATCCAATTTCAGCTAGAATCAAAATGAGCTTTTTTATAAAAGCAAAATAAAAAACGTGCATAAAATGTAAATTAAGAGTTTTTGAAAAGTGTAAAATGTTCTATTTACATGTTTTTGAAAATTGTAAAATGTTCTATTTACATGTTTTTGAAAAGTGTAAATTGTTCTATTTACATGTTTTTGAAAATTGTAAAATGTTCTATTTACATGTTTTTAAAAAGTGTAAATTGTTCTATTTACATGTTTTTGAAAATTGTAAAATTTTCTATTTACATGTTTTTGAAAATTGTAAAATGTTCTATTTACATGTTTTTGAAAAGTGTAAATTGTTCTATTTACATGTTTTTGAAAGTGTAAATTGTTCTACTTACATGTTTTGAAATTGCAAAATATTTTATTTAAATGCATTCAAGACAAAAGACATGTTTCAATATTTTTGTAGATAGTGGGTGGATATTGGTTTTAGCTACAAATGGATATGGGTCATTTTGGTTCTTCACTGACGATATGTAGGTACTTGCTTATACAATAATAATTAAATATTCTGAGAACAAGGCGACAAACAGTCGCCAGCTAGTTGTATTTCTAAAGTTAAAGTTACAGTACAGCACTTGAGCTAGACACTCAGAAAACTCTATAGACACAGCCTGCCTGCCTGTCAGTCAATGATACGCGTAGCAGAACTGTCAAATTACATGATACCAGATTGAAACGTTACAAAAGCAGCCCAGTAATTAAATGCGTACATTAAAACTAGAACCCAGACACCCAGCAACTAAACCCTAAAGACCACCACCACTGTAGAAAACAAACCAAAGAACGAGAATAAATCAATAAAATCTGCATCTAAATCTGAATCTAAAATTTGTATTAAATAGCACTAAATTAGTTTTTAATTTCACTAAATGTCTAGACAGGATTTTTTCGTATTTATTAATGAGCTACGTAATCCGATATACGGATATTAACTATGCGTAAATAATTTTTACATAGGATATGCATATTATGTTTTCCCTTAGATTCATTTAGACATGTTGTACCGATGTATATAAAATAATTCAAGCAAGAAAATGGCCCTGATCTAATAAAGATTGAAATCAAAATCATTTAAGGCATAAAAGCGTTTAATAAAGGATTTTTTAATATGCACAAAATGTTTTATTTGCTAGTTTCTGTAACGGCAGAATTTTTTTTATTTGATTTTGTTTTAATTGTGCAAACTTTTATTTTTACATAAAAGTGAAAATTGTTAAATTTATTTACAAACCTTTTCAAAAATTGTTAAATGTTGTATTTTTGTTGTTTATTTCTAAATTAATGACAGGGAGGTCAAAGGAACCAAAAACGAGGAATTTTTGATAAAGTCGATCCCAATAATGGCCAAACAATTAAGTATTCTTGCCATATAGCCACCTGTATTAGAGTTTTAATACATCTAAACTAGTGTACCTAGCCTACTGTACTTTTTGAATTTTTTTGCACAGGCAGTTTTGTACAGTGCTGAAAATTAAGTTTCTGATGAATATTTGTTTTTTGTGAAATAATTTCTATGATTTACTACATGTCAATTGTTTACAAGTGTGCAACATTTTAATTCTCGCAGTATTAATTATATTTTAACACCCTAATGTTAATAATGCCTCAACAAATGCAAAGTTGAAATAATATTATATTAATAACTGTATTTCATCAATCGTTCTGTCTCATATGCCGTTCGCGAAGTTTCAGAATACACCTTTTTTTTTATTTTAAACAAAGCACAAAAATTCATAATCTACTTACAAACAAATTAAAACGGTGTGATAACATTATTTTGAGATGTTTTAAAAAGCATGTAAATAGAGTATTTGTCATTTTTTAAGTAAAAGTAAATAAAAAATTTTACACTTTTCAAAAACATGTAAATAGAACATTGAGCACTTTCTAAAACCATTTAAATAAAAATAATTTGCACTTTTTAAAATCGTGTAAGTAACCTATTTAGAAAACCCCTTTTTAAAACTATGTAAATGAAACATTTTGCACTTTTTTAAAACATGTAAATAGAATATTTTGCACTTTCTAAAACCATTTAAATAAAAATAATTTGCACTTTTTAAAATCGTGTAAGTAACCTATTTAGAAAACCCCTTTTTAAAACTATGTAAATGAAACATTTTGCACTTTTTCAAAAGGGTGATACTTTAGTGCTTCAATGGTATTTTGCTTTTTGGCAATGGCCAATTTATTTTTTTAAGCAATGATATATTTATTTGCATCAATGATATTTAAATATTTTTTCTGGCAATCATATATTTACGGCTATTTAAAGGAGTACATACTTTTTTTAGCATTCTAACCAAAATATTAGAATAATGTATTCATGAGTTCATGGGTAAGGGTTGGGAATGGAGAACTATTTATAATTGTGAATGACGTCAAGAACTGATAAGATGAGTTGTACCTTCCTTCTATCCCTGTCTCTTACTCTTATTTGAGTTGACGATCATTTCAGTTGTGGTTGCTTACTTAAACTGTTTTACTACCAAAAATAATAAAAATGAGTAGTGGTGTTGTGTTTGTTAAAAAACGGTCCAAACCAGAATCGGACGAGGAGGAAGATCAGCCACCACCATCTGACACTAATATCGATGTAATGATTTTATTACAGATGATATCGAACTTCTGCACAACTGTCCAACAGTTGAGTCTTTCCAACTAGGGTGTAAACTGTGGAAGATGAAATGGAAAACTAGCAAGGACCCTCTCGTTAAATCATTTGTATCATATTTCATATTCCAGTGGATTCAAGATAATGAGGGTTGGTTTCAAGGTGTAGCTCCTAGATATCCAACAACAAATAATGGAATGGAATCATTTAACGCGCTCATTAAAAAGTATCATACGATGAGACTACGGTTAACTTTCAACATTTTTCTAGCTAGAATTAAAGACATGCTTCACACCCACTCATGTGACCGAAGTGGAGATTCGCCACGAAAGTTGTTTGCAACGAAGGCAACTTATCCACTGAAAATCCAGCAGAATGCGTACCATTGGCATGATGAGATTGATTCTTACTATCACAAGACTATGGATAACTCAATAACAGTTATTTATGTTGCGTCATCAGGTCACACACCATTATCATCTGCAGCTGTTGTTACGACAGAAACGAAAGTCTATCGTTCATTTAAAACTTTTAAGGAACATTTTTTTTTCCTTTCACAATATCTACCTCAATTTTAACGACTAGCTATTGTCTTCTTGTTCTTGCGTATCCTACCAAGAAAAACTTGTATGCAAGCATATATACGGATTAGCGGTTTTCAATAATCTACATGCTTTTTCTAATCAAGCTATAGATATTCCCTTGGCAGGTAAACCGAAGCGAGGAAGGCCTGCTAAAGTTAATGTTGGAAGGTCGAAGGCTCAGTCGCAGCCTAGTTGTTCGCAAACTTTGAAACCTTGATTATGAGCTCCATGCATTGTAAAAACATGTATATAAACATAAAACTAATATTATCAAAAGACTTACATAAAGTTAATACCATTCCCAATTAAAATGACATTGCCAGTTAAAATAAAAGTGTTTAAAGTAAATATGATTGCCAGTTAAAATAAAATTGTTTATATTAAATATGATTGCCAATTAAAATAATATTATTTTTGTCCATTGCCAGACCGTCATTGCCAAAACAAATAAAGCTTTCCATTCCTAATACGAGTACTGATGAAAAGTAAATAAATCATTGACGATTAAAGTAAACTCATAACCGAATGGAGTAAATGTTAAAATTTAGAGAAAACATTATTTTTGAGGCCTAATTTTATGGACCGATTTTTTCGAAAAAATGAAAAATTTCGAATTTTGAAAAATCCTGAAATTAATTTTCAGAAAAAGCCCTAAGGATCAGAAAAAACAAAATTTCATCAAAATCGGACAAGAACTGTAAAAGTACTAGGGCGGCAAAATATTAAAATTTGAATTTTTTTAAACTTTGGCGGGCTATTGTGACCGAACAACGCAAAATGCACTCGAGTTACTTTGGATCCCTACTATTTAAAAGTAGCCTGATTTTTGTAGACATAACTCTTTGAAATTGACGAGCTCCATGTGAAACCATTCCCTTGTAAGTACAACATTTTGTACTTTGCAAAAACCAAGTAGTTAACATTAAATGCATTCATCACATTCACTATTAGATTTTTGACATAAGCCCCATGGCCTCATATAACCCTAGCTTAAGTTGGAAACGTACCATTCAGCTTCTTCACTCATGATATAATTATGGACATTACAATGCAAAGCATCCAAAAACAGGTTACAGTCTCTCTCGCTATGTATCTACTACATACCTAAGCTGCCACTTATTATGACTACTGCCACGGCCACCAGTTTGGCCAAAATCGATTCAAGAAAAATCAAGTTTCAAGTTGTTGCTTTAAAAAAAAAATCTGAAAAATATGATAGAGCTTTGCATAAATTACGTGTCACATAAATAATATGCCGTTTTACAACTATAACTAATATACCATAGAGCTGTCTGCAAAAGCAACCTGCCTATATAGTCCATGGAAAGGAAATAGTTAGTTTACCTGGAAATGTAATGCATTGCAGTGGTATCTGCATAGTATTTGTCTCTCCTAATAGCAACCGTAATTCCAATTAAATTATTTAATTCAAATAAACTGTTTTTTAAACTGTTTAATTTTAGTTAGAATTAACAACAGGCAATTTACACTTGCAAAAATAATTCGCAGTGAAGTACCTACATGCGGAAATTATAAATTGTAACCAGTTTTCAAAATATGCAAAATATTTGTATTTTTGTGGCTTTCTAAGTAACTTTGTGTTATACACATTCTATATATATTATGTAGTTTCAAAAAGTACACGTTTTGTGTACATGTTTTTTTGAAAAACAAAAATGTATTTTATTCATACATAATATTATTTTTAAAACGTGGAAAATGTTTTTTATCCATATGAGATATCATTAATTTCATATCTCAATCGTTCTTGTTAGTCGCACGCATTTGATTCGTGCTCAGTTCAATAAATAAGTCAGCATAGGTAATTGCTTTACGTTTAGAGTTTAGTATTTAAATTTCAGTAACCAAATAAACTTAAATGATGTACTTACGTCATTTGTTCTACGGGCTAAATGCACAGAGCCGGCCAGACGAAGCAAGGAAAAGGAAGGAATTGGTTCTACGCAGGAATTTGTTTCCATGCAAAATCCACCATTTTGATTTTAGTAATATGGTTTTCTATAGTAAAGCAAAATGTTGTATTCACATGTTTTAGCAAGGTTTAAAATAATATATAAACTTGAATCCGAAAAGTGCTCAATGTTTTATTTACATGCTTTTGAAAAGAGGAAAATGTATTATTTACATGTTTTTGAAATGTGCAACAAAAATTTATTTGCACATTTTTGAAAAGTGCAAAATGTTCTATTCACATGTTTTTGAAAAGTTTAAAATGTTCTGTTTACATGTTTTGAGAAAACTGTTAAATTTTTTGTACACATGTTTTTAAAATGTGCAACAAAAAAAATATTAGCATTTTTTTTAAAAGGCAAAATGTTCTTTTCATATATTTTTGAAAAATGCAAATGTTCTATTTACATGGTTTGTTTTCAAAATTCAAGCAACGGGCGGGAGCTGCCAGCGCTGGCCGCATTATCCGGCCCTGTTAATAATTGTCTATAAGTAAACATAGCTTTGCAATGCTTCCACTTTTGCTTTATCATGTGCCGCTTATTATTGCCGCTAATAAATTACCTAATTTTACTACTTTTCTATGCGTCCAGTTAAAATCCTGACTTTAAACTTTGCTGCTAACAAAGTCGTAGCCCTAGCATTGTGTTTTACAGTAGTTAACTTCCTAATAGTTCTTTAAAAAAATCGGAAACCATTCCAAAAAAAAAATACTTTAGTTCGATCTTGTGAGTAAAATTAAACTTTACAGTTTTGCTTAGGATTAGTTTTGAATGTTCGATTTATTTAATTTAGTAAAAATTTCTAGTATAACATAGGCACTGATATCCACGATGAATACTACTGGCCTAACCAAGATGTTTTTTATTCCGTCTAAAATACCTTCTACGTTTTTTGCATTTAGCAGCATAGCTTTTGTAAACCAACTAAATTTTAGCGTATGGCATTCTGCTTCTAAAACACGACAATTTACCATTCCAGCAAACCAAAGACGTAATTGTAGTACTAATTCAGTGGGTAACTTCCAAGAAAATCTAATACTTTCCACGCTGAGAAATTTCCCTGGAGTTAGTACCACCGAAATGGAGACAGTTTATAGCGTTCTAGCTAACATTCATAACGATCTTGCCGAGGCTAAAATCGCTCAGGATTTACTGTTTACAAATCAGCGACTTAGACAAATGTGTAATTACATTGTGCCGTCAGCATTTTCGCAGTAATTTTTATTATTAAATTATAAAATCAGTTATTTTTAATTCAACAATTTTAAAATGTATTTTTAAATACGATTAAATTAGGTGTATTTTTTTTTTAAGGTTAACTACATTCTAATTTCTTCTACAGCGCCAGTGCAGCAGTATTAGCTGCAGATCGTTTCTACGCAGGACAACGACGAACTAGAAAGGAACTTCTAAGCAATGAAGACGAACATTTTAAATTAGCTTGCGTTCTCTGCTGGACTCTTGAAATGGTAATACATAGGTACTTTAGGCGTCATAAAAATTGTCTCGTACGACTCTTGAATAAGAGCTTGACACATTCTTGGTCGATTACTACCGATGAGGATTCATCTATTGCAACGCCAACGCCTATGTATTTTCTACTACACCGACTAGCAGGGCCGGACGAACGAATTACTTATAGACAGAAATTTGTTTCCATTGAAAAATAACACCATTTTGATTTTATTGATGATTTTATTTAGTGAAGCAAAATGTTGTATTTACTTGTTTAAGAAACTTGTAAAATGTTCGATTCACTTGATTCATAAAAGTGCAAAATTTTCTATTTACATTTTTCGAGAAAAGTGGAAAATATTTTATTACCATGATTTTGAAATGTAATTACAAACCATTGTATTTTGCTGTTTTTGAAAAGTGTAAAAACTTGTATTTTCCTGTTTTTAAACGGTGTAAAAAAAATTTATTTATGTTTTTGAAATGTACGAAAAAATTTATTTGACTGTTTTTGAAAAGTGTAAAAACTTTTATTTTCCTGTTTTTAAACGGTGTAAAAAAAATTTATTTATGTTTTTGAAATGTACGAAAAAATTTATTTGACTGTTTTTGAAAAGTGTAAAAACTTTTATTTTCCTGATTTTGAAAAGTGTGAAAAAATTTATTTACATGTTTTCGAAAAGTGTAAAAAATTTTATTTACATGCTTTTGAAAAGTCAAAATATTTTATTTACATGTTTTTTGAAAAGTGTAAAAAAACTGTATTTCCCTGTTTTTTAAAAGTGTAAAAAATTTTATTTACATGTTTTTGAAAATTCAAAATATTTTATTTACATGTTTTTTGAAAATTCTGGGCTGCCTGTGCCCTGTGCTAGCCGCATTATCCGGCCCTGCCGGGGTCAGGTCTTATGTTTTTTACAGAATCTTTTCGTTACCTTCTATAGATAATTAGAAGTACTGAAGTGTTAGACGACGCCGTAGATGGAGCCACAATGCGGGGCAATACACCATGTTGGCACACTGTCAACGGTGTTGGCATGCAAGCATTTCGTGATAGCAACTTATTAGCACAGAGCTCTTTCGCAGTACTAAAAAAAAACTTTCGTGACCAAAGTTACTATATGGAACTACAACAACTTTGCCTTGATTCCTTGTACGAGAGCAATCTTGGCTCAAGTCAAGTGGAAATGGTTAGGCCGATAACTACTGATTTAGGCGCTAATAGATCTATAGAGGAGTTTTACATTGGCAAAAAGTACGAATATGGATCACTCGGTATTTATGCGCCGGTTGCTGCTGCTATGATAATAGTAAGGAAATTCAGAAATTTTGATTACCATTCATATTATACTAGAAGTAACGTGGCCCGTCCTGCGGATGCGGTCCCAAAGCTTGAATAAATCAAATTATTAAAGTAATTTTAAATATTTTCCGCTTTTTATGGTATAAATTTTAAACTGGTGATGTTATTGTCACTTCATTTCATTCACCGTTTAAATAACAAACTCCTGTAATTTTTCCAAGCTATAATTATTATTAATGCCAGAGAAAACTTATATATAGCCTTGTTTTTTTATTTGAGCAGAAATTGTATGGGCTAAAGGATCCTGGCTCTGTGAGCAGAGTGAAATATATGTTTCAAGATTTAAATATCCAATCAATTATGAAGGAGATTCTGGACAAAATAGGCAAAGATCTACAATGCAAATTGAAAATACAGCAAGACAAGCATCCTAATGTGCCTTGGATTGCAATTTCTAATTTAGTCGAGTACTATCGTGGAATTAGAGATTGAATTACAGATAATGGTTATTTTAGGCTACTCATATCAAATTCAGTTTATGGCGACAGAATTAATTTTGCAAGTCGTCTGGGTTTTATACAAGACACAAAAGATGTGGTATCAAATTACTGTAATTTTTAAGCATGTAAATTCAGGACTGTAAGTTCAACTAAATGGAAAGAAATGTTTCTAGTTTCCATCTCCAAATATAATTTGAAAATAAGTGATAAAAGTTGCGTGATAAAATTTGGGTTTAAACCCCGTATTTTTTCCAGGGCCTTTAAAGCTGTAAAATTTTCTAAATAAATGTGTTATTAGTTAACCTAAAAATTGCATGTTGAACGAGACGATACCTAATGAATTCTAAATAATAAGATATAGATTGAAACTTGATGTCATCTGTTGTTACAGAATAAAAAACATTAAAAATTCGAAATCAGCAAATAATTGCTTAATGCACAAAAATAAAAATTTGATTTCAGGTTTTTCGACCTGCATAATATTGCATAACATAATTAATGCA
The DNA here is from genome assembly GCA_949802685.1 of Dicyrtomina minuta. NCBI lineage: Eukaryota > Metazoa > Arthropoda > Collembola > Symphypleona > Dicyrtomidae > Dicyrtomina > Dicyrtomina minuta. The sequence continues at coordinate 174,558,417 of OX461808.1, read as the reverse complement.
ATGTATGAAGCCCACAACATGGTAATTTGCCGCAGGTTTTCTGTTTCAAGATTTTTTGGCTTAATTCAGTTTAGAATAAGTACGAAGTATTATTAATATATAATCTGCTGAACTTGAAAGTTGTTGACAGACAATGTGGTTCTCAGGCGTCGGGTGAGTTGCTAATTAGTTGTTAGTGACGGAATAATAATATTTATAACTTAATACTGAAACTGAATGGGGACCATACATATATTACGTTTACAAAAAGGGGGGGGGGAGGGGGTTAGGGGCTATGCAAACTAAAACTCACTCAAACCATGAGGGGGGGGGAGGGGGTTAAAGAAACTTACGTTTGCACCCAAAAAATTGTTTTAATATCATTTTATTCAATTTCAAAATTCATTTTCATCTGTGATTTTAAAATTGAAAATTTAAAAAACGAAATTGATTTAAATTTTGCTTTAAATCATTGCCGTTTTATGAAGTTTGTAATTTATTATAGATAAATTATTTTAATACTAGTTTTTGTGTTTACGCATTGGTAAATAAAGGACTAGGCACAGTTAGTGTGGAAAAATGGGTCCCCGTTAGATTTTGCCTAAATTAACATATAATATTGTAAATTTTATGGCCAACAACTTTGCTGAAGACACTTTTCTAAAATATAAGAATGTGATAACACAATTTTGGGTCAAAGGTCAAATATCAAGGTACTTTTTACTTTCAGAAAATAATTGTAAACGGTGGTAAATTTTCTTCTAATCTACGTTGTGATCTTTGTTTTGACAAACAAATAATTTTCGACCCTATTTTTGGGTCAAAATTGAAAATAACCCCAAAAATAGGGTCAAAAATTAGTTTTTTGCCAAAACAAAGACCACAACGTAAATTCGCAGAAAATTTTACACCGTTTACAATTATTTTCTGAAAGTAAAAAGTAACCTAATATTTGACCTTTAACCAAAAATTGTGGGGTCAAATTCTTATATTTGAGAAAAATGTCTTTTAAAAAGTTGTTAGGCATAAAATGTACTACATATATTATATGTTATTTTAGGCAAAATCTAACGGGGATCTATTTTTCTACACTAACTGTGCCTATAGTTCTTTGTATAAATTAATAATTCATGCATGTGGAATATTTTTGTATTACTGTAAACGTTTCATGGGGGAGGGGGGGAGGTCAGGAAATATCACTAATGGTGACAAGGGTGGGGGGAGGAAGGGGTTGAAAATTTGGGTTTTTTGTAAACTTAATATATGTATGGTCCCATGACAGAATACAGATACAGAACTGGCTACTGGCTACTGGCAATAACGATTGACTTTGCCTAATCCTTGAATTTGCGCGCCACAACTTTAAAAATATGAATCGAAGGAAATTCCTAATTCCTAATTCTTTAAATCTCATTCATTCATTCACGTTGCACTTCAGCTTTAGCAGTGAGCTGTAAATCGAAGCTTACGTGACAAGTTTAAAGTTGTGCAGCTTCACACTATAAAACTATAAACCATACACCATATGGCTTCCCTCCCAGACAGATTAATTTTTACATTCAGAGATTTAACTATTTTACTGGTGTTTGAATTTTATTAAAAAAGTTGTAATTACTAACAAAAAGCTAATTATAACATAAAGGAATCTAGAAGCTTGTTACTATACTATACCAGCTGTAAGTACTTTCTTCAATATTTTATTTTATTGCATGGTTTAATATGTTAGGAATAACTTATCCATTAGACGGGAAATATAATATTTATATGCATAAAGAATATTGTGTATTTTGTGTGAGTATAAATATTTAAGCAAGCGAAACAAAAAAGGTTCAAATTTGAAAGTCATCACGAAATAAAATTTGTCATTTAAGTTTTACATTGTTTAGGTCGTTTTAATTCGAAATATACTAATTGTACCGTAGTGTATGTTGCAACGACATTAAATAAAATATATATATTATGTTGATTCGTAAATGGCGATGAATTAATATTGTTTCAACAGATGCGGTACGAGGCACGAGGTAATGACTAATGACATCATTTCATTCGAACCTTAATTTCTGGATCTGTGTACTGTAGCTTCATCGTCGCACTCTTCCCAATTGCCAGTTCTCAGTCTTTTCGTATCCGATTCGTTCATCATATTTAAATTTTCCTTTTGGGAACTCTACGATGACTGACAACAACAAAAACAGACTGCGGGTTTCTTCAGCTAGGAAACTCAAAACTTGTTCGGCACCTGCTAACGATGACCTCAACGGCGCTTTTGATGAAAAGCTCTCAAACAAGAAAGCTAAGAAAACTAAGAATGAAAATGTAATGTTGCTTTATCCGAATTCGGCATGTTCCCCAGAAGAAAGTGTCTTCTCAATTGATCACGTAGGTTGCCAGAAGTTCAAAACTTACCATAAATATGCCAGTTACATGATTTTTAAGCGAATACCGTTAACTTAATATGGCTAACAGTATTGTTGAATTCCTAACTGAAAATACTGTTTACTACTGTTAACCGATATTACTGTAAATGACAGAGCTCAAGGATCAAAATGGGTTCCAAATTAACACCTTTGACCTTATTTTAGCACATTATCAAATTAATTTTAAATAAGTACTTGATTTGGTAATTTATTTCTTTGCTGCAGATACTGGAATCAATATTCGCCGAACTTAACAGAGAATCGCTGTTAAATTGCCGCCTCGTCTCCCGTCGCTGGGTGTACTTGAGCTCAATTGTCCTGCAGAAATTTATTACTCTCAAATTTGAGCATACCTACAAAGATGAAAAAAGTGCTTTATACCAACAAGTTTCATTGTGTAATGGCAAGAAAGACCGGCAAATTAAAGATTTAGTGTCCGTCATGAACAATTCCACTAACTTCCCGTGCCGCTCTTTTTCATTTACTAACTATAGCGATGAAAGTGATTCCTTGGCTCAGCGATTCTTTAAAGCTCATGGGACTTTCATTAAGAAACTCAGATTTCGCGGATATTTACTTCTAAGTAATCTAAAGCGACTTCTTCTATCTGAAGCACCCAACCTGGAACAGTTAGTTCTTAATGGCGTAGAATTTACTTATACAGATTCTAAGTCTCGTTGCAATAGTTCGGAAACGCCAAAAGAAGGACTTTGGCGCAGGGAATCTCTATTTAGCGAAACTACCATCGGCCCTGGCCCTGGCCCTAACAAACCTGTCCTCAAAAACCTGAAAGTTTTTACTTGCGATGATTATGATATTATCCCTTAAATTTTTCTACAGCAGCTCCTTGAATGTTCTCCTAATTTAGTTGAAGTATTCGTGCCACTTAAGTTGGTTCACTATCTTGTGAAGCCTGTGAATCGCCTCCACCTCCTCAAGAAAGTTATTGTTGAGATTAACAAAAAAAATCTGAAATCATTCAAATCTCTTGCAAACAACAACCATCCAGATAATTGGACAGTTCAAGAGATTCAGTTTCTGAACTGCGCTTTCCGTGAGGAACCAGTTTTGGCCTCAGAAGCCGCAGAAGCTTTTACCAAAATCCTTAAGGGCTGCTCCAAAACTTGTCACACTCTGAGGTGGAATAATTATTTCGAAAACTTCGTAATCCCAGCCATGCCTGGCGTGAGACATTTTAGTTTTGAATATTACGAACACTGGGAGACAGGACTTCCTATCAATAATTTCCAGGAAGGGATGAGTCTGGAAGATACGTTTCCTAATTTAAAATCTCTGGGAATAGCATCTGTCTATCAAAT
>OX461808.1:174190976-174554502 GCA_949802685.1 Dicyrtomina minuta | reverse complement strand
TGATGAACTTTTCGTAATGTTCAAGCCCGGGCGTCTCGTGACCCCGAGTGACCTGAGTGTTGAGTGTTATACTGTTTTTTAGGCAATTTAATTGTGGTCATGCCCGACTTCTTTTAATTACAATCGGATGGCATTTGCATGTGTACGTAAGAAGTTAGTGAAGTAAGTCGCGATTTTCCCATGTTATTAAACGGGGAAAAAAATTTATATGAGGGTGACCCGTCTTCTCCTCCGCTACCGGTGCTATAGTGACTTAATATCCAAAGTGCATACATCTAGTCATAAGTGGTATATCTAAGCACACGCAGACGAAATTTCGTAATTTTTCATGCGTTAAGTCAGGAGATATTGATGTTTGAATTTTAAAAAATATGAAATGAGTCTAACCTTTTGGGACACCTGATTTTCAGTTTTTAATTATTTACGTGAGAACGACTTGACCCCTGGAGGTCAATCAAAGCCAAATCCTACTAATAAGTCGGTTGTCATCCAAAAATAAATATATCGGCTTACGGTTCCCGCTTGGTGGGGGAGTAAACCCCATAAAGTGGGGTGAGTCTAACCTTTTGGGACATACTGTACTTATTTAAATTATTTTTTGTATGGAATATTTAAATTAAACGTATTAATTAAATCTTTAAACTACTTACAAATCTGGGCATTCTACTACTTGATTTTTTTTTGCATAAAAATCGCAACACTTTCCTGCGTCCTCGCTCATCTAATAATTACAAACATTATACCAAAACGATTATTTAGATTTTACTATAAATAACAATGAAGAATATACCTTTAGATTTTTGTTTAAAAACCAGTAAGGAATCGTCCACAATTGACTTATTACAAAAATTCCGCATTTTTAGGTCTTCCTATTATTACCTTACATATCGTCGGTGAAGAACCAAAATTACCCATATCCATTATTAGCTAAAAACAATATCCACTATCCACAAAAATATTCAAATATGTTTTGAAAGCATTTAAATACAATATTAAGAACTTTCCAAAAATATGTAATTACAAAATTTTACTTTTCAAAAACATGAAATTAAAAGATTTTGCACCTTTTTAAAAATATGTAAATACAACATTTTGCACCGTTTTAAAAATATGTAAATACAACATTTTGCACCTTTTCAAACATATGTAAATACAACATTTTGCACATTTTTAAAATCTATTGAATTAGAAATTATTGCATCTTTTCAAAAACATGGAATATAAACATTTTGCAACATTTAAAAAATATGTAAATACAACATTTTGCACCTTTTCAAAAATATGTAAATACAACATTTTGCACCTTTTTATAAATATGTAAATACAACATTTTGCACCTTTTCAAAAATATGTAAATACAACATTTTGCACCTTTTCAAAAATATGTAAATACAACATTTTGCACCTTTTCAAAATCCTTTAAATTAATAATTTTTGCATCTTTTCAAAAACATGGAATTAGAACATTTTGCACCTTTTTAAAAATATGTAAACACAACATTTTGCACCTTTTTAAAAATATGTAAATACAACATTTTGCACCTTTTTAAAAATATGTAAATACAACATTTTGCACCTTTTTAAAAATATGTAAATACAACATTTTGCACCTTTTAAAAAATATGTAAATACAACATTTTGCACTTTTTCAAAATCCTTTAAATTAAAAATTTTTGCATCTTTTCAAAAACATGGAATTAGAACATTTTGCACCTTTTTAAAAACATGCAAATAGGACATTTTGTATTGTCAAAAAACATGAAAATATAAATTTTACGTTTATCAAAAACTCCTTTTTGCCATTTTAAGCATGTTTCTTGTTTTGTTTTAATGACATAGCTCATTTTGAATGCAGCTTAAATTGGATATAGGTCATTTTAGTTCTTTACTGACGATATTTTATAATTGACAATTTTTAACATGATGGAATGACATGAGTGGCCAACTTATCCTATTGATCTTGGTGATGAAAGTTATATGTGGACTTCCCCTATAGCTTTGTGTATCCGATTTTTTTTTAAAATCATTATCATATAAAACTTACTTTGTCACTCCGCACCAAAGGTTGTATCTTTTTGTCCTTTTTTTCTGCCCGCAAACTATTTATTGCAGTTATCATCTGTTGTGTCAGGTCGTCAATATCGACTTTGTTTCCATTTCAAACAAGTGCATAATTAATGAAAAATATATCGTCTGTGAAGAACCAAAATGACCGATATCCATTTATATTCAAAAACAATATAAACTATCTACAAAAATATTAAAACATGTCTTGAAAGAATTTAAATGGATTGATTTACACTTTTGAAAAACATGTAAATAGAACATTTTACACTTTTTTTAAACATGCAAATAGAACATTTTACACTTTTTAAAAACATGCAAATAGAACATTTTACACTTATGAAAAACATGTAAATAGAAAATTTTACACTTTTAAAAAACATGTAAATAGAACATTTTACACTTTTAAAAAACATGTAAATAGAACATTTTACACTCTTTAAAAACATGTAAACAGAACATTTTACATTTTTCAAAAGAATGTGAATAGAACCTTTTACACTTTTCAAAAAGTTGTAAAATGCCTCAATTAACATTGTAGGCATGTTTTTTATTTTATTTTTATCACCTAGCTCATTTTGATTCTAGCATAAATTGGATATGGGTCATTTTGGTTCTTCACAGACGATATCGTGCTTACTACTTTTGTAGGAGAAACCATCTTAAAATTTGTAAAGTTAAAAAACTCACCTTTAAAAGGTTTATCTTTACCAGATTCGTCAGACTCTGGCCCACCACCATCAATGTCCTTATCTTCAGGAGCATTTTTGTCGTCCTTATCATCTGCAAGATATACAATCAAATTCACAAAGAATCAATTCTACAACCAAAAAAAATTGCAATGTTTGTATTTTACAAAATTTTCTGCAAATTTGCAATCTGCACATTAAATTTGTATTCAAAATTTGACTTACTACCTTTACTACTAGTTTTTTCGTCATCACCAAAATCAAAAAAATCCTCATCTTCTTCATCTGATGACACCCCTGTCTTAAACTCTGTAATAATTTTAAAAATTTAGCACCATAATAATACATTGTCTTTTTTTTAAATATTATCAATTATTTTGAGCAAAAAGTATTCATAAATGACACTTTTAATTTTAGTTCAATCTAAATTTAAAAAAAAAATGTTAGACATATAAAATTTGTAAACACTCAGGGTCGTCCATAAATGATTTCAAAAATGGAGCTATATTTATGCGTTAGTAAAGAGGATGACAGGGAGGTCATAATAGGTCACTAAAAATTAAAAAAATGTCGATGAATTCATTTATTGACGACCCCCTTACGTATAAAACGTACCTTTTCTGATCTGCTTAGTTTTACTAGTTTCGCCGTCACCTGAGGTCACCGTGATTATCTCAACTCGTGAAGTCTTCATTCCATGGTCCTCTGCCACGTTTTCAAAAAATTTAAAAAAAAAAATTCAAATTAAGTTAAACTGTAATTATTTTAGACAATTGTTTAATTTCACATTTTTAAAATTTGCATTTAATTGAAGCAAGTCAAAACTATGATTAATTAATTGATGAATAATTAAATAGGCAACTTGTACTTTGGTCACGTTGCTACAAGTTAAACTTTGCGAATTAATTTCATTACCTGGGTTAGGAATACAGTATCCTACTAAAATTAGTGACACAGATATAAATGCAAAACTCCAGAATTTTACGGGATTCATAATGATAAGCGGCTGGTCGTGCGTTATTCAACTTTTTTGTTAAGTGGGAAAAAAATTTGAAAATGAAATCTGATAGTGGCTGAGAAGCTCAATACTAAAATTTGACAAAGCACTGCCGTCAACAGTTGGAATTAGATTAAAATTTTAAGTGTTCGATCGAACTTGAACTTGCAAAAATTTTACATTCATTTCCGCTATGTATTTAGCAAAATATTAAAATGGCATTTTAATAAGCCTATGAAGAAATAGTGAATAAAGCTATATGCATACCAGACATGCAATTACTTTAATAGGTTTGAGTTCCAATAGTAAGTACATGTAGTAGGTAGTTGGGTTACTCTGCTTGCGACACCGTTTATAAGTGTCCAATTTCAATAACAATGCATTTAATATCGTCAGTGAAGCACCAAAATGACCCATATCCATTTGTTTGTAGCTAAAAAAAATATCAACTATCTACAAAAATATTGAAACATGTCTTGAAAGCGTTTAAATAATTAGAATATTTTGCACTTTTCAAAAATATGTACATAAATAGAAAATTTTTATAGTTTTTAAAAACATGTAAATAGAACATTTTTACAGTTTTCAAAAACATGTAAATAGAACATTTTACACTTTACAAAAACATGTAAATAGAACATTTTACACTTTACAAAAACATGTAAATAGAACATTTTTACAGTTTTCAAAAACATGTAAATAGAACATTTTTACAGTTTTCAAAAACATGTAAATAGAACATTTTACACTTTACAAAAACATGTAAATAGAACATTTTTACACTTTTCAAAAACATGTAAATAGAACATTTTCACACTTTTCAAAAACATGTAAATAATACATTTTCACACTTTTCAAAAACATGTAAATAGAACATTTTCACACTTTTCAAAAACATGTAAATAGAACATTTTCACACTTTTCAAAAACATGTAAATAGAACATTTTCACACTTTTCAAAAACATGTAAATAGAACATTTTCACACTTTTCAAAAACATGTAAATAGAACATTTTCACACTTTTCAAAAACATGTAAATAGAACATTTTCACACTTTTCAAAAACATGTAAATAATACATTTTCACACTTTTCAAAAACCTGTAAATAGAACATTTTCACACTTTTCAAAAACATGTAAATAGAACATTTTCACACTTTTCAAAAACCTGTAAATAGAACATTTTCACACTTTTCAAAAACATGTAAATAGAACATTTTCACACTTTTCAAAAACATGTAAATAGAACATTTTCACACTTTTCAAAAACCTGTAAATAGATCATTTTCACACTTTTCAAAAACCTGTAAATAGATCATTTTCACACTTTTCAAAAACATGTAAATAGAACATTTTCACACTTTTCAAAAACATGTAAATAGAACATTTTCACACTTTTCAAAAACCTGTAAATAGATCATTTTCACACTTTTCAAAAACCTGTAAATAGATCATTTTCACACTTTTCAAAAACCTGTAAGTAGAACATTTTAAAACATTTTCAAAAACTTCTAATTAACATTTTCCGAGTTACTCATTTTGTTTTTATGACAAAGCGTGATTTGATTCTAGTTTAAATTGGATATGGGTAATTTTGGTTCTTCACAGACGATATGACTATTCACATTACGAAAATTGTATTGATCAGGAAATTTCTTAAAGCAAAAAATGTAACGCAAGACACAACAGGAAATGTCGAGAATGAAAATAACAATGAATTTCATACCATTAATATTATTTTGTCAAGTTTAATTGCAAATATTGCAAATGCTTACAACTTAAGGGAGGCATCCATCGATGAAGTTAGGATTTGTAGGAGAGGGAGGGGGATACGATCTATGTGAACTATAATTGGTATTACATACATACGTTAAATTGTGAAGGGGATCATCTAGACAGGGGGAAGTAAAAAAACTTCCTTTTTTGTTAACGTCATTGATGGACTACCCGTTGTAATGCTTTTAAACAAATTCGTACATAACTGATTTTACTCGTACTAGTGCACTAACAGGGCTAGAAACCAACATGTAATTATTATTTCTAGTAGTTACCTACCTACATAAGATAAGATAGGCATTCACTACACAGTATTGATAAATAAATAGAATGTACCTAGGTAGGTATCTACTTAGCCAGTTCATTGGAAGCATTGACCAATAACATTTAAATACCCTTTCGAATTTACTGTATAAATTAGTAGGGAACGTTTGTACACAGAAAAAAGGTTTATTTAATTATTATTTAGAATATGTTTACTTTTACTTGTGAGTTAAATTTAACTCCTGTTTTGACCTTGCTCTATGGGCAACTATAATTATCTGTAAGTCTAAATAAATTAATATAATTATTGTATTATAAACATGCTGGAATTCTTGTATTATTTTTCTAAAGTAGTAAGATACTTGGTTTTGCAATTTAATTTTAAAAATGTTAAATTGTTTTTATTACATTCTTGAAAAGGACTAGACGAAGGAATTACAATTTGTTTCTATACATCAAATCACTATTTTAATTGAATTAGTTTTTTTATTGGTATTTAAAAATGTTGTATTTACACTTTTTTAAAAGAGTGCAAAATGTTGTATTTACACTTTTTTAAAAGAGTGCAAAATGTTGTATTTAAACTTTTTTAAAAGAGTGCAAAATGTTTTTTTTACTTGATTTTAAAAAGTGCAAAATGCTCTATTTAGATATTTGGAAAAAAGTGGAAAATGTTTTATTTCCATGTTTTAAAATGTGCAAAAAAATTGTATCTGCATGTTTTTAAAAAGTCAAAATATTCTATGTATACATATTTTGAAAACTGCAAAATGTTCCATTTTTTATACTTTTTTGAAAATTAAGGCAGTGGACGCTGCCTGCGCTGGCCATATTATCCGGCCCTATGTTTAAATAAATTTTTTAAATCATATTTTGAAAATTGCAAAATAGCAAACTTGCAAAATAGTAAACTTGCAAAATAGTAAACTTGCAAAATAGTAAACTTGCAAAATAGTAAACTTGCAAAATAGTAAACTTGCAAAAAAGTAAACTTAAAAAAACACGATGCCTATTTTATACAGATTAATATTTTTACACACAAAATGCCTTGTTTTATCTGTATCAGCTCCTGTCAATTTAAAACGTCAGGCGCTTAGTCTACTCTATAGGTCACAATAAGGTCAACAGCATTGGACACGACAAGACTCATAAATGTCAGCACATAAGCTTTGTCAATGTAAAAGAACGATCCAATTGTGATACTCTGTGGTCGTTGTGAAGTCATGTATTTCTTGAACCATTTTGGCGGGTTTTCTAGGTCCCTCCAGCTCCTTTGCATTTCCTCAGAAACTTCATGAACTTGACCTGCCAGACTCCACATAACGTTAGCAAGAAGAATGGCAAATATTGCAACTACAAATGAGCGGGGACTGTCATATATTACAGCCTGCACTATACTCAGAATTCCAACGTACTGACAAAGTATGACTGCACCAGCAACGTATTCTCCAATAGTTGAATTAAATTGCTTTTGCAAGACATTTAGCTGAGTGTTGTATTTGCATATTTCTGTTATGTTCATTGGTGGTCCGTTGCTGTTGCTTTTCATCTGACCTGTTGTGCTTCTGAGTGGTACCTGTGTCCTGTAGTTAACAAGTTTAAAAGTCTTCAAAGATACTAGCATGCTGTTCAATTTTACGAAATTATTTAACGTATGTATGAAGAACCAAAATGACCTATATCCAATTTAAGATAGAAACAAAATGAGCTATGTCATAAAAACAAAATTAAAAACATGCGTAAAATGTTATTTTAGAGTTTTTGAAAAGTGCAAAATGTTTTATTTCTATGTTTTTAGAAAGTGGGAAATGTTGCATTTCCATGTTTTTAAAAAGTGGGAAATGTTCTATTTACATGTTTTTAAAAAGTACGAGATTTTCTATTTACATGTTTTTAAAAAGTACGAGATTTTCTATTTACATGTTTTTAAAAAGTACGAAATTTTCTATTTACATGTTTTTAAAAAGTACGAAATTTTCTATTTACATGTTTTTAAAAAGTACGAAATTTTCTATTCACATATGTTTTCGAAAAGTGTAAAATTTTCTATTTCTATGTTTTTAAAAAGTAAAAAATGTTTTATTTACAAGTTTTCAACAACGGTAAAAAGCTACAGTTCCATGTTTTTTTAAAAATGTAAAATGTTTTTTTACATAGTTTTAAAAAGTGCAAACGATTCTATTTGAATGCTCTCAAGACATATTTCACTATTTTTGTAGATAGTGGATATTGTTTTTAGCTTCAAATGGATATGGGTCATTTTGGTTCTTCACAAACGATATTTAATTTTTATTAAATTGGCGTACCTCATGCGACGCATCATTGGCAGAACAGCATATATGTAGTAAACCATAAGACAGTCATACGTAAGTATAAATCCTGCCTGAAACGCCAGCATGTAAAAGTGAAGAAGGCCAGTTAGTGTCTTCACGCCCATTGGCAGATCTCCCACATCTGGCATTAACGATGTAAGAAGATGAGGCTGCCCAGGTGTTCGAATGCAAGCAGCGAAGTAAGAAAACGACGTGAAAAACCACAAAAATCCAATCCCGTTTACAAACCTGATTGCATTTCTGTTTCCATGGCTTTCGTAAGTGTATCGGTGGTCATCTAAAAGAACATAAATTTAAACCGGAAATTAAATCAGGAACTATAATTATGTAATATAGAACAATAATTTACCAGAAACTCAGGGCCGGGTAATGCAGCCAGCGCAGGCTACAATATCCGCAGGCCCCTGTTGCTTAAATTTTCGTAAAACAAGGAAATAAAACATTTTGCACATTTCCAAAATATGTTAAAAAACATATTTTGACTTTTTAAAAACATGCAAATAAATATTTTTTGTGAATTTCAAAAACATGTAAATAAAACATTTTTCACTTTTCTCAAAACATGTAAATAGAACATTTGCACTTTTCTGAATCGAGTTAATCGAACATTTTGCAATTTTCTAAAACATGTAAATAGAAAATTTTAGCACTTTTCGGAAACATGCAAAATAAAAGTTTTTGCACATTTTAAAAACATGGAAATAAAATATTTTCCAATTTTCTTAAAATATGTATAATAATTAGAACATTTTAGCAATTTATCTAAAACATGTAAATAGAACATTTTAGAACTTTTCTAAAATATGTAAATAGAACATTTTAGAACTTTTCAGAAACATGCAAAATAAAAGTTTTTGCACATTTCAAAAACATGGAAATAAAATATTTTTCATTTTTCTTAAAATATGTATCAAAGAACATTTTAGCAATTTTACTAAAATAATTATGTAAGTAGAACATTTTGCACTTTTCTGAATAAAGTAAATACCTAGAATACTTTGCACTTTTAAAAAACATGGAAATAAAACATTTTTCACTTTTTTAAAAACATGTGAATAGAATGTTTTTTACTTTTCTTAATCAAGTAAAACGAACATTTTTTACTTTAAAAAAATGTAAATACAACATTTAGCTTTACTAAAGAAAACCATCCATAAAATAATTAAATCCAAACAAAATGGTGGTTTTTAATGGAAACCTAATTAAAAGCCATTCCTTCGTCGGGCCCTGTAACTATCCCTTTAAAAAAATATTTAATTACCTTGAAATGACTCTGTGACTTTCACAAAACTGTTAAGACATTCATGAATAACATGACGATGCTTGATTTCCACAAAATGCATTAAATTCATGAAGATCACGAGCATTGTGACGTAGACTGCCTTAAATTTTAAGGCGGTTGGAAATTGCTTTGACTGTATAGTCTGAGCACAGCGGAAAATCAAAAACAATTGGTACGTGATGGCAATGCAGAGTTGGACGTAGTACAAGATTTTGTATTTGATCGACGGGTTGTAGCAAAATTTTCTTGCCTTTCTATTCCAATAATAGGGACTTTTTCCTAAGACAAAGTGGCCTACATTGAGGAGTCTTCCTAAATTGTCGATAGCTCTATTACTAAGCATCTTGCCAGGTTGAAAAAAAAACAATTTAATTTTATTTTAAAATTTAACTTTAAATTCGACTTTCCCATGCATTTGCTTTAGGTTTTCTTAAAGAACAAAAAAAAAATCAGACCTGTCTTAAGACACTGTCAGCGAGCCAAAGCTAAAGCAGAAAATATTATGAACTTGTGGCACTGTATAAAAGAAAACTAAAATTATTCTAGAGGACAAAAAACAAAAACAAGTAAGTTGCACAATATGTTGTTTACCTCTTAAAAATACCCAGTTTGACTATACGCTAAAATTCTTATATTATTATTTCTAAAGCAGAATAAAAAATAGCACATATGTACATATATTGCATTAAAATCAATCGAAGACACACTTTTGATCATTGCAGCCCCCCCCTCCCACCATAAAAATGAACAACGCTTGAGTAACTGCCAAGTATGTCTCTTGTAAGACTGTTTGCGTCAATATATTTTAAAATTTTCCTTTTAGGTTTTAGTCAATATAAAAATCTAAATAATTTATTACCGTTACTTACTGCAGGAATCTTATACACTTAAAGTTAGTCATATCGTCAGTAAAGAACCAAAATGACCCATATCCAATTTAATCTAGAATCAAAATGAGCTATGTCATGAAAAAAACTAAAAACATGCGTAAAATGTTAATTATGCGTTTTTAAAAAGTGTCAAATGTTCTATTTCCATGTTTTTGAAAAGTGTAAAATGTTCTATTTCCATGTTTTTAAAAAGTGTAAAATGTTGTATTTACATTTTTTCGAAAAGGTGCAAAATGTTCTATTTATATGGTTTTGAAACGTGTAAAATGTTCCATTTTAAATATTTTTGAAAAGTGCAAAATGTTCTATTTACATGTTTTTAAAAGTGTAAAATGTTCTATTTACATGTTTTTAAAAAGTGTAAAATGTTCTATTTACATGTTTTGAAAAGTGTAAAATGTTCTATTCACATGTTTTTAAAAAGTGTAACATGTTCTATTTACATGTTTTTAAAAGTGTAAAATGTTCTATTCACATGTTTTTGAAAAGTGTGAAATTTTCTATTTCTATGTTTTTAAAAAGTGTAAAATGTTCTATTTACATGTTTTTAAAAAGTGTAAAATGTTCTATTTACATGTTTTTGAAAAGTGCAAAATGTTCTATTTACATGGTTTTGAAACGTGTAAAATGTTCCATTTTCAATATTTAGAAAAGTGCAAAATGTTCTATTTATATGGTTTTGAAACGTGTAAAATTTTCTATTGACATATTTTCAAAAAGGTGCAAAATGTTCTATTCACATGTTTCAAAAAAGTGTAAAATGTCCTATTTAAATTCTTTCAAGTAGATATTGCGTGTAGCTACAAATGGATATGGGTCATATTGTTTCTCCACTGACGATATGTCTGGTGTCTCAAAGTCACGTATAAATACCAAAAGTGCGCATTTAAAAAAATCTTAATTAAAGTAATGCCATTAACCCACTGCTTTCACACATAAATAAAAATATTTTGCTAAATTAAGCTTTCAGACTTTATTAACTATTCCTATATTCTTTAATAACCTTCAATTTAAAGTGGCATTTAGAATGAGTGGAAAATATTCAAAAATGAGTCATAGCGGTGTAAAGTGTTTGGCATTAAAATATATGTATATGATTGAATTTCTAGTAGTGGTCAGAGTGAGACATGTGAATAGGACAAAATTGGTAAGCAGGACACACAACAAAAATATCACTTGACAACATATTGAACATATACTTACGTCACCGCTGAAACTATGCTGGAAAAACAACTAACTGAAGCAATGTAAAGTAATCAATAGTAGAACATAGTGCTCATACATATTTGTTATAAAATGGTTTTACTATTTTTAAAATGCCCATTGAATCATACTAAAATCTATATTTTAGAAATATAGTCTTACAAGTTGAGAAATAAATATTTAAAAATAAAAAAGCACCGCCTGAGAGGTTAATAATGCTTTTATATGCAACGTTCTCTGTCTTGAGCATTGACTTAACTTATATGAATTGCTCAATGGAATTAAAAATGCACTCTATGCCCTATAGTACCAACACACTATAACGCTTCAAATATAATAAAAAAAAACAAGTTACTCAAGATGTCTCAGTAGAACCCAATATTTTGAATATTTAGATATTTTTGGATTTCAAAATTTTTCAAATGCCAAAAAAAAACCTCCTTTACATGTATTTAAATATACATATTGTGTGTAAAGAACTAAAATGAACCATATCCAATTTAATCTAGATTCAAATTGAGCTATGTCATAAAAACAAAATTAAAAGCATATGCGTAAAATGTTAATTATTATGAGTTTTTGAAAAGCGTAAAATGTTCTATTTTCATGTTTTTTACCAATGCAAAATGTCGTATTTACATGTTTTTTGAAAAGGTGCAAATTTTTCTAATTACATGTTTTTAAAAAGGTGCAAATTGTTCTAATTACATGTTTTTAAAAAGGTGCAAAATGTTCTAATTCCATGTTTTTTAAAACGTGCTAAATGTTCTAATTACATGTTTTTAAAAAGGTTCAAATTGTTCTAATTTCATGTTTTTAAAAAGGTGCAAATTGTTCTAATTACATGTTTTTTAAAACGTGCAAAATGTTCTAATTCCATGTTTTTAAAAACGTGCAAAATGTTTTTATTCCATGTTTTTAAAAAGGTTCAAAATGTTCTAATTCCATGTTTTTAAAAAGGTTCAAAATGTTCTAATTCCATGTTTTTAAAAAGGTTCAAAATGTTCTAATTTAATGTTTTTAAAAAGTGCAAAATGCTCTGTCTAAATACTCTCAAGACATAGTTGAATATTTTTGTAGATAAAGCTGATATTTTTTCCAGCTACAAATGGATTTGGGTCATTTTACCGGGTTCTTCACGGACGATATTATGCTGAATGTGAGTTTCTAAATTTCATTAAAGATGTAGATAATTAGTTAGTTCAAAATTCAGCTTTAATAAAATAATCTGCTTTATTTACATTTCATAATTATTTAGTGTACCTACTTGTATAGGTTAATGGTATCGTCACACTGTTTCGTGGAGTGGAAATGGAATGCATCCGGCCCAAACGACAGAAAGGTAGAATGCACTGAAAACTATAAAGCACTGCACAGAACTCCTGCCTTCCTTGCATTTCAGCGCCAACTTTAAACTTTTGAAATAAGGGAAACTGTAATAGTAAAACTTCAACTTCAGTTTCAATTTCTTGAATTGGTTTTTGAATCAGAATTAACGAAACTCATTTTATCAGCTGTGAAGCCTCCTGTTTTAATATATGCTTACAAAATAATACTAAAATTAACTTATTATTTGTAATTGGTGTGTGTGTGTACCACATTTAAATTTATAATGGTTGGCAATCGTGGGAGGAAAAGAAAAGCAGAAGATAGTATTAGTCACCAAAATGAAGGCAAAGGCAAGGACCAAATACTGGATGTAACTAACATCCCTGCCCCTGCTAATCTGGACCTAAACAAAGGCACCCGGATTAATATTGGAGTACACGTAATTATTCAATAATTAGAATCAAAACAATAGCAAAATGTTCATCTATGCAGAATGGTACGTAGTCTTGCACGCTTAGAAAAATAGGAGTGAATTGACTACTCTACTGTTAATTTCTAACTACTTTCTTGTTACTCCAACATCCACAGTGAATCCTGTTAACCACGGTCAACAGGATTATGATTAGTGATTTACAGTGAAAACTGTTAGACTAAGTACACTCAACACTAGAACGGTGTTGGATCACGCAACACTAATCCTGTTGAACGATTTTATTAATTAAAAAATAACACCAAAAACTAGAATCGTACCCCTGGATTCGAACCCAAACCCTTTGAAATACCAATACGAACCTGGCTCCTTAACCACTGGACTGCCACAACACATTCATTATGGTTTACTAATTTAGCATACATACAATACAGTGATATCAATGCTTCAACAGGTTTAGTGTTGATTTAACAATTTTGGTGTTGGGTTTTGCAACAACAGTCTTGTTGCATATGTGGTTAACAGTTTTCCCTACCCTCAAAAATTTCAAAATTTACTACTAAACCTGTCAAAGTTAACAGCTTAACCTGTTGCCACGGCCCAACTACATTCGTGTCAAGATCTTTTCTAGCTACGCGTGTGTGTGTAGGTAGGATAGGAAGTAGCATTGTCAGTTTTAAAATTCTTTATCAACTGTTATTGTCATTTTTTCTGTTTTTTTCTTTCTAGGACATTTCTACAAAAAAAGGGATATTTATTGCATGTAAATATTTAGCTGCACCAGAAGCCTCTTTATCTTTAAAGAATATCACTGCACCAACTTTACCTGACGATGAGGATGACGATGAAAAACTATACCCAGCGTGTTCAACAAAGAAATGTAAATTTTCAAATGACAAACATTGGTCCCCGTCCTCAGAAAAAGTCTCAAGAGAAGCTGAAATTGTTGCTCAAAATCCGATTACATCGAATAACGAAACCGTTTTGGAACTTAATGAAAACTCATCTTGTTCTATTCTGCTAAAAATTGTTTTGTCAATTGATCACGTAAGTCTAAATTACAGTTAATTAACCCCTTACTTAAACAATAGGGCAGTTACCCAGCCGGCAGGCTTCTTCGAAGGGACGTCCCCAATTCCATGGAAAACATCCCCTGAACATTTTATCCCACCTGGATATTTTAAGAATATCCTAAAGGGATATTAAAAGTCTATGACTTTTTTAATCCTGAATAGATATCCTAAGGACATTATTAAAATATAAATTCAACACATTTAAGCAATGCTGATCAGAATATTAGTAGTTGTTGTGGTAACCCAGTTCTGAAGCATTATTTGATTGAAAAAGTGTGATAAACAAACATGTATAATGTTTGGGCGGACGAAAATTATGCACCTTCCTATCATTTCATTTCTTTCCTATTGCACAGCTCACTAGCCATATTTAATTGTACGAACAAGAACTAGGAGACCAGCAGTTCAAAGTTTTCTTCATTATTTTTGTAAAGTAAAACTGAAATTAGTTTGACTTACACTTTGTGGTGTAATATTATCATGGCACAAGTGCAAGCCCGAACCTACTTAATTTTTTTGACATTTTGAATTAGTAAATTACATAAATAATTAACTTTATTTGTCAGTGTCAATAATATAATCATAAAAGCAGACAGTGCGTTAATTTTGGATAACTTGGGAAAATTCGTTACGGCTGGAATTAACTTGGAAGATTCAAAGTAGATTATCGGCTGAACGGATCAATATTATTGTAGGTTAGTTGGTTCAACAAGGGTAAAGAAATTTTTTGCATACCAAAATCCAAAATAAACGATCGTGCATAATTGCTTTCCATTTTTGTAAAATACTTATAATTACTGTTTTGTTTTTTTTGTTATTGAAACGGAGGCAGCAAAGTTGCTCGAACTTATACTTTCTAAAACCAAAAAAATGAATCTCAGCTTGAACAATACCGGACTACACGTAGCTCAGGCGTCTATACTAATGATTAACGCACAGTTAATTCAGTCACCTCCGCGTTCTTTTTCAATTTCTTTGCCTCAAGCAAACTGTTAACTATGGATTCAAATTCGAAGTTTTTACTATCATAATTTATTAATCAATAATGTGCATTATGAAAATTACAAAGTCGTCTGCTTTTGGTATCAATAGTTGGGTGTACTGTTGTACTACTTGATTATTATTTATTTTGTCTGAGTGTTAAATAAATTACTACAAATATTAAAATACCAGGACTGTTCTCGTTATACCTTCATAACGCTTTTTTTTACCATGCATGTTCAAATAAAAAGAAAAGTCCATACTGCATCCTTATCACATCCTGAAATAATCTTAAGCCTGTCCTATATGCATCCTCTAAACGTCCAGAACTTATCCCAAATACCCCGGTGCGTTTCTTAAGGGGATATAATTTGGGGATGTTTTGCGCACATCCTATTTTGAGACATTGGATGATTGTCCGGACGTCCCTATGATGTCCACTTAAACTTTTGGAAATATCCTCTGGATGTTATTTAATCCGCAGTGTACATTCTTAGGATATTTTAAGGAAATCCCCCTGCCGGCTGGGTATATTATGGAATTATCTTGGTACTTCTCTATTATTATTGTATTTAATTTATGTCTGATTTGTATTTTTATTAAAAACAGGTACGTGAATTGATATTTTCAAGATTAGACAACGAAACCTTAGCTGAATATCCAAAATCTAAAGTTGTTCCGATGTGAAGATCACATTCCTGTGGCGTTTGTTCAGAATATTCTGGAATTATCTCCAAACTTAGCTAAGGTCCGGCTCCCTCGTGCATATCGTTCTCTTCTTGTACTGCCTAAAAAGTTGAAGTTTTACAACATTGAACGTAGGAATTCTGGATGGTGCGGAGTAATAAAGCCGGTTCCTTATAGAGAATACACACTCAATATTAAAATGAGCACCTGAATTTTATGTATTTTAATAATTTGCTAATTGACTTGTTAAATTTTTTTTAATTAAATTAGTTTGTTAAGTTAATTTAAAAAATTGTAAACAAAAATGCATTTGTACGTTTTTTCAATGTTAAATTAAGATCATTCTCTTTTTTATATACGCGTAGGGTAATTTACAAGGAACTTGAAATTCTGCGTGACATTATGTTTAATTTTAAAATACATTCAAGACACTTAATAAAAAAATACACATTGGCAAATAAAGGAGCAAAGCTGAAGCTAAAGAGTAATGCTTCCAGATACCAAGTTCAGTTTTGAGTATTAATAATATAATAATAATAATTTATTCATGAAGTTGATTTGACTATTGGTCCATACAACTCTTCAGTTTGTTGTTTTACAAAGTCGTTCTTAATTTGATATTTACATACGGTAAAAAATATTGCAAGCGCAGAAGTAGTCACTTTAAATAAAATAAATCATGTTTACGTATTCCTTAGCTGTAGTTGTATACACGTATTAGGCATATAGTTTTTCTGTTTAATTCTCAAATAAGTAATTCTATCTAGTTGTCAGCCATTTCATTAAAGAAAGCCCTGATTTTGAGAGCTACTGCCTAGAAATTATATACAAGTAAAACATTTTTATTTTTAAGTAGATCATTTGATATTATAGTAGTTATGAAATTACTTCGATTAATATTAGTTAAATTAAAATTACTTACAAGTTTTTGTCTAGGCCAACAGTAGTGCAGACATAAGAACATTATATGATACAGATCTTCCAAATCCTTAAGATTACAAATATCACAATCACTACTCTTATTTTGCTTCCAAAATTTGTACATACCGTTAAAATTAGTCACCTTTCCTTAAACACAATTCTGGGTTGTCCTAAATAAATATTTTGTATAAACTTAACAATGTTCCAGCTGTGTCCGCTGTTAAATAAGATGTTCTGAGTGGCATGAGTTTTCAGGATGTGATACTGGGAAAATCGCTGATTGTGCAGCATGTTCATTACGTCCATGTTAATTAAGTTTTGAGCTATTTGGGCTACAAGTATTTTACCGTGTTTATCGATGTAAGTTTTTGAGAGGAGCTCGAACTCGTTCTGAACACCATGAGCTTTAAATAGAGTCCGTACCTGATCCCACCAGTTGTATTTTGTTTTTGCACCTTTAATATTTCTTACTGCTTGAAAACAGTTATAAATAGCGCTTGACTCTTTTATGCAGAAAATGTTTGAGTACAGGAAACGTAAGACGGCTTTAAATACTGCTACCTTCACCGAAACTGCCCCTGTTTCTAGCCTCACTATATAGTCAGGAGTAAGATTGCTAAGCAATAGTAATTTGCAGATAAAGCTAGTTTGAAGTAGTTCTAGTTCTTCAACATACTGCAGCCCCCAAATCGGAAATGCATACATCACTATTGACTTAACCATAGCGTTAAAAAGTTTCAGGTGCACGTTTATGTTTTTTACTTTAGCTTTATAAAATATTTGAAACAGTTGGGCTGTTGCGGCTCTTGCCTTTGATAATGCACATTTTTTTTTATTACTAAAAGTGTTTTTTCGTGTAAAAAGAACACCTAAGTACTTATACTCACTGACGATTTCAATGATTGAATTATTCCATTTAAAAATTTTGCAACTTGGAGCTTTGCCTTTGTTAAATATAACAACTTGTGTTTTGCTCATATTAACTCGTATACATTGTTTTTCACAGAACAGTTGAAGCATATTTATAAGAACTTGGAGGTCGTGCGCTGACTTTGCTATTAATATTATATCATCAGCGTACAAAAGGATGAAAATATTTAACATAAACATTTTGATTCCACTTTTGCAGTCCACTTGAAGCAATTCAACAATCTCATCAATAAATAATGTAAATAGCGTCGGGCTTAGTGTTTTTCCCTGGAGGACTCCTTTCAGTATTTTTACAAATTCCGTGTATCCAAATTGCGTTTTAACTTTTTTTCTTGCTTCCGAATATAGCTGTTGAATTTTAGTCAAAACGTTATTACTCATTTGTAGTTGCAGAAGTCGTATTCATAATTTATGGTGCTAAACCGAGTTAAATGCCTGACTAAAATCTACAAACAGGCCATACAGCGCTCCTCCCTTTTTGCCTAAGCAGCGTTAAATGACGCAATTCAGGATAAAAATATGATCTCCACATCCACTCCTTTTTTTATAGGCAGCTTGAAATTCGGACAACTTTGCTTTTTGCCTGCACCAGATTTAAAGCCTGTTTGACAGTAAGCATGTGTATAGTTTCACAACTGTGTAACCAAGTGATATAGGGCGGTAATTATTGGGGTCTTCTCTATTCTCTTTCTTGTATATTGGCGATGTAATTATTTCTCCCCAATAGTCAGGAACTTTGTTGTCTTCAAATATGTTGTTGAGGCACATCAAAAGGCATTCGTGGATTTCTTTTGGAAGGTATTTCCATACTTCATTAAGTATGCCATCACTACCAGGCGCTTTGTTAGCGCCACGCTTTTTTAATGCTTGTTGCAGTTCGTATATTTGAAGTGGCGCGTCCAGGATTGAATCATGAGTGTCAGTTTTGCTAAAGGTCATTACGTCATCTTTGTAGTTTTCAAAAATATTTCTAAA
Organism: Dicyrtomina minuta; assembly: GCA_949802685.1. NCBI lineage: Eukaryota > Metazoa > Arthropoda > Collembola > Symphypleona > Dicyrtomidae > Dicyrtomina > Dicyrtomina minuta. Next base: position 174,535,678 of record OX461808.1, on the reverse strand, counting down.
ATGCTCCGCTTATTCCTCTTTTTTGATACTGTTAGAATTGTGACTGAATTTGGATGTTGAGAACAAACTGAGGGATCTCTAAAAGTCGGCCGTCGTTTTGGAATTTTCAATAACTTTTTGGTGCTCTTCAAAATATTTTCGTTTTTTCTCTTTCAAAATGTTCTGATACAGATTTTTTTGTTGTGTATATTGCCTTACTAATTTCGTGACGCTTTTGTTGCATTTTTTGAATTTTTGAAGGTTACGCAGTAGTACACTGAGTTTATGTTTCTTTGTGCGACACTCGGAGTCAAACTATGCTGGCCCTGTGTTTGTTTTATTTGATTGTTGATCTCTAATCATTTTGAATTTTTTAGCTGCAGTTTTAATCACCTCTGACAGTTTAGTTATGCTTCCATTCACTTGCTCTGTGATGTGACGACTATTTTCTCTTAAATACTTAATAAATAGGTCAGATTTGTCAGCACGCCACACTATTTCACTAAAATTATTTTGTTGTTGATTTTATTTTTCAGTTTGCACATTTTGCCGTTGTGTTGTTGCTATAATTCGGAAATGATCCGACTCATGCCACTCAAGAACTCTAAAATCAGAAAGAAATGAAGCAGAATTAATTTTACACATACACAAATCAATTACGCTTCTACCATTTTTAGATGAATAAGTTAAGTTTCTATTTTTATCAGACTTGCTTTTCCCATTTATCAGTATAAAATTATTATCGTTTAAATATTTACATAATTTTATCCCTCGCGAGTTTGTTATATTATCCTTAGAGTTTCGTTTACCAAAATCAGTTAGTCGTATAGATTTATTAGCCATGCCATGATTACCGCATCGTACATTTAAGTCACCCATTATAATAACATTATGACACGTACCTAATAGATTAAGGATTTCGTCAATAATAGTATCAAAATGCCTGTATGGTGGAATATATACAAAAAGTATATACAGTCTTCCGTTGTCGATATCCGCAAGTGCAAAATAATTAGTCATTTTCTTAATAATACGTACTGATTCAATATCATGCTTGATCCTAATACTAGAGCCACTACTTGCTCGACCTGTTTTAAATTTCTTTTCTCCATCTCGTTTTGTTACTGAGTAGTTAGAAAAATAAATACTTACAACGTTACATCCCATATGCCATGTTTCACTTAAATAAAATATCGTGGGACTAAGGTCTTCTATTTGTCGGCACTTTACATTTGTATTGTTAGAAATTCCATTGGTGTTCCAGTAAAAAAGGTACAAGTTCAGAGTTGCGCGAAGTGCCCGTGGTTGTGGTAGTCATTCGGTGATTTGAAAAATTTTTCCATCAGCCGCTTTGAATTTTTGTCCGTCTACTTCAATCCAGTCTCCTTTAATTATATATTCTTGGTTTTTGCTCTTTGCCTCTTTTGCCTTGAGTCTGATAAGTTGCTTGTTTTTGCTCCTCATAGGTGGAAGATCTTCGTTCACATAAATATCGTTCCCCAGCTTTTTTCTGTTCGTTAAAACATTGTTGCGTTCTGATATAAGTGCAAACCGGATTTTTACGCTTCGTGGTTTCTCAGGATCAGATGTTGGTTTCCCTACTCGGTAGATAGTATCAATTGTTGGTGAACTACTCAGTTTATCGTTAAAGATTTGACCAAAAGCCTCCCGTAATTCAATTTCTGTTTCATTCTTTTTCTCTAAGATTCCTGCGAAGATAAGATTTTGCGATCTTAAGGACTTTTTTAGAAATTCATTTTCCTCTCTAAGCTTCTGTATTTCTGAGGTGTTGTTAATCACATCTTCACTTAGTTTTCTGTAATTAGATTCAATATCAGTCACCTCACTTAATACTGTGTTTAATTTTCTGTTTTGTGACTCCATAAATCCCATCACAAGTCTCTTGATTACATCATCAGAGGGTACTTCTAACAATTTCTCATCCATAGTTTCGTCCCTCTGTTCTATTTCTAGAGTTCTTTTGGTGGCCTAAGTAGGTGGCTCCGAAGTTTTGCCTGAAATCTGAAATGTGTCTGTAATTTTAGTTTGTCCATTTCGTGGTGGAGTTCTCGGAGTGAGTCCTACTCTTGGTTCTCCCAATATTTTTTAGATTTTGCCCAAACGTATTTCTTGTTTTTTGTGTTATTCAGATCCCGGTCTTCGGTTGTTGTTAAGTTGAAACATCAAAAAATAAAACAGAAAAATGTGTATGTTTTTAAGCTCATAATGTAATATACTTTTCGTCGGTGTTCAGACGTTTTTTTTAAAATAGGATAAAAATACTCAATTTAAGTTTATAAATTGCTTGCCTGAATTTAGTGCCCGGTTTCCGACAGGTTACCTTTGATTTGCAAATGTTACGGTTTATTAATCAATTCTGTGTCGGGCCGGGCAGTTTCGAGATATTAACTTCAGACAGTAATGTTTCTTCTATATGTACACCACTGTGATCTATTGCGCGATATTTTAGCATTGAAAAATTGTTATTCAAAATTTCTTCCTCGTTTAGACAATAAATGTGTGTTTTTGACTCTTTTGGGTGTAATTTAGTTTAGCTGTATGTCAAAATAATTTTGTTGGAGTTTTTATAGCTTTTAAAACTGTATTTTTGACTATTTTGGAAAAAATATTTGTGGATCAGTGTGAAAGTTTGACTGTTCGCGCTTTTGTATGTTGTATAGTTTTGAGTATTGCCCAAACTTGTGTGTACCTTATGAGAATAAAAATACACTCGGCATATTGCTAAAACAAATAACGCTCTCAATAGTTATATTTCAAAAACAGATTACTCAACATGTGGGTAGCACTCAATATTTTAAATATTTAGATATTTATGGATTTAAATTTTTTTAAAGGCCGAAAAATCGTAGTAAACATATGTATTTATTAGTATTTACCTAAATATATATTCTGCTCAGCGTGAGTTTCTGAATATTAAATTAAAGAAATATTCAGCATGGACAAAATACATAATCTGCTATACTCACACTTTCATATTTAGTGTACTAGTAATTTAGTGGTATCGTAACACGATTTTATGGAATGTGAATGGAATTTATCCGGCCAAAACGACAGACATAATTACCTACCGTAGAATTGGTAGAATTGTAAATAGATTGTTGTACGTACTCAATTGTACTTTTGTACTGAATGAACTGAAAACTGCTAACAAGGGAATGACGCGACATGCAACACCCAGATTTCGCAGAGACCCATTTCAAAAAATCGGGATACTTTTAAATAGCACAGATCCAAAGTAACTCGAGTGCATTTTACGTTGTTTGGTCACAGCGGCCCGCCAAAGTTTAAAAAAATTCAAATTTTGAAACTTTGCCGCCCTATAAATTTTACAGTTCTCATCCGATTTTGATAAAATATGATTTTTTGCGATCCTCAGTCTTTATTCTATGTAGAAATTTCAAGATTTTGAATAATCTCAAAATTTCTATTTTTTTGAAAAAAAAGGTTTAAAAATTTGGCCTCAAAAATACACATTTTTTGTAATTTTTTTAAGAACAATGAAAATTTTCGAATTTTTCAAAATCTTGAAATTTCTATATAGAATAAAGACTGAGGATCACAAAAAATCAAATTTCATCATAATCGGATGAGAACTGTAGAACTTATAGGGCGCAAAGTTTCAAAATTTGAATTTTTTTAAACTTTGGCGGGCCGCTGTGACCAAACAACGTAAAATGCACACGAGTTACTTTAGATCTGTGTGTAGATTTAAAAGTAGCCTGATTTTTTGAAATGGGTATCTGCGAAATCTGGGTGTTGCATGTCGCGGCATTCCCTTGTAAGCACTACACAGAACAGCTGCCTTCCTTGCATTTCAGCGCCAACTATAAACTTTTGAAATAAGAAAAAGTAGAAATACTATAATTACTCAAACTCAGAGACAAGAAACTTCAACCCTAATTTTGATTTGTTGATTTGTGAATCAGAATTGACAAACAACTTACCAACCTACATAACCGTGGAACATTCTGTTTTATTGTCTGCTGAAATATTAAAACCATTAACTATTATTTTGTTTTTGTGAACTACATTTAAATTTATAATGGTTGGCAGTCGTCGTGGGAAAAAAAGAAAAGCAGAAAACAGCCAAACCAACGAAGGCACGGACAAAATACCAACACCGGATGTAATTAACGTCCCTTTCCCCGCCCCTGCTAATTCAGAAGTAACTCAAGGCACTCGGATAAATATTAGAGTACGTAAATTATACATTATTGAGAAACATAATATTAGCAAAATGTTACATTAATTGTGTAGAGTTGTAGTCTTGTGTCGGTTTTGGGTAATAATAAGAAGTAAAGTGTTCTGTCGCTCTTTCGATATTCTGTTGATCAAGATTCAATAATGTTATTTTTACGAAATAGGATTCTCGCAAAAAAGAAGGGAAATTTAGTCCAGGTGGACATTTAGCTGCACTAGAAGCCTCTTCCTCTTTAAGGAATTTCACAGCACCAACTTTAACTTACGATGATGATGACGATGACGATGACGATGGAAAACTATACCACGTTTGTTCTTCTAAGAAGTTTAAATTTTCGAATGACAAAAATTGCTCCGTGTCCTTAGAAATTGAAATTTCAAGAAAATCTGGCATCGATGCTCAAAATGCGAGAACATCGATTAACGAAAAAGTTGTGGACCTTAATAAAAACTCGACTTGTCCTTTTCTGCTGGATAGTGTCTTGTCAATTGATCACGTAGGTCTAAAAATTACTGTTAATTCAACCAGGGCCGGACAAAGACAATGTTTTTAGGCGGCAATGTTTTTCCGTACAAAACTAATATCATTTTGATTTTATTGATGGGGTTTCCTAAAATTAAAGCAAAAGTTTGTATTTATTAGGTACTAGTAAAGTAAATAATATTCTTTTAACATGTTTTTAAAAAGTGTGAAATTTTCCATTTACATGTTTTTTGAAAAGTGTAAAATGTTCTATTTGGGTGTTTTTAAAAAGTGTGAAATTTTCCATTTACATGTTTTTTGAAAAGTGTAAAATGTCCTATTTGGGTGTTTTTAAAAAGTGTGAAATTTTCCATTTACATGTTTTTTGAAAAGTGTAAAATGTCCTATTTGGGTGTTTTTAAAAAGTGTGAAATTTTCCATTTACATGTTTTTTGAAAAGTGTAAAATGTCCTATTTGGGTGTTTTTAAAAAGTATCAAATTTTCCGTTTACATGTTTTTAAAAAGTGTAAATTTTTTTTTTAAATATACGAGAATGGTTATTTGAGTTGTTTTTGAAATTTCAAAATGTTCTGAATTAATGTTAATTAACCCTATCACTTATGAGGGGGGTGTGGGAGGGGAATGAAATAGAGTCTAGAATTCATTTTTGTGAAAACGATTTTATTTATAAAATGTACAATATTTATTTATTACAAATGTGAATGCACTCATGCTATATGGTCATGATTCGAATGCGTTTCGTGTTTTGTAAGAAACAAAGCGGTTATATTATAAATTAGTTAGCTAGGTAATTAGGTACTTTATTATTAGTGTTTTTAATTTGTATGACTGATTTGTATTTTTATCAAAAACAGGTACGAGAATTGATCTTTTCAAGATTAGACCGAAAAACTTTATGTGAGTGTCGGTTTATTTCCTTTGACTGGGCCATCATTGGAGCAAAATCACTTCAAAAGAGTTCGATTACTCGGCTGGATGTGGATCGTTGGGGGCTCAAAGAGTCAGCTCGTCACCGTAAAGATTATTCTTTTGAAAATTTAATCTCAATACTAAACAATTCTACAGAATTTCCCTCGTCGACTTTTTCTCTTGAATTCCTTGACAAAGTGTATCGTTTATCAAATGCTCAGCCGCTTCTAAACGCTATTGGAGGATCATCCATTAAAATACTCCAATTTTGTGGAAGAGTATCTCTCCATGAGCTTAAGCTCTTCATTTCTACCGAAACTCCAAATTTGGAGCTATTGTCATTTTCACAATTTCCGTCCCAATTTTTGGATACTAGACACATGGAGTACAGGTCCCCTGAAGAACGTGTCAAAACAAGAAGGTGTTCCTTAGATGAAAATTTTGTCAGTTCTCCACAGCACAAAAAATTCTTACTGCAAAATCTTAAGGTGTTCCGATGTGAGAAACACATTCCTCTGGCGTTTGTTCAAGATATTCTGGAATTGTCTCCAAACTTAGCTGAGCTCCGGCTCCCTAGTAAATATCTTCCTCTTCTTCAACCACCTGTTAACAGTCCACATCTTTTCAACAAGTTGAAATTTTCCAACATTGATGGTTGGTATCCTGAAATTGAAATTAGAGGATTGATAAAACCGCATCGTTATAGACTAGACAGTCTTCATATTTTAATAAGCCTATAAATTGCATGTATTTTAATAATTTGCTAAAATTGACGTGTTTAATTGTTTTTAACGAAATTAGTTTTTTTTTAAGTTAATTTTTAAAAATTGAAAACAAAATTTTGATTTGTACTACAAAGTAAAATAGTAATAATATGATTCTTCTTTTTATAACTAGTGGTGTCATTCACGAGTATTTTGAATTCATGCATCGTAATTTAACATTTAACAAAGAATAAACGCAATAATAAATTCAAATCGGAGAAATAGCGTGTCTTTTATTATTGAGTTCAAATATTTAAAAAAACAAACCGGCCATTTATAGAGTAAACAGTAATATAATTAATGCTAATATTATTCATAAATAATTTTATGAGAAATTCAAATTATAAAATTAATTTATGTTTGTACACAAAACAAACAACACTTTTATTCTGCTTGTTACATTTCAAACTAGTTGGAATCTTACAATTAGTCGCGTTTTCTCACTGTTGTGTAGTACCATCCTTGAGCACTGAAATAAACGCAATAAAAAAATATGAATTAACTAAGACAAAATTCATGAAAGGAAAAACCGCAAGTAAGCTACCAAACTTATTTAATAAATAATGTGCCCCCACGTGGCGTTTACTGACTCACTTTCTAGGGCAATATTCGCCCATAACTACGGAACGGGACGGATTTGAATTGCAGTAGCGACCCCCGTCAACCATTGCGTAGGCCACATCAGAACATCGGTAGACTGGGATCTCAGAAAGGATAGACATAGCAAAGTAAGTTGGTGCTTTCATATGGCCGCAGAAAAGATCAGCTGCAAGAAAAATAAAATTTTGGCAAATTTCTTTAAGCAATTAATTTAACGAAATTAGCATGATTTGCAATTCTTTTTGAATTTTTTTTCTCACCGTATTTATATTTGCAAATAAGCTGGAAGAGTTGCATTGGGCCGAGACTCACAGCGTCGTCAAGGATATCTGCACAAAAAGGCTGATACGCATGTCCACCATTTGGATAAAAATCCACGTGACCCATTGTGAAGTCATTTCCTAGAACTCTGTCGTCTGTGTGAATCACATCCACAAACTCAGCATCATTTGGTGTTAACCTTCTGCCAATTGAGTTTGTGTAAAATAATAGACCGGCGGGGTCAAGACCTGCGCAAAGGACAAAATTACCTTGTGTATTTAAATTTAATATTTAAGTTCGAGAATGATGGTTGAATGTATGTATGTAGATACCGGTAATACGACTCATGCTACAGCCGTCCATAGTCTTGTAAACTGCCTGCCCAGCATAGCCACAGATGTGACCACCTAAACTGTGACCAATGCAGTGGGTTTTTTCAGGGACTGTGTAGTCATTATCAGTTAGAAAATCGATGAATTCCGCTATGTACTCTCCTACAGCTGGTGTGTTCCCTGCAGCTGTGTAGTAGTAGGAAAATAATTCTGCCCCTTGGACCGCTGCACGGTTGTCGCTTCGCTTAACGGAACAAGTACAGATCGTTGCGAGAGATTCCCAGTCAACGACGATTATGTTTGCTTTTGATTTTTTCTTGAGGTATGCTAAAGAAAGTAAAATAAAATACGCAAATACAGTTTTTAAAAAATACCGAAACTTTATCAGATTTTTAAAAAATGTTAAAATATTTTAAAAATCAGTAAAAAATGTTTTTTAAATCAGTGACATTTTTTTAAAAGGCAGTGACAATATTGTTTTTAGCAGTTATATTAGGCTGAGCAGGTGAGCTTGTAAAAACTAGAAACATTATTTTGCAGCATTAAAAACGTTAAATTAGCATTATAGAAACAAATCTTAAATTCGAGCAACGGCAAATAATATCATAGAGAGTCAAGTAACGGATAAAACCTGTACGCGCTAATAACAAGCGGCCACTCACATTTAATCACAACTTGGGGAAAGTGTCTTTGCCAAGTTTGACACCATCCATGAACGAGGAATTTGACAGGGTATGCAGGATTAAATGCAGGCGGAATTGTGCTTGGTTCGTCCATTTTTATTTCTGTCCAGCTGACATTAATTTAAACCACAAAAATTTCAGTTACATTTTAAAAATTAAAATGTCTTTAGTATTTTTATATTAGTCGCTTCACAATAAAAACTTTTACCAGTAGGTTGGAATGACATCCGTAGAATTGCAATTTCGGGTACTTGAATTGCTGTCGTAATTGTAGAAAAGGAGAAATCGAATCCCACTCGTATCCACAACACGTGATCCTGACGGCATATTTTTTGGCAGATCTGTGCCGTTATATAAAAATCGACATCATTACCAAACAACCTATTTTATAAATTTCTAATAAGGAATCGTCCACAAATGACGTCGACGATAAGAATTATAAGTCTAATTGGATTTTTGACGGCGTCACTTGTTGTCAATCTCCTAGTCAAAACAGGTATGGCATATATAATTATTGATTTATCAATTTGTTTTTGTGATTTACTAGTTTCAATATCTGTCCAGTTCTTCATTGAGCCCAACCAGTCACCAAGTTCTTCCATGCTAATTTCTCTTTCCTGTATAAAAATACATTGTAAATTGTCCTTGTAAGAAGCCAAATGTAATTATTGCAAAACATAATTTCAAAATTTTATTAATATACAAAAACATTTACGTATTGTGTTTTACTGGAAGTAACGATTCTAATTAAAATTGGTTACCCCATTATTATCACGATCCCCATCTTGGTGGCTTATCCCAAAACCAAAAGTGACAGTAATTAATACACTCAAGAAAATAAGTCCTTTTGTTAATTTCATTTTGGGTTTTTACGATTTACCTTTTTGAACACCAATAGGGAATTTAAGTATCAAAATTAAATTGATGCTAAAATAATTTAAATTAGTAACTAAGATCTAAAAAAAATGTATGTGCAAAACTAATAATTACTTTTAGTTCTAATAATGCACTTCAAATAAAAGGGTTCAGTAGTGCATTCTAATAAACAAAATCTGTATGAAATATATGCACTGGAAATATACAACTAAATTAATCACGACGCTTATCACTAATCACTGCCATCACCAAAACTCCCCTTTGATTATTATGTTGACCTGTTTATTTTGGTTGAGCTGACTCACGCTCAAACTGAGTTTATTTTTGACTCATTGTGAGTTTAAAAATATAACTACGGGGAATTCCTTGCCTTTAATATGAATGAGGGATCACCCATAAATGACATTATCACAGGTAGGAAAATTGGGTGTAATTATAATAATATCTCAACCAGTACTGAATGTTACTAGTATCTAGGCATAGACCCAGCGACCAAACTGATAACGTATTTTATGGACGATCCAGAAAGTTTCAGCTTCACCTATTTAAATACAACATGGAAATTCACTGATTATAGAACAGGGGTTCGTGCATTGTAAAATATCAGGGCATTGAGTACATCTAACTCATAGGGGTCGTCCATAAATGACGTCTTTTTAATACATGTAATCATTTTAAGGATCCTACTTCTATAGGAGTAACCATTAACCATTACGGGGCCGGACGAAGGAATTACTTTTTGGCAAAAAGTTGTTTCCATACAAAAATCAAATATTTGAATTTTATTATTGGTTTTCATTGGTAAAGCCAAATTTTAAATTTAATTGTTTTATAAAATTGAAAAATGTACTTTTTACTTAATTCAGAAAAGTGCACAATGTTTTATTTACATGTTTTGAAAAAGATGTTATTTTTTTTTTTACAATTTTTGAAAAAGTGTCAAATGTTTTATTTGCATGTTTTTAAAATGTACAACATATTTTTTTCTTATTAATTTTGGAAAAGACAAGAATATTATTTGGGAACTAATTATTAAAAAATTATAAAATTGGTGCATTTTTAAAAAATCACAAAAACCAAACAACATTATGCAGCGGAAAAAATTCCAATAAAAACACAATAAAAAGAAACGAGTAATTTGTTCAAGAACGTGTTGCAACTTGTGTGTAGTACAATCCTCGAGCACTGAAATAAATGCATAAAAATTTTAAACTTTCAAAAATTTGTCAAATTAAAAAACTAAAAATTAGGTGCAAAACTTGCTTGAGCGATATGTTGTCCGCTCGCCGTTTTTGACTTACTTTCTTGGACAATATTCACCCATGACAACGGAGCGGGATGGTGTTGGGCTACAGAAATGACCGTCGTCAGCCAATGCGTAAGCTACTTCAGCACATCTGTAAGCAGGGATCTCTGAAAATAGGGACGCGCCAAAGTATGTGACTGATTTCATGTGGCTGCAGAACAGATCAGCTGTAACAAAAAACCAACCAATTTTAGTCACATTCCTAAACAGCGAAATAAAATAAGAATAATAAAAAATTGCCTAAAACAGTTATTATGAAATCCCGTTTTGAATTTTAGCGCGTATCTTCTCTCACTGTATTTATATTCACAAATGAGCTCGAAGAATTGCATAGGACCGAGACTTAGAGCGTTAATCATGATATCTGGACAGAAGGGCTGATACCCATGTCCGCCATTAGGATAAAAATCCACGTGACCCATTGTGTTGTGATTTCCTAACATTTTGACGTCCGTGTGGATCACATCTACAAATGAAGCATCTCTTGGAGATAATCTTCTGCCAACTGTATTTGTATAAAATAATATGCCTGCTGGGTCAAGACCTGCAACAAAAAAATTTTGATTTTTACAGGCCTAATTAAATTATGACAGTTATTATAGGATAATAATTGAGCACCATATGTACCTGTTATTCGACCCATACGACGGCCGTCCATTGTTTTCATAACCGCCTGCCCAGCATAGCCGCAGGTATGGCCTCCCAAACTGTGACCAATGCAATGTGTATTCTCGGGGATTGAATAGCCATGGTCAGTCAGATATCCGATAAAATCCGCTATGTGCGCTCCAACAGCTGGCAAATTTCGTACAGCTCTATGGTAGTATGCAAATAATTCCGCTCCCTGGATCGCTGGACGGCTGTCTCTTTGTTTCATTGAGCAAGTGCAGACTGTGGCAAGGGACTCCCAGTCAACGACTATTAGGTTTGCTTTTGTCCTTTTAGAAAGGTATGCTGTCGGATATAAACAAAATAAGCAAATACATTTGTATAAGTTGATTATTATTTTTTAACTTGTAAAAAATGTTCGATTTGAGCAAAATATTTTTGAAAGCAGTGAAAATATTTTAAAAAGCAGTGGTAATATTTTTGAAAGCAGTAAAATATTTTTAAAACAATAAAAATATTTTTAAAAGCAGTGAAATATTTTTAAAAGCAGTGAAATATTTTAAAAACATTAAATATTTTTTAAAGCAGTGAAAATATTTTTAAAAGCAGTAAAATATTTTTAAAACATTAAAAATATTTTTAAAAGCAGTGAAATATTTTAAAAACATTAAATATTTTTAAAAGCAGTTATAATATTTTTGAAAGCAGTGAAATATTTTAAAGTACAGCTAAAATTTTTGAAAGCGCAGTGAAATATTTTGAAATACAGCTACAATATTTTCAAAAGCAGTGAAATATTTTGAAATACAGCTACAATATTTTTGAAAGCAGTGAAATATAGTAAAATACAACGACAATATTTTTAAAAGCAGTCATAATAATATTTTTAAATGTAGTGAAAAATATTTTAAAATACAGTGACAATATTTTAAAATCAGTGAAAATGTTTTTCTGAGCAGTTGTCTTAATATTGTTAGCAGTAAATTTTGTTAAGCTTGTACGGCTACGGCAACAAAAAATTGAGAAATTATAAAACAGTAAAAAAGAAAATGCTGCTAAATAATGTGAAAATAAATTAAATAAACATTATAAAAAAATCAAACTTTGCAGTAAAATACAAATAATTTTATGCTTACGATTAGTTTATGAATAATTATGTTTACACGCTTTTCGAAATCGTAGATAAATGTGCATACAAGACAATAAAAGGCAACTCACATTTAAGCACAACTTGCGGAAATACTCTTTTCCAAGATTGACACCATCCGTGCACGAGAAATTTGATAGGATAAAACGGTTTGAATGATATTGGGATTGTACTTGGGTCGCCTATTTTTATTTCAGTCCAGCTTCAATTTTTTGGAAAGCACAAAAAAAACATTTTAATTAAAGCCTTTTAAAATTGGTAATTGTTTTCTGTTAAATAGTGAAAGAACTAAACAAAAATTACCAATAAACTGGTCTGTGATTTGTAGAATTAAAATGATGGGCCCTGCCACTGCCACTGCCACTGGACTGACTGGACTGGCTGGTATGGTGATAATTGTAAAAAAGAAGAAATCGAATGCTACTGATATCCACAACACGTGAGCCTGATGTCATTTGTTTTGGCATGTCTAAATAGGTAATTAATAAAATCCAAACATAATTCCAGTAATTAATTAATTATGTCTTAAAAAATTTTTCTATCAGTCAATAGTCAATATCTATTAGAGTTGCAAAAATTTTTTTTTTATTTTCTGATTATTCACTAGTTTCAACGTCAGTCCAGTTTTTCATTGAGCTCAGCCAATCACCAAGTTCTTCCATGCTGATTTCCTTTTCCTGCATTAACAGACATAATTGCGGCTAATTTTAAAAATGTAAATACCTTCATTACTATTACATTCTTAATTTTATTTTTTTTAGGTAATTATTAACAATTTATTATATTATTAAAAGGTAGTAGTAATAATAGTAATTGCCTTACCCCATTGTTCTGACCCTCGTCGTCTTGGTGTGTTGCACTAAAATTTATATTTACCGCAATTATAACATAAAGCCAAATTATTCTAATTGACAATTTTATTTTAACTAATTACAATAGTTTTCTTTTTCTTAAACAGAAACGATAAGTTATTTTTTTTCAGCATATAATTTCAGGATTGAGAACCGTAACCGTATCGAGTTCAAATACTTACTATCAGTTTAGCTTTTAGCATGAATTAGAGATGGTCAGTTTTGTTGTTAGTATGATAATATGAAGATAGTAAGATAAGATCTTTCGCCGACAATATTACAACTGACATTTGGAATGTTTTTGTATGAATTCATTGACCCTTTTGTTTTCCTTAAGCTGACAAACTTTTAAAATTATCCTCAAGTGTATTTTTAACTGATAGAAATGCGTCACAACTAACATTTAAATGCAAACCCGTTCGACTTTGCACGTTTTCTGTTAAGAAGCTTACTATATAATATATCGTCAGTGAAGAACCAAAATGACCCATATCCAATTTAAGATAGAAGCAAAATGAGCTATGTAATAAAAACGAAATGAGAAATATGCGTAAAATGTTAATTAAGAGTTTTTGGAAAGTGTAAAATGTTCTATTTACATGTTTTTGAAAAGGTGCAAAATGTTCTAATTCCATGTTTTTGAAAAGTGTAAAATGTTCTAATTCCATGTTTTTGAAAAGATGCAAAATGTACTAATTCCATGTTTTTAGAAAGGTGCAAAATGTTGTATTTACAAATTTTTGAAAATTGCAAAATGTTCTAATTCCATATTTTTAAAACGTAAAATTTCTTAGTTACATATTTTTGAAAAGTGCTGTATTTTAATGCTCTCAAGACATATTTGAATATTTTTGTAGATAGTTGGTATTGTTTTAAGGTAAAAATGAATATGGGTCATTTTAATTCTTCACTGACGATATTATTATATGACCATGCTTGTACACTTAAAATGAAATTAAACGTACAACTAAATGTTAACAGACTGATTTTTTTTAAATAGATTCATTTGACAGCATGTTATTGCTACACTTAAACAATATTGTAGTAGATTTTTTTGAACTTTTTGTAAACATTGAAATAGAAAATTTTTCACTTTTGAAAAACATGTAAATAGAACATTTTACACTTTTGACAAACATTTAAAAAGAACAATTCTGCTCTTTTGAAAAGCATGTAAACAGAAATTTTAAAAAACAAATAAATAACACGTTTAGCTCTTTTCGAAAACATGAAAATAAAACATTTTGAAATATGCAAAAAACATGTAAAAAGAACATTTTACACTTTTGAAAAAATGTTTTTAAAAAGCGCAAAAGGTTCTGGAAATAAAATTTTATTTACGTCTTTTGTGGACGACCCTGAAGTGTACGTCATGAGTACAACCCAATTAGTAACATACCAACCCGACCTTATGCAAAGGACAACGCGGAAGCGATCGCGACAGCAGCTACAAATTGAATGGACTTGCAACAGAATGATTTTAGCTGTGCACTTGACAGACGACAGAATGACTCTTCACCGACGACACGTATTCTTCCTCTCTCATAAAATGTATGTTATTAGATTTGACAAAAGTGAGTAAAAGTAAGCAACGATGCGTTTATTACCTTGATACAGTTGTTTTTAAAAAGTGCGAAATATTTTATTAGCATGTTCTTAAAAAGTACAAAATATTTATTTTGCATGTTTTTGAAAAATGCAAAAATATTTATTTTGCATGTTTTTAAAAAGTACAAAATATTTATTTTGCATGTTCTTCAAAAGTACAAAATATTTATTTTGCATGTTTTTGAAAAGTACAAAATATTTATTTTGCATGTTTTTGAAAAGTACAAAATATTTATTTTGCATGTTTTTAAAAAGTACAAAATATTTATTTTGCATGTTTTTGAAAATTGCAAAAATATTTATTTTGCATGTTTTTAAAAAGTACAAAATATTTATTTTGCATGTTCTTAAAAAGTACAAAATATTTATTTTGCATGTTTTTGAAAAGTACAAAATATTTATTTTGCATGTTTTTAAAAAGTACGAAATATTTATTTTGCATGTTTTTAAAAAGTACGAAATATTTATTTTGCAATCATAGACAGGGTTTCATCCTCATAATATGTCAAGCTTGTATATTTCAGGTATTTTCCTACTCAGGTCTTTGTAAGTTACTGACATTGAGAGGAAATCCAAACCTTTAACAAGTAAGTTTGTTATATAGTCAAAGGGCAATCGTGCACATTCACTCAAAGTTGGGAATGTAGAAGAAAATAAAAATTTACTACTACAGTACATACATACAGCTCCGCATAAGCACATCTCATGTATTATTTTAATTTTTTAACATGTTATTTACAGAAAAAGGAAATACAAATTCTGAACCACATTAAGTAGGTGGCTCTTATACAACGTGAGAGCTAGGTAAACCTTTGAGTTTAATTACAACGCGGGTCGTTTAATTAGAGCAGTTACGTTACTATTTAAAAGTCTGCATGCTTTTTACATTTTTGATAGCATATTATTCAATAAATATCTGTAGTAAAAGTCAATTTTTTTATGTATCGTTATCGTTGAACTACACGTATGTATATATTAAGTTACTAGTGATAGCTATTACATTATAGTATACCAAAATTTAAATCTGTAAATAATAATGTATATATTTAACAAATTCAATATTAAATAAATCGTAAATAAAATAAATTGCATTCCAACATATTATGCTTTGCACGATATTCCTTTTATACTGATCGTCGAGTGAGAGATGTGCGAAATGAACCATGTAGACAAACTTTTCTTACGGCCATTGGATTACATGCAAAAAACGCATCCGTGCAGTTGGGCTCAAGCACACATACCTATTCACCAAGAAACCAAACAGTAATATTGCATTCCTTTATTACAGTATAAAATCTGCCGTAGATAATTATTGTTAATAGTTCAGGGCCGGACGAATCGACGAATGTTTTTTTAAACTTTTATGCAGCAATTTGTTTTCATAAGGAAACTACTATTTTGATTTTAATGTTTTTATTTAGTAAAGCGGAATATTGTATTTACACGTTTTAGAAAAGTGAATATTGTTTTTTTTTATTTGACTCGGAAAAGTTCAAAATGTTTTATTTGCATGTTTTTCAAAAGTACAAAACATTCATTTTGCATGTTTTTAAATAGTACAAAATATTATTTTGCATGTTTTAAAAAAGTACGAAAATATTCATTTTGCATGTTTTTATATAGTACAAAATATTATTTTGCATGTTTTAAAAAAGTACGAAAATATTCATTTTGCATGTTTTTAAATAGTACAAAATATTATTTTGCAAGTTTCTGAAAAGTACAAAATATTTATTTTGCATGTTTTTCAAAAGTACAAAATATTATTTTGCATGTTTTAAAAAAGTACGAAAATATTCATTTTGAATGCTTTTGAAAAGTACACAATATATAATTGGCATGTTTTAAAAAAGTACAAAAATATTTATTTTGAATGTTTTTGAAATGTACAAAAGTAATAATTTTGCATGTTTTTGAAAAGTGCAATAATATTTATTTTGCAAGTTTTTAAAAAGTGCAATAATATTTATTTTGCAAGTTTTTAAAAAGTGCAATAATATTTTATTTGCATGTTTTAAAAAAGTACAAAATATTTTTTTGCATGTTTTTAAAAAGTACAAAAATATTTATTTCACATGTTTTCAAAAAGTGCAAATTGTTCTATTTACATGTTTTTTTTTGAAAACTCAAGCAGAAAGGGCTACCTGCGCTAGTTGTTCTATCCGGCCCTGTAGTAGTTGGTAGTTACAAAAAGATTTAGTGTGCATCCGATCACCGTGTCTATGCGGTCACATTACAAGTACCGTATAGTAGAAGAGCAGCCGCAAACTAAATGTAACGTAACTCTACTTACGTTATAGTAATAAGGCAACTTCTCGCGCACGTCTCTTCACTCTTCAAAATGTGTAACAGTTCCTTTTTTTCCTCGGGAATATAGATACAAATGAAATGTCTATATAGCTTTTAACATAATATAGTTATACATAGTGTCAACTACAAAAAATGTGAAACCACTATAGTTGTCAACCAAAATCCAAAGCGCTGTAACATACACGGTAAAATAATTTCAATCTGTCTCCATTCTACAACGGTATTTACTTCAGTTTCTATTTTACGCCAAACTCTCAACTGCCTATAATTCACACACTCAATTTTACATACAAAATTCAGCATTTCATTTGATGTAGATAAAATCACAAAATCATTTTTGCCCTACTAGCACGAACAGGTCAGAGATCAGTATTTCGGTAAAATTTAAAAAATGCCGCCAAGATTCAAAAATCTCACAATTGTCTGCATAATTACAATTTTAATACATGCTTTCTTCTACATACGTTCGCCTTTGACTGTTTCGGTTGAAAAATCATCTGTCGTCCACGATAATGTATTAAGTTCGCAAACTTCACAAACAGAAAATGAAAATAGTATTTTCTTATTTCTAAAAACAAATGACAGTGGCAGTGATTTAGTTCAGAGTTTACACAGTACACACAGTAACAATTACAATGACAGTGCAAAATTAAATAAGGAAAGTGCTATAATTTTTAATACGAATCAGATTCCAGATTTTCATTTAGAACAGGATGACCCGCGACTTTTAAAATATATAAATGACCACCATCTCTGGCCACCATTGCCACTGCCGTATAATTTGGACAAACCATTCGAAGACCCCACAAGGAGGGAGGGTCAAAATAAAGTTGTTCTTAAACTACTTGAGAATAAGGTAATATTATAGGAAATTATTTTTTATTTTTTAAAAAGCATAATTAAATGTGCTAACTAAATTTGTGCAAATTTTTTTTTCTAATTTTGTTTTTGTAGAGAAATGGAATTTTTATCGAAGCAGGTGCGAATAACGGGGAATTTCTGTCCAACACATTAGCGCTAGAACGTGACTACGGCTGGACTGGGATTTTAGTGGAACCAGATCAAAAAGCGTTTAAGGAGTTACAAGGGAAAAACAGAAAAGCATGGTTGTCTGACGTTTGTTTGTCTGTCTCTTCCATCCCTGAAAAAGTAAACGGATTTAAAGCAATACAAAAACAGTTATTAAAAATTCAAAGAGTTTATTTTCAAAACAGGTCAAGTCTCTACTGGACTTGATCCGTCTTGTCTACAATATTTTTAAAATAAAATAAGTTTTGTATTTAAGTTTGACAATAAAAATATTGTCTGTGAAGAAACCAAATGACCCATATCCATTTTGAGCTAAAGACAAAGCCAGCTATCTACACAAATATTCAAATATGTATTTAGACAATTTAGAGCATGTAAATGCAACATTAAAGACTTAAAAATATGTGAATAGAAAAAAGAACATTTTACACTTTTTAAAAACACCCAAATAGGACATTTTACACTTTTCAAAAAACATGTAAATGGAAAATTTCACAATTTTTAAAAACACCCAAATAGGACATTTTACACTTTTCAAAAAACATGTAAATGGAAAATTTCACACTTTTTAAAGGCACCCAAATAGGACATTTTACACTTTTAAAAAAACATGTAAATGGAAAATTTCACACTTTTTAAAAACACCCAAATAAGACATTTTACACTTTTCAAAAAACATGTAAATGGAAAATTTCACAATTTTTAAAAACACCCAAATAGGACATTTTACACTTTTCAAAAAACATGTAAATGGAAAATTTCACAATTTTTAAAAACACCCAAATAGGACATTTTACACTTTTCAAAAAACATGTAAATGGAAAATTTCACAATTTTTAAAAACACCCAAATAGGACATTTTACACTTTTCAAAAAACATGTAAATGGAAAATTTCACAATTTTTAAAAACACCCAAATAGGACATTTTACACTTTTAAAAAAACATGTAAATGGAAAATTTCACACTTTTTAAAAACACCCAAATAAGACATTTTACACTTTTCAAAAAACATGTAAATGGAAAATTTCACAATTTTTAAAAACACCCAAATAGGACATTTTACACTTTTCAAAAAACATGTAAATGGAAAATTTCACAATTTTTAAAAACACCCAAATAGGACATTTTACACTTTTCAAAAAACATGTAAATGGAAAATTTCACAATTTTTAAAAACACCCAAATAGGACATTTTACACTTTTCAAAAAACATGTAAATGGAAAATTTCACAATTTTTAAAAACACCTAAGCAGGACATTTCAGACTTTTCAAAAACATGCAATTATTACATTTTTTACACTTTTCAAAAACATGTAAATGGAAAATTTCACTTTTTTTAAAAACACCTACATAGGACATTTTACACTTTTTAAAAACATGTAATTATTACATTTTACACGTTTATAAAACTCCTAATTAACATTTTATGCATGTTTCTCATTTTTTTTTCGTGACAAAGCTCATTTTAGTTCTAGAATCAATTATTGGATATGGATTTTTTTGGTTCTTCACTTACAATATTTACCTTTGACCTGGGTAAAAATAAATTCCATAGGTGACCTTCCTTCAGTACAAGTGGACGTCTACATGGAGTAAAATTGCGAACGTCAGCGACCATTCCAAGAAATGGGATAAGGATGAAATGGAGGAGGTAGAAGTGGAGTGTATTCCATTCTACAGTCTCGTCCTTGCACTCAATATGACGACAATCGACTACTTCAGTCTGGACATTGAGGGGGCAGAGCTCCAAATCCTGAAAACAATTCCATTTGACAAGGTTCTTATTCGAACCCTGTCCATCGAATACGATCACATTCGGCTCGTTCCAGGGGCGGATGAAGAGCTTAAATATTTAATGAAGTCAAATGGTTTTACTCTTGTGACCCGAGTAAATCGAGGCTATGCCAAAGACTACATTTACGCCCATAACAGTCTCCTTCACAATCTCCTCAGAAAATATGACTATGGAACAACAAGCCATTCGTCAGTTCCATAATTGCAAATAAAACCAAAGTTTATGATAGTATATTCTAATTTTAAAAATTATACATTTTCTACAGTCCAGCGTTACCGTATACATTAGAAAAGCAGATTATTGAAATTACATACATACCATGAACACAAGATTAACATGTCTTTATAGTGAAAAATTAAAATGTTTTTTTTCACACATAAAAACAAATCTGCAAAATGAGTTATGTAGTTTGTACTTTTTTTTAAAAAGTGTAAATGGTTCTAGGCTCGTGTTTTAAAAAAGTTTTAGTTGTTTAAATGAGGTGATTTTAAAAAGCGTAAATTGTTCTGATTACGTGATTTTGTAAAGCGTAAATGGTTCTAATTACGTGATTTTGAAAAGCGTAAATTTTTCTAATTACGTGATTTTAAAAAGCGTTAATTTTTCTAATTACGTGATTTTTAAAAGCGTAAATTTTTTTAATTACGTGATTTTGAAAAGCGTAAATTTTTTTAATTACGTCATTTTGAAAAGCGTAAATTTTTCTAATTACGTGATTTTGAAAAGCGTAAATTTTTCTAATTACGTTATTTTGAAAAGCGTAAATATTTTTAATTACGTGATTTTGAAAAGCGTAAATTTTTCTAATTACGTGATTTTGAAAAGCGTAAATTTTTCTAATTACGTGATTTTGAAAAGCGTAAATTTTTCTAATTACGTGATTTTGAAAAGCGTAAATGGTTCTAATTACGTTATTTTGAAAAGCGTAAATTTTTTTAATTACGTGATTTTGAAAAGCGTAAATTTTTCTAATTACGTGATTTTGAAAAGCGTAAATGGTTCTAATTACGTGATTTTGAAAAGCGTAAATTTTTCTAATTACGTGATTTTGAAAAGCGTAAATTTTTCTAATTACGTGATTTTGAAAAGCGTTAATTTTTCTAATTACGTGATTTTGAAAAGCGTAAATTTTTTTAATTACGTGATTTTGAAAAGCGTAAATTTTTCTAATTACGTGATTTTAAAAAGCGTAATTTTTTCTAATTACGTGATTTTTAAAAGCGTAAATTTTTCTATTTACGTGATTTTGAAAAGCGTAAATTTTTCTAATTACGTGATTTTGAAAAGCTTAAATTTTTCTAATTACGTGATTTTGAAAAGCGTGAATTTTTCTAATTACGTGATTTTGAAAAGCTTAAATTTTTCTAATTACGTGATTTTGAAAAGCGTAAATTTTTTTAATTACGTCATTTTGAAAAGCGTAAATTTTTCTAATTACGTGATTTTGAAAAGCGTAAATTTTTCTAATTACGTGATTTTGAAAAGCGTAAATTTTTCTAATTACGTTATTTTGAAAATCGTAAATTTTTCTAATTACGTGATTTTGAAAAGCGTAAATTTTTCTAATTACGTGATTTTGAAAAGCGTTAATTTTTCTAATTACGTGATTTTGAAAAGCGTAAATTTTTTTAATTACGTGATTTTGAAAAGCGTAAATTTTTCTAATTACGTGATTTTAAAAAGCGTAATTTTTTCTAATTACGTGATTTTTAAAAGCGTAAATTTTTCTATTTAAGTGATTTTGAAAAGCGTAAATTTTTCTAATTACGTGATTTTGAAAAGCTTAAATTTTTCTAATTACGTGATTTTGAAAAGCGTGAATTTTTCTAATTACGTGATTTTGAAACGCTTAAATTTTTCTAATTACGTGATTTTGAAAAGCGTAAATTTTTTTAATTACGTCATTTTGAAAAGCGTAAATTTTTCTAATTACGTGATTTTGAAAAGCGTAAATTTTTCTAATTACGTGATTTTGAAAAGCGTAAATGGTTCTAATTACGTTATTTTGAAAATCGTAAATTTTTTTAATTACGTGATTTTGAAAAGCGTAAATTTTTCTAATTACGTGATTTTGAAAAGCGTAAATTTTTCTAATTACGTGATTTTGAAAAGCGTAAATTTTTCTAATTACGTGATTTTGAAAAGCGTAAATGGTTCTAATTACGTTATTTTGAAAAGCGTAAATTTTTTTAATTACGTGATTTTGAAAAGCGTAAATTTTTCTAATTACGTGATTTTGAAAAGCGTAAATGGTTCTAATTACGTTATTTTGAAAATCGTAAATTTTTTTAATTACGTGATTTTGAAAAGCGTAAATTTTTCTAATTACGTGATTTTGAAAAGCGTAAATTTTTCTAATTACGTTATTTTGAAAATCGTAAATTTTTTTAATTACGTGATTTTGAAAAGCGTAAATTTTTCTAATTACGTGATTTTGAAAAGCGTAAATTTTTCTAATTACGTGATTTTGAAAAGCGTAAATTTTTCTAATTACGTGATTTTGAAAAGCGTAAATGGTTCTAATTACGTTATTTTGAAAAGCGTAAATTTTTTTAATTACGTGATTTTGAAAAGCGTAAATTTTTCTAATTACGTGATTTTGAAAAGCGTAAATGGTTCTAATTACGTTATTTTGAAAATCGTAAATTTTTTTAATTACGTGATTTTGAAAAGCGTAAATTTTTCTAATTACGTGATTTTGAAAAGCGTAAATTTTTCTAATTACGTGATTTTGAAAAGCGTAAATTTTTCTAATTACGTGATTTTGAAAAGCGTAAATGGTTCTAATTACGTTATTTTGAAAAGCGTAAATTTTTTTAATTACGTGATTTTGAAAAGCGTAAATTTTTCTAATTACGTGATTTTGAAAAGCGTAAATGGTTCTAATTACGTGATTTTGAAAAGCGTAAATTTTTCTAATTACGTGATTTTGAAAAGCGTAAATTTTTCTAATTACGTGATTTTGAAAAGCGTTAATTTTTCTAATTACGTGATTTTGAAAAGCGTAAATTTTTTTAATTACGTGATTTTGAAAAGCGTAAATTTTTCTAATTACGTGATTTTAAAAAGCGTAATTTTTTCTAATTACGTGATTTTTAAAAGCGTAAATTTTTCTATTTACGTGATTTTGAAAAGCGTAAATTTTTCTAATTACGTGATTTTGAAAAGCTTAAATTTTTCTAATTACGTGATTTTGAAAAGCGTGAATTTTTCTAATTACGTGATTTTGAAAAGCTTAAATTTTTCTAATTACGTGATTTTGAAAAGCGTAAATGGTTCTAATTACGTGATTTTGAAAAGCGTAAATGGTTCTAATTACGTGATCCAAAAAAGCTTAAATTGTTTTAATTACGTATTTTTTAAAACTCAAACTATAACCACAATCAATGTACAAAACACTAAAACCAACATAATAAAAAAAATACAGGTTCTTCTCAAAATAAAAATCAGCTCAGACTTAGCTATCAAATATTGTGACGCTGTTTTTGAAAGCGTAGGTAGACAGCCATGTTACATACATTTAATCACAACTAGTAAAATGTTTCTATTCAAAGATTGACACCATGAACCATGCGTGCGCGAGTAATTTCATATGGGATAAGATAGTTAAAATGAATGAAATCCAAACTCCAATTTCAGCTAAAAAATTAGAATTCTTTATTTCTTTTTTGCACTAAATCCAAATCTGGCTATGTACAGATTTTACAGAATGATAAACATATAGGCTGTGAAACTGTAAATAGTTTCTATTGTATACACTCAGTTTGAGTTTTTAGCATGACTTAAACATGAATAGTTTTGTTGTTAGCACTTTTTAAAATTGTAAGATGCAAAAACTAGATGCAGTTATGACGGTTTGCTGGTTGGTATTGGTAACTTATTACGAGGTTTATTGAGCTAAACGACGTGTTACAATTATTGATGTTGGCAACTCGGGAATCTCCCATAAATAATGTTAACTCAATTACCACCCTTTTATAACCGCCCTGCTCTTATTCAAGGACTTGTGTTGTGACTCGTGTGTAGTACCATCCTCTGGCACTGACAAAATAAATACAAAAATTTTTATTTATTTCTAATTAAAGCGTTTAAAGTTAAAAATCTTCGAGTCAGGAAGTACAAAACTTGGTTTAAAAAAATGTTTGCTGGCATTTTCTGACTTACTTTCTTGGACAATATTCACCCATGACCACGAACGGAGACGGTGTTGGGCTACAGCCATGACCACCGTCAGCTTTCGCGTAAGTGTCTTTGTCACAACTGTATGCGGGGATCCCAGAAAAAATGGACTTGCCAAAGTACGTGGGCGCTTTCATGTGGCTGCAGAGCAGATTTTCTGCAATAATAAAAGCAAACTTATGTGTAGCACATTTTTAAATTGTGAAACAAACTATGTTACAAATTCTTATATTGTAGGCCGCTTATTGAATTCCTAATTCTACCGAAGTCTTCTCTCACCATATCTATATTCACAAATGAGTTGAAAAAGTTGCAATGGGCCGAGACTTATAGCGTCAATAAGGACATCTGTACAAAATGGCTGGTACGCATGTCCGGAATTAGGGTAAAAGTCCACGTGACCCATTGTGTAGTAACTTCCTAAAAATGTGTCATCCGTGTGGATGACGTCTACAAATGTGGCATCACTTGGAGATAATCTTCTGCCAACTGTATTCGTATAAAATAATACGCCTGCTGGGTCAAGACCTGCCAAAAAAAATGCTTTAAGCATTAATATTTGTTTAAGGTTATGATTCTTGTAAAATAATTGTTGAACATGTTGTACCTGTAATACGACTCATACTACGGCCGCTTATAGTTTTCATAACTGCCTGGCCAGCATAGCCACAGACGTGTGCTCCTAAACTGTGACCAATGCAGTGGGTGTTCTCCGGTATTGTGTAGTCATGATCAGTCAGATATCCGATAAAATCTGCTATGTGCGCTCCAACAGCCGGCAAGTTTTGAACAGCTTGTTGGTAATAAGAAAATAATTCCGCTCCTTGAATCGCCGCTCGGTTGTCCCTTGTCTTAATTGAACAGGTGCAGATCGTAGCAAGGGACTCCCAGTCCACGACAATTATATTCACCTTTGATTCTTTAACGAGGTATGCTGACAAAAACAATTAAAATTAACAAGTACAATTTTAGCTAACATATATTTTGTTAAAATGTTTTGAAAATATATTTTTTAAAGCAGTGAAAATATTTTTAAAAAGCATTAAAAATACTTTAAAAAGCAGTAAAAAAATTTTTGAAAGCAGTTAAAGTATTTGTTAGGCCTTAAAAGTGTTTTTTAAATCAGTAAAAATATTTTAAGAGCAGATAAAATACTTTTTAAAGCAGTGAAATTGTTTTTTAAGCTGTAAAGATATTTAAAAATTTAGTTACAATACTTTTTTAGCGCCTAAATATTTTTAAAAGCAGTCAAATGTTTTTAAAGCAAATAAAATATTTTTTAAAGCAGTAAAAGTGTTTTTTAAGCTGCAAAGATATTTTAAAATTCAGTCACAATACTATTTAAGCGCTTAAATATTTTTTTTAAAGCAGTAACATGTTTTTAAAAGCAGTTAAAATATTTTAAAAAGCAGTAAAAATATTTTTGTAAGCTGTGCAGGTATTGATTAAAGTGGTACACGAATGTTTTGATTTGCAAAAATTAAAACTATAAAGATTGAAAACAATAAAAGAGAAACATGTTGGCATTACAAACATACATTTAGGACCATTAAAATTTTGTTGTGAAAGTAGAGTGATAGGTACCAAAAACACTGAAAACTAATATACCATGCAAACTAAACAGTTAAGAAACTACTTTAAGTTGAGTTAGTAAACTTTTTTGAATGATTTTTAAAACCGTAGTCAGTAAGGTGCGCGGTAGAAGCCAACTCACATTGCATTACAACTTGTGGAAAGTGCATCTTCCAAGATTGACACCAACCGTGAACGAGGAATTTGATAGGATAGGATCGATTAAATGAAATTGGAACTGTGCTTGTGTCGCCTATTTTCATTTCGGTCCAGCTGTAATATTTTATCAAAACACAAACGCATTCAATCAAATCCTTTAAAAATTGTACAATTCCTTTCCTATTGACAGTTTATAAAACAAAAAAAGATTACCAATAAATTGGGTTGCTATTTGTAGAATTTAAATTATACGAACAGCCAATAGACTTTGTATGGTGGGAATTGTAGAAAAAAAGAAATCGAATGCCACTCGTATCCACAACACGCGATCCTGACGTCATATTTTTTAGCATGTCTACGAGTATTAAAATCAAAACAGCAACCACATAGGTTTTTATCAAAGTTTTTGTCACTCATACATAAAATACAAAATAAAGCTTCGCAATATTCTATAATTTTTGTAAATTCTTTTATGAGTTACTTGTTTCAACGTCAGTCCAGTTTTTCATCGATCCTAACCAATCACCAAGTTCTTCTTTGCTAATTTCCTTCTTCTGCGTAAACGCATATTATTGGCTTTTAAATAACATAATTATTACAAACTAAATTTAAATATTTTGTGTTACACAAGCAAAACTGTTATTAATTATAGTTGTAGTAGGATTTTTAGTCGCCTTACCCAATTTGTCTGACCCTCGTCTTGGTTGGTTGCACCAAAATCAAAATTTACCGCAATTATAAAATTTAAGAAAACAAATTTAGCTGTCAATTTCATTTTTGCTTTTTTTTACAGTAATTTTCCTTGTTGAACTCGAGCAACACAATGTTTTTAGTATAAAGTTGTAGGATTGGAAACGTATATGTAAGTTAAAAATTAATCTTAAATCAAATAACACACTTTAAGTCAAAGTTTTGAGTTCCATTTAGTGATTGTAGCGAACTAATAAACTAAAAATATTTTAATATACTGTGTACAGGAAATTTACAACTAAACTAATACATAGTAGTATCGGCGAAGGATCAAATCTGACTATTTTCATTTTCTGCTAAAATCAAAACCAATTATCTTCTGCAATATGCAATAAAACTAAAGACTAGTTATTTTTTATATTTTACAGAATAATTGAATAAAATTCTGTATTACTGTAACGAGTTGTAATTTTATGTTTCTTAGTGCATTTTTAGGAGTGGTCCATACAGACTGTCATGCCTATGAACCCATTACCACTTTTGTTATTTTAGAGCAAACAAACTTTGAAACTAATAAGATATGTTTATTTTTAACTGTCAGCAATGCGTCACGAGTCCACATTTAAATGCATGCCTTTTTGGCACCCCAAGTTATTTGTTAAGCAGCTCACTACACTAGATAAGACCATATTTGTACACTGGCTATAAAATAAAACCTACAAAACTAAATGTTTAAAAGATTAACCTATAACATAAAATTTAAATTGCTACATGATATTTGGTGGAAATCGTCTACAAAGAACCAAAATGACTTATATCTATCCTGAGCTTAAACAATTTTAAATACACAAATAATTATTCTAAAAACAAATTATCTCGAAAGCATTTAAATACTACCTTATTGTTTCCACTTCAACAAAACATAAATAGAATATTTTGCACTTTTCAAAAATATGCAAATAGAACATTTTGAAATTTTAAAAACATGCAAATAGAAAATTTTGCACTTTTTTAAAATATGCAAATAGAACATTCTCAACACTTTCAAAACATGCAAATAGAAAATGTAGATCATTAAAAAACAACGCAAATAGAACATTTTGCGATTTTAAAAAATATACAAATAGAAAATTTTGCACTTTTCAAAAATATGCACCTAGAACATTTGGACCTTGTTCAAAACATAATTACAAACAGTAAAATATATTTGAAAATAGTTTTGGACCATAAAAAATGCAATCCTCACAGGGGAATTTGCCCACAGGGCAGAGGAGTGTATTGTAACTAACTTACTAATTACAAACAGAAAATTTTGACAATTCGTAAAATATGTAGATGTAATTATATAACATTTTGCGTGTTTAAACAATTTACAAATAGAACATTTTAAACTTTTTTTAAACATGCAAATAGAACAATTTAAGCTTTTTAAAAACTCTTTAGTAGCATTTAACGACTGTTTCCTATCTTTTTCTTATGACATAGCTCATTTTAATTCTACATTAAATTGGAAATAGGTAATTTTTAAACTTTATTTTTTCACAGACGATACGCTAAACCTAATATTTATTAATATTTATTAAACTGCAGCAAATTACAAATATTAAATATTTATTAGTTTTTTTAGCAGTTCAGGTTAGTTTATTGGGATCAGACTATCTGTTCAAAATTTGAAATAATGTATTTCCTTTCAAAAGTAAAAATTAAACTCACGAGTAGAATTTTGAATTGTTTCTGTAATTAATTATATCTTTAATATTATTCGAGACTCAAATTAGTTTTATTTTCAAATCGCACACAATCACAACATTCTTATAATTATGACTGTACCTGTAATTTTATTCACATCGCTATACTTCACTAAGATACCAAGATATGAGATGACTAGTTTAGTTAAGGCGTGTTCTTTAAAATTTAAAAAAAAAATATTTTAAGCTAATTTTTGTATAAGTGTAGGTTAGTTAAGGTAGAAAAGTTTCAAAATTTGCAAATTGCTTATAACCCCAGCAGCAGTATAGCAATAATAAGTCTCTTTTACTTACTAAATATTGGCCAACCCTCAAGTAAAATATGTATATCATTTCATGTTAAAGACATCTGATTACAATATTGCAGCAGGAGTATAACAACCAACTTTCATTATTGCACCCAAGTTATCAGTTCCCTCAGTTCAAGTGATTCATTGAAATATTTGTATACCATAGTTAATAATAAAATACAAATCGAATTTAAATTTTGAAAATGTACATATTTTATGTAGGGCACAACATTTCTCCTACAGTAGGAAATGGAATCAGTGGAAATGCAGTTTTATGAATTAATTCATGATTGTCAATAATTTATTGAAAAGAGGATCTACTAGAAAAAAGAAATTATTACATTAATTACACGTGTCAGTCTTTCACTTTTACTTCATAAAGCGTAGTCTATCAATGAATGATATGTAGTGATAAAATTATGTAGTTGATTGTGATGCTATCTAGGTCCTTTGTAAACCACGTATAATTACTAAAAGTATGCTCATGTTAATAAAATAAATGTAAAAGAATTGAAATTTTTAATTTCCTTATTCATCTGACTAAAACTCAACAAAAAATTTAAATATTAAATTTTTTTATTCTGCAAGCGGCGTTGTACAAATAAATTAAATTTATTCATAAATATTATATGTGGCATATCAGTAATGCTCCATCCAGACTATGATCATAGGCACCTATGATAGTCATTGAGTTTAAACTGAAAAGCGCGAAACCTATCCACACTGCCTATGAGGGTTATTGATGATAGATTACAGTCAAATGACAAACCAACCTCAATTGACTGTAATCGTATACCTATCATAGTCTGGATGGAGCATAATTAATTGAAAATTTGTTGTGATCTATTAAAGGCCAGGAAAGTATTCAAAACATAGAATCTATGAGAGTCTACTGTTAAATAATGCGATTTTTACATTTGATATTATGTAATATATCGTCTGTGAAAAACCAAAATGGCCGATATCCAATTTAAACTACAATCAAAATGAGCTATGTCATAGGAACAAAATGCAAAACACGCGTAGAATGTTAATTAAGAGTTTTTGAAAAGTGCAAAATGTTTTATTTATATGTTTTTTAAAAGGTGCAAAATACTATATTTACATATTTTTGGAAAGGTGCAAAATTTTCTAATTCCATGTTTTCAAAAAGGTGCAAAATGTTTTCAAAAAGTTCGAAATGTTTTATTTATATGATTTTAAAACGTGCAAAATATTTTATCTAAATGTTTTCAAAAAGTGCAAAATGTTTTATTTACATGTTTTCAACTGGTGCAAAATGTTTTATTTACATATATGTTTTTTAAAAGGTGCAAAATATTCTATTTACATATTTTCTAAAAGGTGCAACATGTTTTTATTCCATGTTTTCGAAAAGGTGCAAAATGTTCTATTTGCATTTTTTTGAAATGTGCAAATTGTTCCATTTAAATGCTTTCAAGACACATTTCAATATTTTCATTGATAGTGGATATTGTTTTTAGCTACAAATGGATATGGGTCATTTTGGTTCTTCACAGGCGATACAGTCCACTCTCTACATAGTGTACCTCCTCATAGTGGATACCTCTACATAGTGAACTGAGCCTGTATCCCCGGCTAAACTCCTATGCTTTCTATGTTATAATACCTCTACATAGTGTACCTCTACATAGTGGAAACCTCCTCATAGTGTACTAATTTAGAGGCCCAAAATAACATTTTAGTGTACATTTCCTCGCTTCATAGTGTACTTTCAGAAATTTAAAAATTTTCAGCGCTGATTTCAAAAATCTATTATTTTTTTTCTTCATTTGCCTGATTTTGCAAACTAATTCAATAAAAATTACTGAAAAAATTCTTTGATTGATTGGTTTAGAACCAATTTTACTATAACTAGTAGGATTTTTATTGTTTTCATCTATAATAATGATTTTTTTTTAAATCCGTACTTTCTACATAGTGAACTCTCCTCATAGTGTACTAATTTTCCTGGTCCGCTGAAGTACGCTATGTAGCGAGTGGACTGTACCTTGTTATTACCACTATAAAAATGCATATAATCAACTCACACCTGCATTTCCCACATTACTGTTTTTAAAGCCGAAAAGAAGTTATTAGCGGCAAATACATCTTATTTGAAATTTACAATTATATCTGACGAAGGATAAAATCTGACTATCTCCATTTCCATCTAAAAGCATTTGCGACCATTTCCCTTGTGCAGAGAGAAATACAACTTTATTGAAATAAACTTGACACTGTCGTCCAACGACGATAGCCTAACGGGCTTAATAAATTTAGAAAAATTGTGTGTTACAATTACATAGTTTATACTGGTTAGTAAGAGTGTGTGAATAAGAGATTAAAAATCAAGTCTGAATATTTTTATTTTCAATTAAATAGGAAAAAAATCCGGCGCTTCGCGCCGGATTTGCCTACCGTGGGCCCGAAGTAGATGCTGAGCTTACAGCGAATATTAACTTCAGCCAATGTGTGCATCTTTTCACATTATTTACATAAAATACACTCTATAACCTCTAAAGTGCAATATTTTAGTGACGACATTGTTGGACGATCTTAATGTGTACAATAATAATATTCCATGCTAAAAATACTATTTTACATGATGTTTAAACTGATAACGGTTGCTTTTTAAATGATGACATTTATACGACGTCATTTATGAACAATCCCTGTGTGTATACTGGTAAAAGTAGATTTTGAAGATATAAATCTACCATATTTTGCATTTAGCTTTAACAAGGATCCCTAAAATGGTGATTTTGTGATGACGTCATTTATGAAGGATCCCTGTATGTATGCTAGAAAAAGACAATGTTAGGGATATCCATTAATTTGATTTTTGAACTAAAGACAGAAGAGATTCTTATAATCAAAATAATATATTAGATATTTCTTAGCTCAGGCCATTACTGGCCCATTGATGTTTACAGGACTCTAGGTGTCGCGTGCTCCATTCCAACCTTGGCTTCGAGGCTTCGAATTTATAGGACGTATTTTACGATTGACCCTGAATTCCCCCCCCCCCCAAAACCTAAAAGGGATGATTTGTTGAGTAGAGCAGCATTAGTTTGCGGTTAGTAAAGCATTAGGCATAAGAAATATTTACCTCTTCAAGATTCTGACTTGTTTTGATTCTTAACACCTATTCCCCTTTAAGAAATAATTCGTGGGGTTGGGGTTGCAAGTATTTACAGTTTTTTAATGGTTTTAGCAAAGAAATTAAGATTTTTGGGACGTCATTTCTGGGTGACTTTAATTACACCCCTCCTCCTCACGGGGATACTTAGTGGGTGGGGGGTGAAAGTATTTAAGTTTTTAATGGTTAAAGCAAAAAAAATTAAGATTTTAGAGACGTCATTTGTGGGTGACCCCAAGTACACGTCTTTCCCTTAGGGAATACTTTGTGGGTAGGAAGTACAAGTATTTAAAGTTTTTTAATGGTTTGAGCAAGAAAATTAAGATTTTTGGGACGTCACTTGTGAGTGACCCCAAGTACACCCTTCCCCTAAGGGGATACTAAGTGGGTGGGAGGTGCAAGTATTTAAAGTTTTGTAATGGTTTTAGCAAGAAAATAAAGATTTTTGGGACGTCATTTGTGGGTGACTCCAAGTTCACCCTCCCTCTAAGGGGATACTTTAAAGGTGGGGGTGCAAGTAGGTAATGTTTTTTAATGGTTTTATCAAAAAAAATATTTTAGGGACGTCATTTGTGGGTGACCCCAAGTACACCCCCTCCCCTAAGGGGATACTTTGTGGGTAGAAGGTGCAAGTATTTAAAGTTTTTTTATGGTTTTAGCAAAAAAAGTTGAGATTGTTGCGACGTGTTTGTGGGTGACCCCAGGTACACCTCCCCCCCTTAGGGATACTTTGTGGGTGCGGGTAACTTCTGCTGAAAACTTCTGCGGGTAGCTGGCGCCGATGACTGGTGCATGTTGCTGGTGCATTAACAGGCGCCTGTAACGAAATCATTTAGCTGGTGCATTTGGCTCGTGCAAAGCGGCAAATTGAAATTTCGATTGGTGCGTGTCTGGTCCATTTAGCTGGTGCATTTGACTGGTGCAAAGGCAAATCACCCGTTTTTCTCTAATGCTTGGAGATGGCTAAAAAAGTTGGTCCAGTCAACTGGTAATTGTAAAAAACTGGTTGGTTTGATCTCTCTAAAAAACAATAGGGCACTTCTCCCTCGCATTTGTGGCTATTTGATAAATATTTGACGAATATTGCTTGAAAACTGTGACCTGTAGCGCATAAAGAACAGACAGACAGACAGACAGACGGACGGACGGACATAGACATTCCTATAGATGCTTAAGCTCAGCATCTAAAAAACATATTCTTATGAGGAATTCATGCTCATACCAAACGTGTAGTACAGGGTGGCCCATTTAAATCGAACAATTCTATTTTTACATTTATTTCCTATAAGTATGCAGTTAGTGAGATATTAAAATGGATTTTTAATTATCCCATGAAAAAATTGTAAATCACGCTATACATACTAGACGTGTACGTATCTGCTATTAAGTTTAAATTCCAATAGTATATTTAGTATGCTGGTCACACTGCTTTCGACAACATTTTTAAGTGTATAATTTCATTAACATTGCATTTAATATCGTCTGTGAAGAACCAAAATGGCCCATATCCATTTTTAGCTGAAAACAATATCCACTATCTACAAAAATATGTAAAATTTATGTAGAGAGTGGACTGTATGTATAATATTACATATTTGATTTTATGAATTAGATATTTATTACTGTCCTACTTACAAGAAATAAAAAAATATACATGTTTTTAAAGTTTAAAAAACATAACATTTTGGTCAGTTAAGGCAGTGAAAGTCAATCGGTCCCTAATAAGCTCTTAAAAAAATGACTGAGAGTTTCTTTTTCTTGAAAAAACTACCTCAATTTGAGCCCAACCGAGCCCGGAGGGAAAAAATTGTTCACTGCCGTTCTTTTTTCCTCCTCTACCTCCTCCCAAAAGAACGGCAATAAGTCTCGGTCTTAAAGGGAAAATTTTTTTCACCTCATTGAGCTTTTCTTTCAATCTGAGCTAATTCCCTAGGTACTGAAAATAAATTTTACTTACCTACAAAAATTTTTGAAGGCTAATACTAATACTCATAGGCATAACAGCATGGTAATGATAATAATATATTAAATATTTGAATAAACACGAACACCAATGGCTTAACAAAACACAACATAAAATCACTAAATAATAAATAAAAATATGACTTTTATTATTCTGTACTGTATGCTATATTAGCCTATCAGATTTGCTTTGTATGTAGCTATATATATTTTATATTATGCATTCACATAAGACATTTTATATTTATAGTTTATATAACATGTCGTATATTTGTGTCTGCGTTACAGGTAATCATAGTAAGACAACAATTAATACACATTAAAATATCAGGCAATCATTTAAATGTTCTCGTGTTTGTATTATTAAGTAATACATTTAATTAAATTTCTAATTAAACTTTATGCTGCAAAATGTCACTTAATATTTTAAAATAGGGGTAAAATAATATTACTAATTTTAACATTAATAAAACAATTAAACAAATGTTATTCTAATTAAAATAAAAAGTTACAATATTTAACAACACAATCCCAAATGTAATAAAAATTACTGAAACATAGGAAATGTTAAAATATTAATAAAACTAGTGACAAACACGGTGATTAGTGCACACAGCATATACAAATATTTTGTTTTATATTTAGGGAATTTTTAGTCAGCAGACATTAATTTTTGGCTGACAACCGTAGGCGCTGACGATTGTCAGGTGGTGTGCCGCTTTAAAAATTTTTTTGGGGCAGTCACTAAATTAAATTATCAAAACATTATTTTTATCAGCGCATTATGATATGCCACCTACTTTAATCAATACACAACACAAAGAGTCACCCTTTTGAATCATTAAAACACGATCAGTCACCCACTTTCGTCTAGGTTGTATTACCATCCACTTTTGCCGTTGCAACACTACCAATCATATTATAATTAACAATACGATTGCAATATAATTATTACAAAGTATTACAAAATGCACGAGGACAGCAGATCTAGAAGTAGGAGCCTCTGCCTTTGCACTTCGCTGTGCCGTGGTGCCTGCAATCCAGACGCAACATTATTTAATTTAGTTTCAGTATGCAGTATGCGCCATGCATGCGTATGCACTATTTAGGCAGTGTATGCCCTATGCACGTAGTGTACGCACTCCGCAGGTGGTGTATGCAGGAACGGAAATTGCAAGACACTCGACAGCTTATAAAATTCAGGCTAATCTACTTAACAGTCGTCGTATAAAGGTGCAACACATCCGACAAAAGAATCTGCCATCGTCCTAACAGCTAATGATTTTCTGCACCTACCTAACGCTTAAATTCTGCAACTAACCCGACACCTAAATTTTAATCGGGTAAACTGCCTGACGAAAATAACTAGAACTCACCCGACTGTCGACAAATTTATACAATCTACCCGACGCACGTTGGTTCAATTTACCCGACGGTCTTCAGCTCAATATGCAACTTACCCGACGATTGGTTTATATTTTTCCCAAGAAATGTGTTATTTTAATGTGTTTAAACCATTTAGAATTTTTAAATCCCTAAACGTACCCCCAGCTCCAACATCATTATTACTATGACTACTCTTGAAATGCTCACTTCTCTCACCACCTTCTTTTTTCAGTTGCAAAATTCAAGCATCGGATAGGTTGCAGAAAATTGTCAGCTGTCAAGTGGATTGCAGAATTTTTGGTCGAGTGAGTTGCACCTTCACCCGACAACCGTTAGGTGGATTGGCCTAAATTTCGTCGACGTTGCCTTGCAGTTCCTTGTTGTGCACTATGCGACAGTGTATGTACTTAGCAGGCAGTGCATGCGCTGTATGCTGGCGGTATGCACTATAATGGCGGTGTATTCAAAATACAGGAGTAGCAGTACTATGCACTTTGCGCTGTCCCGACACCCTGACACGACTGTCAGCCTGACATGCGTTTTTGTCTGCTGTTTCTTCGTAGGCCTGAAACTAAATAATTGCACGCCTCTTGCCCATTTGCAGCTTTATTTCGACCGATGGACGACGACCTAAATACAACATTTTTACCGATACCCCGCCTTCATGGCAGCATAAGAACACCAGTTTTTTGTTAATTTGCTGAATGTATGACGCTGTTATATCTACAGCCTACTGCATCGTTTCGCTATTTAAAGTGCAATACCTACATACCTGTAATCCTAATTACTAATCATTTTTAAAATCTTATATAATATTTATTTATGATTAACGTAAAATATTGGCAAAAATTAGTAATTTCACATCAAAGCTATCGTACTTCGTGCTGATAAAAATTATGCAAACAAATCATGAAATAAC
Organism: Dicyrtomina minuta; assembly: GCA_949802685.1. Lineage (NCBI taxonomy): Eukaryota > Metazoa > Arthropoda > Collembola > Symphypleona > Dicyrtomidae > Dicyrtomina > Dicyrtomina minuta. The sequence goes on along the minus strand of OX461808.1, from coordinate 174,499,863 downwards.
AAATTAAAACACACAACTACAACATTCGAAGTAAGGCTAAACTTATTTACTTAATTTTATTCAAGGTTTCTCTAATTAGAAGTGTAATAAATTTGATATTCTATATTCCAAATAAGGCTAATACAAATTAGAATTCAGAGCAGTACACTGACAATGATTAATAATAAATGTCTTTTCACCTTTATTAAATCAGACAGGATAAATTGCGACCGATCACTCGTTTTAACTATCAAGGTATTACACTGAACTTTAACATTAATAGATTCCAGTAGTCCTAATTGTCCAATTGGTGTCCAAACTAATGGACTGGAAGATGCAACACCGAAATCAAAGCTGAGCGCCACTCTGCTTCACTAAAATATGGTGTGTAGAAATATTTTGAAGTTGCGTTTGGAGCTTAAAAAAATATAAGGAACTATTGTCACAGGACATTTCCTACCCAGAAATGTTTATTGTTGTAAAATGCAAACAGTATTGCATCTAGGGTGCAGCTTGAGCATTGACAGTACGGACGCACATACTGGAATATATTATGTATTTGCTTATTAGCAGAGAAGAAAAAATTTTATCTTGACATAAAAAACTTGATATTTTAAAAATATCTCAGAAATCTTTAATATTATAATTGTGTGTACGAAAACTTTAACTTTATACTGCCTACATCAAAAGAAACTAAAGTAAGTTGGTTGTTTCAAATAAGTGACCAGACACCAATGACGATACTCTACTTTAGCAAGTTTTGGGACAAATCTTACCCCCTTGACTCTATTGAGCTTTGCTCAAATAACTTAATTCAACATGCACCTTTTTGATAAAACATACTCTTTACATTAAAGGCATCATTTGTGTCTGGCCCGAGATTCACAAAGGGCAACAGTGATAGGAGACAGTTTACAATTTTTACAAAAACTTTGTCGAAACCAAAAATTTGATTTATCATGAAAATACCTGACACAATAAAGCAACCGACTTTAAATTTGTGAACCTCAGCTTAAAATGCAAACAGCCTACATTAAAGACCAATTAGGGTCCAAACACTAATGATGTAACTAATACATTGCATCGAAAAACTTTTAAAATATTTCTGCCCTTCATCGATTTGAAGAGAAAAAAAACATTATATACAAAACAAAAAAGGAAACATTAAAAACTGTAAATGTGGCTATATCATCTATCATCCGTCTATTTGTCGACGACTGTCGTAGTTAAGTTCGTATATCTAAATAATATGATTGAATAAATTATTCATTGATTGAAGTTTAAACAAACATTATTACGCATCTGGCTTCTAAACATTAATAAACAAATATAAAACACAATGTAATGTATATCGTATGAATTATGAAATTATTCAGTTTACAAAACTAACATAACAAATATTCGTAATAAATGTTTTACTTTATATCGTGTTTATAACTAATACGGCGTTTCGTGTCATTTCCATGCTGTAATCGCATTTAGTTTTAATGATTATATTTACCTTCGTTTAATATTAAGAAGTACAGTACTTAGTTTTAAGGTCAGTGTTCAGTTCGTCCGTGATCCGTAGTACTGCCGCTCAATAGCCATCAGCCAGAAAACTTATACTTACTTCACTGTGACATCATTGACACCTGATACTGTCACTGCCACTGCTGCCACAGTCCGCCATACCACAACACAAGATGTAGGTATTAATATATTAATTAACTAATATTGAACTAATATTACTAGTGCTCATCACTCACTCGTACCACTGACTATTACTTTTATCTTATATCCAGTGTCAGAATAGTTCTAATTACAATACGAATACTGAATACGATTACATTTTGATTTCATTTAATTACTGCACTGCATCCAGAATCCAGAACCAGAATAGCAGAAGCTATCAGTGCTATCACATACTTTATTATATTAACTTTATGGTTTAAACACACACTGACACACTTAAGTTTTCATATTTCTTTTATGAATTTTTTTGTATGACAGTATGAGTCCAAAAAAACAGATCAATCACTCTCAAACTTTTAGGCTGGAATACCCCACTACAGATATCAAATGTCATGACTCGTCGGGCCATTTGAGCTTTTCGAGCTTTTTGAGCATGAGTGTGCCCGGAGAGAAAAAAATGAGCCCGACCGTGCCTTGTCAGTTTTCGATTTTACTGACAGGGGCTCCGGTCAGTGCAATCGGCCCTACCGGTCACCTGCTATGTGTCTTACAGTGGGTTCAGAAAACAAGCCACTTTAATTCCCCGCTGGAGTATAGCTCCTATAAAGACATAATTTTATGAGGTTTTCCACATTTCTCATATTATACGCATGCTACACAAGAATTTTTGAAGCTCTTACACAATAGCTCCTAATAAAATTAAATAAACTACATAATTGCGCGTGTCAACTACTGCTAACATTAAGTTATCCGGAAAATGCCATGCTAGCTAAAAGTATTTAGTTATTCAAGTTATATAAACGCTCTTTCTGCTCGTGTATTTTTCCAAATTAAATTCATCATTTCGTGAGAGCTACAACTATCATTTTAAATTCATTAATGCCTCTTTGCATTAGTAACTTTTAGAGAAACCACAAGGGCAAGGGACTTGTATCGAAATGTAAAACTGTCCTAAAACACGAGCAACATTAAAATTATTAGAGCGCTATAACTTTCTCAGAAGTAACTCAAGTCAGAATTAAACGCCGTGTTATGCTGTCCAGTATTATTATTCTTAAACTGTAAAATATCAGTTTTTGTAATAATAAACAAAGCATTTATCATAGCAGAAAGATATTAATTTTGCAACTCAAAATCTAAAGATTAAATACATCATTTGTTTGCAAAGGTTCTTGCATGGTACGCTGTAATTATTACATATTGGGCAAGGAATTAAAAACATGATTGCAATAAGTTTCAAGGACAAGGTCCCTAACTGCTTCAAATTCCTCGTTCTCCCATTTAATTAATTGGCCAGTTTGGACATGTTTCGTCATCTCCGCACTGATGGCGGTCCTACTGCTAAAGCTAGGCATCAAACAAACCGTGGGAACTATGACTGCATTTAAATTAGCGTTGTTCCCTTTAATCGGTCAAACTCAAAATGTTAGATTTAAATTTAATTTAGTAAGCCAAAATGGGGTCTACACGCTTTGGGTTCTGTTCACAGTATGGCTCAGCTTAGTCTTTACATCGTTTTGGCAAAGTTACAAAATTGCCCCACGAGCAATTTCTGTGGAAAAAACTCTGAGCCAGATGGTCAATCAAAATTTTACATTCACACTAACTGGGGACACCTATGACAGGATTACATTCGCAGTGTACGAACTAAAAATAAATAAAGGCCGGAACTCTACGCTACTATCACAGTACGAGTTTATACTAAATAATTCCGTTGTCGAAAATTTTATTTTGGATGACATTGCAACAGCGGGATATTTAAAAAAAGACAAAGTGTGCTCCTTTGTTCAGGAAAAGCACATTGGTCTCTACTCGGATTTACTGTACAAACATTTTGGGAGAGGGGCTCACGTGGGGCAGGATAGTTTTCTGCCCTCTGTCTTTGAATGGAACTTTGTTCTGTCCAATAGCGATATTCCATTTGAGGCTCTGGTCCGTCTTGTAAGCTCAGGTGTGGCTCGGTACTGGATGAAGATTCGAAATTTGAATGATAAGTGCAGAAGATGTGAGATGTATGAGCTGGGAGTGGTCTGGGAAGTACATGACGATGATGATGATGGGCAGAGCGAAATCACAGGGGATAGAAGCGCGACTGGAGTAGAACCCTTGCCTTTAAACAACTCTTTGATTAAATCTGCTTTTTACTGTTTAGTCACTGGATGGGCTTTTGCACTAGTTGCCCTTGTTAAAGAAAACTATTCTATTGAGATTTATTATAACTAATAATTTATTGTTATGCTTATGTGATATTCTATGTGTGAATATTTATTAAATTTGATACTCTAAGGCAATGCACTTAATGGTTGTGTAATTTTTGAAAAAAATTTAAGACTTGTTTAGGTACAATAAATATAGCTATTAAACATGTCGTATGTGAAGAATCAAAATGACCCATATCCAATTTATATGCTTCAATCAAATTAAGCTATGTCATGAAAACAAATTGTGAAACATGCGTAAAATGGTAATTAGGAGTTTTTGATAAACGTAAAATATTCTTTATTCTTGTTTTTTTAAAATGCAGAATGTCCTATTTACATGTTTTTGAAAAGGTGCAAAAATGCCTAATTCCATGTTTTTAAAAAAGTGCAAAATGTTGTAATCCCATGTTTATGAAAATGTGCAAAAATAAATAATTCCATGTTTTTAAAAAAGTGCAAAATGTTCTAATCCCATGTTTTTGAAAAGGTGCAAAAATGCCTAATTCCATGTTTTTAAAAAGGTGCAAAATGTTCTAATTCCATGTTTTTGAAAAGGTGCAAAAATGCCTAATTCCATGTTTTTAAAAAAGTGCAAAATGTTCTAATCCCATGTTTTTGAAAAGGTGCAAAAATGCCTAATTCCATGTTTTTAAAAAGGTGCAAAATGTTCTAATTCCATGTTTTTGAAAAGGTGCAAAAATGCCTAATTCCATGTTTTTAAAAAAGTGCAAAATGTTCTAATCCCATGTTTTTGAAAAGGTGCAAAAATGCCTAATTCCATGTTTTTGAAAAAGTGCAAAATGTTCTAATCCCATGTTTTTGAAAAGGTGCAAAAATGCCTAATTCCATGTTTTTAAAAAAGTGCAAAATGTTCTAATCCCATGTTTTTGAAAAGGTGCAAAAATGCCTAATTCCATGTTTTTGAAAAAGTGCAAAATGTTCTAATCACATGTTTTTGAAAAGGTGCAAAAATGCCTAATTCCTTGTTTTTAAAAAAGTGCAAAATGTTCTAATCGCATGTTTTTAAAAATGTGCAAAAATAAATAATTCCATGTTTTTGAAAAAGTGCAAAATGGTGTCTTTACATATTTTTGAAAAGTGGTAAATGTTCTTTTTAAATGCTTGAAGGACATATTTGAATATCTTTATAGCTAGTTGATATTGTTTCTAGCTTAATATGGACATTGGTCATATTGGATTTTTACAGACTATATTGTGAAATACATTCCTATTAATATGAGCTTTAAGTAAAGTACTGCATATTAAATTGGTGCGTTTTGTGTCGTCAGTTGGTGGTGGCTATTTGCAAGTAATACGAACTATTGGCATTGGGACTGCAATCCAAGAAAAGAAACAGAAATTAAAAATTATTGTGTAATATTAAGTAATTAAACTCAAAACTATGTGGAAAATAAAAAAATGGACAAGAAATTTCGACTAATAACTTACTTTGGGGAACACGGTTCGCCCATAAAAACAGTGGGTGACTTAGACGAGTTGGCCGGGTTACACATAACATTTCCACTAGTAATTGCCACGCTAGCGCTTGGACATGGGTTTGCTGGGTAGTTTTTAGTGATGGAAGCAATGAAGTAGTAAACGGATTTGAAATGGTTACAGCCAAAAATTTCTGCGTGAAAATTTAGATTTTTCTTAAAAAAAAAAATTTAAACGTGATACTATAATACTATACCGTAATATTTTTTTTTCATTTTTTGACTCACCAAAAGGGTAGAGACAGGTGGCTAGAAAAAGTTGGAGAGGGGTAATACTTAAAATGTCAGCAAAGATTTTATTAAGACAATTTGGCTGCAATGCGGTTCCGCCATTTGGATAAAAATCGACGTGGCCCACTCGTAAAGGGAGTCCTAGACAGAATGCGTCGGTGTGAATGCCGTCAACAAAGACCGCATCTGCCGGGGACAATGATCTACCTACTTTATCTGTGTAAAAGCATGGGCCAGCTGGGTCCAGTCCTGTTCAAATATTTGTAATGTTTAGTATGTTACAAGTGGCAAAATTGGCAAAAATACAGTGAACGGCTGTAATCAGAAGTAAAGGAAATTCGCTTTAATCTTTCAAAGTGGTAAAAATTGGCTCTAATCGTTAACAAAGGCCAAAACTGGCTTTAGTTGTTAAAAGTAGCCAAAACCGGCTTTAATTGTTAAAAGTGGCCAAAACTAGCTTGAATCGGTAAATATGGCCGAAATTGGCTTTAATTGTTAAAAGTGGCCAAAACTAGCTTTAATTGGTAAATATGGCCAAAATTAGCTTTAATTGTTAAAAGTGGCCAAAACCAGTGGTAATCGTTAGACGTGGCCAAAACTGGCTGTAATCGTTAGAAGTGGCTAAAACTGGCTTTAATCGTTAAATGTGGCTAAAATTAGCTTTAACTGCCTAAAGTGGCCAAAACTTGCTCGAATTGTTAAAAGTGGCCAAAACTAGTATTAATCGTTAAATGTGGCTAAAACTGGCTTTAACTGTTTAAAGTTGCCAAAACTGGCTCAAATTGTTAGAAGTGGCCGAAACTGGCTTTAATTTTTAAAAGTGTCCAAAACTGGCTTTAATCGTTCAAAGTGGCTAAAACTGGCTTTAATTGTTAAAAGTGGTCAAAACTGGTATTAATCGTTAGATGTGGCTAAAACTGGCTTTAACCGTTTAAAGTTGCCAAAACTGGCTCAAATTATTAAAAGTGGCCGAAACTGGCTTTAATTTTTAAAGATTGCCAAAACTAGCTTGAATCGTTTGAAGTGGCCAAAACTGGCTTCAATTGGTAAAAGTCGCCAAACCCGTTTTTAATAGTTAAAAGTTGCCAAAGTTGGTTTAAGTATCTACAAGTGGCACAAGTTCTTTAAAAATCTAAAAGTTTGTCAAGATTGTAAATTGCTTAACTCGTTAAAATTGCTACAATTGTGGTATATACCTGTAATACGTCCAATTTGTGCTCCAGACTTAGAACTCATAACACAATTTCCGACAATCCCACTTATATGAGCTCCAAGACTATGACCAATTAAATGGGTATTTTCAAGTTTCATAGAACCTAGCGCATAGTGCCACAGAATAAACTGACAAATGTACTTTCCCACGATTTTAGTATTAAACACAGCTATTAAATAATTTAAAAGGAGCTTCGCGGCAATCAAAATTCCACTCGTACTAACAAGTGAGCAATCCAGAGTCGTAGCTAGACAGCTCCAGTCAACCGCCACGATGTTTGCACTCGTCCCGTTTTTCATGTACGCTAAAAAATTAATTTAATGCACACAATATTATTACAGTTTGTTGGCAAAACAGGTCGAATGCTGTACTAAAAATTTTACAAGAATAATAAATTTCAAATAATATGTCATAGGAATATTTTAAAAAAAAATATTTTTTCCCCTCGTTGAATAGGTTACAATTAAACTATTTTTGAATTTATTTAAATATTCCATCTGACCGTCTATTAAATCTGCAGGCATCACCCCAGTCCGGTCCTGAGCCCATCCATGGATACACATCTTTGTATCTGCATCCCAATTCCACTGAGGAGGTATTGTGTTTGCGTTGCCCATAATTATTTCAGTTGATTGATATTCAGTACTAAACAGTCACATGATCAATGCTAATAATATATTAGTCTCCTGTTTAAGGATTATTTTAAAAAATATCGTATTTAAAGTAGACTCAATTAAAGTAAGTGTAGTTGTACATTAATGTACATGTAAAAAAAGAAAACGGTTAAAGTAATTACAAACAATTATTAGGCTACCTGGAAATAGGGTTGTCCCAGTAATATAGAAAAAATCGAATACAATTTGAAGATGGTTGTTTTATTGTTGTGGTTGGAGGCCAAATGCTTGCTAATGCTGTCAAATATTATGCACGATTTTTGTTGTTTTTTATGAGCATGTTCATTGTTTTTATTTTTTATTTTTTGTAAAATCAAATTCACGCTTTGATTAGAAAAATGTCAGTCCCATATAGAATCCGGGCTAAAATTTAAATGTACTGTTTCAAATAGGCCCAGTAATTATTACTAAAATTGATTGTGTAAAATGTTAATTGCAAGTTTTTTTTTTGTAATTCAAAATATTCAATTTACTAGTTTTTTCAAAATAAAAAATGGCTTTGTTTCTATTTAAGCGTTTGTGTAACTTTTAAAATGTTCTATTTACATGGTTTTTAAGAAGTACAAAACTATTTTTTTATTATGTTTTTAAAAAGTGCAAATTATTATATTCACTTTTTTTTGAAAAGTGCAAATCATTCTATTTACATGTTTTCAAAAAGTGCAAATTATTCTATTTACCAATGTTTCACAAAGTTCGAAATAGTCTATTGACACATTTTTCTGAAAAAGCAAAATATTCGTTTTACATACTTTTTAAAAAGTTCAAAATATTCTTTTCACGTGTTTCTAAAAAGTAGAAAACATTTTTTTTTAATGTTTTTTAAAAAGTTTTTAAACATTTTTTATATTGTTTTTTAAAAAGTTGAAAACATTTTTTTAAATGTTTTTTAAAAAGTTTTTAAACATTTTTTATATTGTTTTTTAAAAATTTCAAAACATTTTTTTTAAATGTTTTTTAAAAAGTTTTTAAACATTTTTTATATTGTTTTTTAAAAATTTCAAAACATTTTTTTTAAATGTTTTTTAAAAAGTTTTTAAACATTTTTTATATTGTTTTTTAAAAATTTCAAAACATTTTTTTTAAATGTTTTTTAAAAAGTTTTTAAACATTTTTTATATTGTTTTTTAAAAAGTTCAAAACATTTTTTTTAAATGTTTTTTAAAAAGTTTTTAAACATTGTGTATATTGTTTTTTAAAAATTTCAAAACATTTTTTTAAATGTTTTTTAAAAAGTTCATAAACAATTTTTATTGTTTTTTAAAAAGTTCAGAACATTTTTTTTAAATGTTTTTTAAAAAGTTTTTAAACATTTTTTATATTGTTTTTTAAAAATTTCAAAACATTTTTTTAAATGTTTTTTAAAAAGTTTTTAAACATTTTTTATATTGTTTTTTGAAAATTTCAAAACATTTTTTTTAAATGTTTTTTAAAAAGTTTTTAAACATTTTTTATATTGTTTTTTGAAAATTTCAAAACATTTTTTTTAAATGTTTTTTAAAAAGTTTTTAAACATTTTTTATATTGTTTTTTAAAAATTTCAAAACATTTTTTTAAAATGTTTTTTAAAAAGTTTTTAAACATTGTGTATATTGTTTTTTAAAAATTTCAAAACATTTTTTTAAATGGTTTTTAAAAAGTTCATAAACAATTTTTATTGTTTTTTAAAAAGTTCAGAACATTTTTTTTAATGTTTTTTTAAAAAGTTGCAAAAAAATATTGTATTTCAACGCTTTAATGATGATGATAATGATCATAGTTCAATCGTGTTGTGTATTCAGTGCATTTTAGTTTTAGCTGTAAATAAAATTCAGCCATTTGGATTCTTATCTAAAGCTAATTATATATTTCAAAGGATTTATTTACCATACTCCATGCAGGACCAATTGCTACATTGAGTCAGCATTGAAGTCAGGCTCGTCACTGTTGCTATATCGTCCTGTAATACAAAATTTAGTTTTCATTAAATATAAATAAAAACTTGTGTTTTATTGTGAATTTAACTCAATATTACACAACCGGAATCTTTACTATAATTTATTTGTAATGAAAAGCAATAAAAAATTTTTAGCCTTAATACTGAAAATTTTGTCATTTATTATATCAGTAGTACACATTTATTTTAGTTAAAATATAAGAACTACATATTTAACATATTTTCAATTACATATGTATCTGAATGTAATAGTTGCAAAATTTTGTTAAATAATAAAAGAATTTACTTACACTGTCAGCAGAGTGACTCTGCCAAAAAATGATTGTGATCACAGTCACAATTTTTAAAGATTCACTTAGCTTCATTTTATTTTTTTTTTTTTTGGTTTTAACTTTTACGATAGCGTGAGTAGGTAATTAAGGCTGTTAGCGACTTGCTAATTAAATAAATAACTAATTAATTAAGTAGTTTAGATTTCACAAGTTCATTTAAAACATTTCTAAACAGTTTTCTTAATATTATGGTTGTGTACTTAAACTACACTCGCTCACCTCTTTTATATGAATTCCCAGACTCGGGACTGTGACTGTATTCCACCGCATCCTTAGTCCTTTGCTATAAATTCCGTGTGTCTAGACTTAAAAACTTGCAACATTCTGTAAAAATTTGGAAATCGCTTAAATTAAATCAGGATATTTACAGAAACTTTATTAGATAAAATATTTTAAAATTATTCCAAAATTAGGAAACAGGAAAAAAATGTTTTTAATTGCCAACCTAATATTCTTAAATTTCCTATATAGTCTATTTCTGTATTTTTCCCAGGGCCGGAAAAAGGAAGATGGAACTGCTTTTAGGCAGCAATTTGTTTCTATAATTACAAAAACTACAATTTTGATTTTATTAATGGTTTTCTTAGTAAAAGCAAAATGTTGTGTCTACATGTTTTTTTTTTGAAAACTGCCAATTTTTTTTATTTAATTGATACAAAAAAGTGTAAAATGTTGCATTTACATGTTTTGAGGAAAGATTTAAATCGTGTATTTTCATGTTTTTTTTTGAAATGTACAAAAAACTGTGTTTTCTATTTACATGTTTAGGAAAAGTGCAAATTATTATTAATTTTATTAAAATGTGAAAAATGCCATATTTAAATGTTTTTTGAAAAGTGCAAAATGTTGTAATTTAGTGTTTTTAAAAAGTCAAAATATTCCTTGTACCTACTTTTTAAAAGTGCAAAATGTTCTATTTACATGTTTTTTTTTTTGAAAACTCAAGCAGCAGGGGCTGCTTACGCTGGCCGCATTATCCGGCCCTGGTTTTTTTTCACTAAAATTCATGCAAGCGCATACAGTAGGCATGTGCGGAGCCTAAATTGCATTCTGATTGCAGTTGACTTTAACACTGACACTTGCCATTATAACTAACAACTTGACGAATAATAATTATTGTAATGAGAAATAATAAGTCAGTCACACACCTGTCAAACGTGCGCATTAACTACTTACAAACTTTTGACATTATATAAATACGCTTAAACATGGCATCAGGGAAATGTTCAAATAAATGAAATCTACAAAGATTCTGTATCAAATAGTTGCCAAGATAAACAACATTATATTATTATGTAGCACATTATTAAAAATAGTTTAGCTACTGCAGTCGCTAAGCGTTTGACCTCAGTAACGTGAGGCGCACGGCTCTTTCAGCGTATGTCTAGAATGCGACACAGAAATACAAAACAGTAAATTATTCATGAAATAAACTTAACTGACAGACATCCTTTATTCGTCTGTTTGATTGTTAGCAGCACCCAAAATCCAAAAGTAATTATATTAGTCTAATACTTTAAAGTTTAATAACCCATACCTTATATTGTATGCATGAATTATTCGATCGAATATTATTGAATATTGTAACCTTTACAAAAATTATAAATTTGCAAGCCACACACATTACAGGACCTAAATGGTTTTAAGGAAACTAATTGGTGTATCTTATATTTAAAAAAATTGCAGTTGTACCATTTTGCTTCTTCGGATTATGACGATCAGTATGCATTTTTGCTCACGTAGTTGTGATTTTCGATTATTTTTTCCTTAACTATTTCTAAAATGTTTATACAACTATTTGTGTACGTGTGAATGAATAGTAGAAGTTGTATAGGGCAACGCTATGAGTTATACATGTTTTTAGTTCTGATGATTATTTGTATTAATTATAAGTTGCCTGTCTGTCACTTTGACCTTAGTATGCATAATATGGTAATTAGTAACATGAATAATATGAGTAGCATGTCGTGTCAGTGTCATAGTAGTAGATAATACTAATAATACATATCGCTTGTGAAGAATCAAAACAACCTATCTCCATTTTTTGGCCAATAACAAAATGTAATTATGTCTTCTCTGTAAAACCAGCATTAATTTGTTGTAGGGTTTGACAATAAAGCATAATACAATAATTACAATTCAAAACAATGTACTTTATACAAGCAAAATTAATATCACGAAAAGTCCATGAGTTTAAATGTAGCATTATGCATTCTTTAAATGCTTTAAACTAAAAAAAGTTTGCAATTTTCAAAAACGATTCAACAGAACAGTTTGCAGTTTTTTTTTGTGAATTTGCAAATAGAAAAATTTGCACTTTTCATACACGCGGGTGCATAACGTGTATTTCACACTTTTTTTTTTAAAAAAGTTAAAAATGTGTAATACTTTGTAATTTTTAAAAACGTGAAAATAGAACATTTTGCACGTTTTAAAATTGTCAGCAGAAAAAATATTTTATTTAATAAAACAATTTATTTAAACCTGAATACAAAATTTTTTAATTTTTTAAATCAAAAAGTAAGTCTGTAATTTTGCACATTTTGAATTTCTTAAAAAATCTAGATTTTAGGCACTTATCTCACTTCTTTTGGCATAGCTAATTTTAGTTCTAGCTTAATTTGACATTTGTCGATTTGGTTCTTTACAAAGTCTATGTTATTAAATTGTTCTAGGCATGTTAAAAAATCACAACCACGCCTCTTCATCGGTGAAGCGGTCACCGAACGAACATGTAAAAATTGACGTTCCACCGGCTACAAACCGATACAAAGCAAAGCAACGCGCCAACCGCACCGGCTTGTTTGAGGCTGAATTTTAAATAGAACATTTTGCAGTTTTCATATAAACGTAGATGAAACATGTTTACACTTTTAAAAAATATGTAAATAGAACATTTTAACTCTTTTTTAAAACATGTAAATAGAACATTTTACACTTTCCAAAAACATTCAAATGGAACATTTTACACTTTTCTCAAACATGGAATTAGAACATTTTACACTTTTTCAAAACATGTAAATAGAACAATTTGCACTTTTAAAAAACATGTAGATACAACATTTTTACACATTTAAAAAACATGTAGATAGAACATGTTCACACATTTAAAAAATATATAGATAGAAAATTTTTACACTTTTAAAAAAACATGTAGATAAAAAATTTTTACACTCTTAAAAAACATGTAGATGAAACATTTTGCAATTTTCAAAACATGTAGATAGAACATTTTTACACTTTGATAAAACATGTAGATAGCGAACAATAAATGTAGGAATGTGCTAAAATAATGTCAGCTATTTATACCGACGGCGAAATACCGTTGGTTTAGCTATCAGTTATTCACCGGATCGGTGGTTTGCATAAAACTTAATTATCAGGTCGGTAACCGGTAACCGTGGCGAGGCGTGATCACAACTACAAAGGATCGTTCATCTACACAGCACATTTTTTATTGGCAAAGCTTACAATAATTATGTTTAATTCTTTTCTAGTGTATTTAAATGGTTAATAAAAGCGTTCAAATTATATAGTTTAATATGTCTCGGATATATTTTTACTATCGCATTAAAGATGATTCTAAATTTGTGCTAAATTTAATATACAATATGACTATACTAAAATGCGGCTAGTTTAGAAATTTAAAATTTTCAAAAATTCAAAACAAATTTGTATATTATGTACCATTCATATTACTTAATTGCATATACTTTACATTATTCGATCTTAAACTCAAGCTCATAAATATGTACCAGTTTAATGAAGTGCAGCACGCAAAAAAAACCAGTAGCAGATTTTTTTTAATAATTAAATATGTAAATACATAAATACATACGTAAATAAGTCATGAGTAAACAGCCCATGTTTCCCATGGAAAAGCACAAAGGAGTCTTTTGTAATGTTAAAAGCTTGATTCTCACTACTTTCTGACTTTTTCTGCTCAGCCAATTAGCCACAAATAATTAAATTGGTGAAAAACAGAATCAGAAAACCAGAAGGAGCCAATCTGCATGGGTAAAGCTACGTGTCAATACAATAAAATAAATCAACATAAATATGCACATAGTATATACACTGTGTCAAGCCAAGGGAATTCACGTAAGGTAAATGCCAGCTGTTTTACACAGTCAATTACTAGAAAATAAAATATCTACACAGTTCTTTTGTATCTGTACAATGTGCAGCAGTCTGCATTAATTAAAATTGAACCATTAGATTGAAGAAGCCTCTTATCGTCAAGCAGACAGATAGGCTGCCACTCGCCTACATTGTATGGCACTCACACTAAAACAAATACCGGTTACAAATCTCGCTTTTAAACTTGTAACTTGGACAGACTGCAGAGACAGACGAAAGGCGAAAACTTGTCACTTTGTCACTTGTCACTGTGGACAAAAGTAGAGGGCAAACGTCACACAATGAAAAACTAAAACTACAAGAACTAAATATCTTCTGTGAAGAACCAAAATGACCCATATCCAATTTATAAGCTGCAATCAAATTAAGATATGTCATAAAAACAAAATGAGAAACATGCGTACAATGTTAATTAGGAGTTTTTGAAAAGTGCAAAATGTTTCATTTGCATGATTTTGAAAACTTTAGAATGTTCTATTTTCATTTTTTTGAAAAGTGTAAAATGTTCTATTTACATGATTTGAAAAGTTTAAAATGTTCTATTTTCATGTTTTTGAAAAGTGCAAAATGTTTCATTTGCATAATTTTAAAATCTGTAAAATGTTTTATTTTCATGTTTTTGAAAAGTGCAAAATGTTTCATTTGCATAATTTTAAAATCTGTAAAATGTTTTATTTTCATGTTTTTGTGAAGTGTGAAATGTTCTATTTTCATGTTTTTGAAAACTGTAAAATGTTCTATTTTCACGTTTTTAAAAAGTGTGAAATGGCCTATTTGTACGTTTTCAAAAGGTTCAAAAAGTTCTATTTTCATGTTTTTGAAAAGGTTCAAAAAGTTTTATTTTCATATTTTTGAAAAGATTCAAAAAGTTCTATTTTCATGTTTTTAAAAGGTGCAAAATGTTGTATTTAAATGCATTTAAGATAAATTATTTTTGTAGATAGAGGATAATATTTTTAGCTAGAAATGGATATGGGTCATTTTAATTCTTCACAGACGATATGCTACTACTGACTACTGATATGTAAACGTACAGCGTAAAAAGGTCCATCATCAAATACGTAGGAATTAAATTACGGTTATTTTTGTTTAACAATACAAGTTTATTTCTGTACTCTCGCTTTCATTCAGCTTTCCTTTCCAATTAACAACCTTACAGAGATCAGCATCCGTCGTCGTCGTCTGTCGTCTCGCATCGCATCTCTGTGTCAGAGCCAGCAGCGCATCTTCACATATTACACCGTGTGACATCTTCCTTTTCCTATTTTTTTTGTATGCATTTTCCTTACCTGTCTCTTTCTGTTGCCAATCGTCCTCGTCTTTGCCCGTCGCATCTTTTATTTTTTTTGCGAGTGAAATTTTGTAATCAGTCATCAAGGCGTAGGCACGCTCTGTATTTTCTAGCTGGGTGGTTACATGTGAAAGTGAAGTCAGAGTTGTTTTGTTTACTTGGTGTTGTGTTGCATGTTTTTGTTTTGTGATTTTGGGTATTACGTGGAGGCTGCTGTCGCATCTTCCACGTCAAATCTTCTTCGTGTCTGACCACAAAAACAAACAACAGAAAAAAAAATAGAAGTGACCACTTCCTTTCTTTTTCTTCTTTTTATTCCCCTTTTTTCCGTGGACGGAGGAAGAAAAGGAAGCAGTTGCAATTAGCACTTTGTACTTTAAACAAGTATAAGAGTACGGCTCCGTCATAGTGCATTTAAAATCTCTACAAATACATACTTAAAGTTTTTTTGTAGTTTTTTTTTCAAAAAGTTTTTTAAAGTGAATTTCTGTTTTTTTAAATTTTTTTAAAAATGAGTTTTTTTGTAGTGCTGCTAGCACTGCTAGCAGCCGCTTCTGCTATTGAAAATTTTCCAAGGCAGAGTTTACCCGTGTCGCTTCAAGCTCCTGGAATGCATTCTAATCCAGTGGGAATTTACAGTACTGCGGGCTCTGTCGCGTCCTTAGCTGCTTCTAGCACTAAGTTAAATGGGCGGCAAGTTTCAAGTCAAAGTTTGGACTCAGTTCCAGCTTCACGAAGAGCTGCGCAAGCGCCTCCAGTTCTTCAAAGGCGGAGTCTTATGGATTTGTCAAGGAAAATTTTTGGAGGGACTTATGTCACACTTCATGTCGGTGAGTTGGTAGTTTTGATCCTCAAAGATATTGAAGTATGTCCTAAAATCGTGTAAATAGAACATTTTGCACTTTTCGAAAACATGCAAATAAAACCATTTGCACTTTTCAAAAAAATGTAAACAGAACATTTTGCAATTTTCAAAAACATGCAAATAAAACCATTTGCACTTTTCAAAAAAATGTAAATAGAACATTTTGCACTTTTCAAAATATGTAAATAGAACATTTTGCACTTTTCAAAATATGTAAATAGAACATTTTGCACTTTTCAAAATATGTAAATAGAACATTTTGCACTTTTCAAAATATGTAAATAGAACATTTTGCACTTTTCAAAATATGTAAATAGAACATTTTGCACTTTTCAAAATATGTAAATAGAACATTTTGCACTTTTCAAAATATGTATATAGAACATTTTGCACTTTTTAAAATATGTAAATAGAACATTTTGCACTTTTCAAAATATTTAAATAGAACATTTTGCACTTTTCAAAATATGTATATAGAACATTTTGCACTTTTTAAAATATGTAAATAGAACATTTTGCACTTTTCAAAATATTTAAATAGAACATTTTGCACTTTTCAAAATATGTATATAGAACATTTTGCACTTTTTAAAATATGTAAATAGAACATTTTGCACTTTTCAAAATATGTAAATAGAACATTTTGCACTTTTCAAAATATGTAAATAGAACATTTTGCACTTTTCAAAATATGTAAATAGCATATTTTGCACTTTTCAAATATGTAAATAGAACATTTTGCACTTTTCAAAAAACTTATAATTACATAAAAAAATTTACAATCTCATAAAATATGCAAGTACTGCATTTTACACTTTTTTAAAACTCTTAATTAACATTATACGCGTGTTTCTTATTTTATGTTAATGACATAGCTTGTTTTGATTTTAGCTTAAATTGGACCATTTGGGTCATTTGAGTTCTTTACAGACGATAAATATATTGCAAAACATTAAAATAACCTAATTTGTTTTATTTTGCAGGAGACATGCCGCCGAACCACCCACTAGTCAAGTACCCCGCCCCCCTGCGGCAAAACCCCGCCCAAACAACAGCAGCCACTGTACGGGACCAGATGACGCAGGCGCTGGAGTCCTCGCCAAATTTTAACTACAACCGAAACATGCATCACGCACATCAAAAAAATAATGGCGAGGGAAGCCACTATTCAAAACCTAGGCCACCACCAAATTCACTGTTTAAACGATTCAAACTCAAGCCCCGCCCCCACCACAATCAATTCAAGCAGCATCCAATCCCAATGCCTGTCCCAATCTCATTCGACAGTACAGAGCACAACCCTACTGCTATGTCAGAGCTCCGCCCTTTCGAGCCATCTGAGCCAGATACGCAGATTCAAGCAAGTGCAAACGCTATTGCAGCTTATAACCACAATCGTCACTACCTTGGAACACCAGGACCCCACGTCGACCCCAGCGCTAATAGTTTCAACCAGAATACTACAAACCATCACCCCATCCAACTCTCGCAACAGTATGAAGCTCCCGCCGCTTCTAATAATCACCGACGCCACGCCCTTCCCCCACCTGGCCCCTCCCCTCAAAACAGTGTCCTGCTCAATATTACCTTTAAAGGTGGTCCGGGGCGTGGAACGCACTACAACAAAGGGCACTTCAACACCAATCAGATGCTCCGCCGAAAGCGCCTGAACATGCAACAAAAATTCCACATCCCCCCACCCTTCCCCTCCATCAAACAGAACTACTCCGTTGTCAATAGTTACGGCGCTTCAGACGACCTGTCGCGCAGGATAGCGCGCAAGGATAGTTTGAATGAGGACGGAAGCAAGACCATGTACATCTTTAGCTCGAGCGAATCTGTAGAGGTGAAGAAACCGAGCAGCGGGAGTTTTGAAATTGGCAGTGAAATAAAAAGAAGTGGCAAAGGCAGTGACGAACAAACTACAATCGCGAGCGCGGGAATTTTAAAAAAGCCGCTGCTTCAAAAATACCGCCAGCTTGGGCCAACCTATAGGAGACCTACTGCTACTACCACTACTGCTACTACTACTACTAATAGTTCTTCTAGTACCATGACTTCAAGAAAACGAGAAGTGCCTTTAGAGATGAGCCCGATGGAGACTACGTTATTAAGCACTGACTGGAGCAGGAGAAGTAGAAGTTTGGAATATTACAAACGGAAAGCAACCGTTGCAACTACCACTGCGCCTCATTGATTTTTTTTAAATAGAATGTCTGAATAGTTCCTGTTACTTTTAATTACTGTCATTGTCAAGTCGAATTTTTAAAATATTACATTTATTATTATGTTTTTATTTTAATATTTTTTATTTTACTATTTTGTACGTGTGTTGTGTGGTAATGTTGTTGATGTTATTAAACTTGTAGTATAGGTTTAAAGTACGCTGTGTACATACATTCCTATATCTTAGAAATTAGAATAAATATTTTTGTCATTCCTATGTGTACCTGCCTTAAAGTGTATTCAAAAACAGCGACAAATGAATAAATTGTATGAATGTTAAATACATCAAAACTTACTACATATTAAAAATAATTTGTTTACCTGAAAAATTACAAATCTTCTGTGACAAATCAAAATATGACCCTCATCTAATTTTAGTTTCAGAAAAAAAAGCACTATCTACAGACAAAATTGATATAACATTTTCATGAAAGCATAATTATGTAAATTGAACCTTGTGCATTTTTTAAAACAATTAAATAGAATATTTTTCACTATTTAATAATAAGCATGTAAATAGAATATTTTGCACATTCAAAAAAATGTAAATAGAACATTTTGTACTTTGAAAAAAGCATGTAAATAGAATATTTTGCACATTCAAAAAAAATGTAAATAGAACATTTTGTACTTTGAAAAAAGCATGAAAATAGAATATTTTGTACTTTTCAAAAACACTTAATTATAATTAACATTTTGTACTTTTTTAAAACACTTAATTACAACATTTTGCACCTTTCAAAAATCATGTAAATAGAACATTTTGCACTTTTTAAAAACATGTAAATAGAACATTTTGTACTTTGAAAAAAGCATGAAAATAGAATATTTTGTACCTTTCGAAAACACCTAATTATAACATTTTGTACTTTTTAAAAACACTTAATTACAACATTTTGCACCTTTCAAAAATCATGTAAATAGAACATTTTTTACTTTTCATAAAGCATGAAAATAGAATATTTTGTACCTTTCAAAAACATTTAATTATAACATTTTGCACTTTTTAAAAACATGTAAACAGAATATTTTGCACATTCAAAAAACATGTAAATAGAATATTTTGCACATTCAAAAAACATATATATAGAATATTTTGCACATTCAAAAAACATATAAATAGAATATTTTGCACATTCAAAAAACATGTAAATAGAATATTTTGCACATTCAAAAAACATATAAATAGAATATTTTGCACATTCAAAAACATATAAATAGAATATTTTGCACATTCAAAAAACATATGAATAGAATATTTTGCACATTCAAAAAACATGTAAATAGAACATTTTGCACATTCAAAAAACATGTAAATAGAACATTTTGCACATTCAAAAAACATGTAAATAGAACATTTTGCACATTCAAAAAACATGTAAATAGAATATTTTGCACATTCAAAAAACATGTAACTAGAATATTTTGCACATTCAAAAAACATGTAAATAGAATATTTTGCACATTCAAAAAACATGTAAATAGAATATTTTGCACATTCAAAAAACATGTAAATAGAATATTTTGCACATTCAAAAAACATATAAATAGAATATTTTGCACATTCAAAAAACATGTAAATAGAATATTTTGCACATTCAAAAAACATATAAATAGAATATTTTGCACATTCAAAAAACATATAAATAGAATATTTTGCACATTCAAAAAACATGGAAATAGAACATTTTGCACATTCAAAAAACATGTAAATAGAACATTTTGCACATTCAAAAAACATGTAAATAGAACATTTTGCACATTCAAAAAACATGTAAATAGAACATTTTGCACATTCAAAAAACATGTAAATAGAATATTTTGCACATTCAAAAAATATGTAAATAGAATATTTTGCACATTCAAAAAACATGTAAATAGAATATTTTGCACATTCAAAAAACATGTAAATAGAATATTTTGCACATTCAAAAAACATGTAAATAGAATATTTTGCACATTCAAAAAACATGTAAATAGAACATTTTGCACATTCAAAAAACATGTAAATAGAACATTTTGCACATTCAAAAAACATGTAAATAGAACATTTTGCACATTCAAAAAACATGTAAATAGAATATTTTGCACATTCAAAAAACATGTAAATAGAATATTTTGCACATTCAAAAAACATATAAATAGAATATTTTGCACATTCAAAAAACATGTAAATAGAACATTTTGCACATTCAAAAAACATGTAAATAGAACATTTTGCACATTCAAAAAACATGTAAATAGAACATTTTGCACATTCAAAAAACATGTAAATAGAACATTTTGCACATTCAAAAAACATGTAAATAGTACATTTTTTACTTTTCAAAAAGCATAAAAATAGAGTACTTATACTGCTTATAAGTATAGTACATATGAGCAGTTATCTTATTTTGTAAATAAGTGTCAGTAAGTAAATAGCAGTTACATTTTGGTAATTACCAGCAAGCTAATTATAATTCGTTAGCTACTAATAATTATATACTTAGCCAGCAATTACTAGGCATCTTTTTATTGGCAGTTAGCTAGATAATTGATGAGTACCGACGTGTGAACAATTTAATGTAAACTAGCAATGCTCCAAAATGCAGGCCATTGAATTTACAAAATAAATAAACAGCAATTTTTGAAACAACAAAAATCATGCAATATGTTCGTAGCTGTAATTTATAGCTCATCATTATTTTTAAATTTTATTTATTGCAAATGATTTTTATTTTATAATTTTTTGCAAATCTTTGATTACGTATCTGCTTATTTAATTAGGTAGTAACTTAAATAGTCTCTTTTTAATACTCAATAATGCCAAAGCAAAATAACATCAACTTAAATTAAATTTAGGTTGCAATAAAACTTAAAGTTTGATGTATCAAATGAATCAAAAATGTGGTAGATGCAAAACAATGCAAAATGTTTGATGTAAACATTTTTTTCAAAAATGCAAAATTATTCTTTTACTTTAATTAAATATTTGGCTTTGGACTTTATAACTGTAGCGTTTGCAATTGGTGCAATAAATTATCAGACTTTATTTTCTCAGTTCTCCTTTTTGATTTGGTTTTTTCCTTCGATTTTGATTTCGATTTTGATTTTGATTTGGACCGGGATCTTGACGTGGATTTAAATTTTGCATTTAAATTAAAGTTTGCAAATCGAGGACGTATTTCCCAGCCAATCTGTCCTTGACCATACTTGTGGAAACCCGTATTGACTAAATTAATACTATTTTTATTATTAGGATTGTACCTATGAACACGGTTAAACTCGTAGAGCGTTGAGTACAATTTGAGCGACAAGAGTGGATAAGACTCCGCCCCATTTACTAACACAACTGTTTGCTCCACCCACGGAACTCCTCCTCCTCCATCCATCTCCTCAATTCTAGGTTTGATTTGACCCCTTTGTGGCTTTGGAAAATTGTAGCGGGCTGTAATGACAAGGTCACGACCTTTCTGCTCTATTTTAGGGATTAAAAAGTTGGCACTGTAGTCACTAGGGTTAACGCCCTTGGGTCGGTCGTGGTAGAAATTGGAAAAGTCAATTACATTTAAAGGCGGCACTGGCTCAGTACCTACGAAATTTGATTTTCCCGCCCAATTTTGAAAGTTTTGTGGGCCGAGGCCGTGGCTATAGGCGTTGCTAGGGCCAGGACTGTGGCCAGGGCCAGGGCCGTGGACGTAGCTATGGTCAGGGCCTACACCAGGACCAGGAACGAAACCGGGAACAGGAGCACGTTCAGGACTAGCAACGTAAATATAGACAGGTACATTGTTCACAGTGGGCGTTATAACAAAATAAGCCCCGCCCCTGCCTCTTAAATGGTCCCCACCATGCGAAAATCTGCCCACAAGATGGCTCTCAATGAAAGGATTGTTAATTAGCGGCTTCGCCCCCTCCCCGCTTTCGATTTGAATTTTCTTAAGAACCGCGCCATCAAAGTTTGAAACAGTGACAAGAATATCAATTCCGAGATATTTTGCAATACCCATGTGTCTCTCAATAACGTCAAGGATGCCACGCTGAGTGTCCACCTCCGTGTCGAGTCTCTTACGAAGTTCAAATTCCTGTATAGATTTTCTTGCTAGGATACCACCAGGGCCGGTCTTCTTCGCTATTATGTCATAGCCGTCACTTGTAACGAAATTGAAGGGCTCTAAAATATCATTCTTGACATTTTGACGATGCAAAAACTGTTGATTGGACGGCGCCTGTAGAACTTTGAACGAAGCTTCTTTGTCATTTGCAAACGTAAGCACGATAGAGGAGCTGTGCGCATTCAGGACTATTGAGTCCACATCAAAAAGACTGGCGGGAAGATCAAATAGAAGGCGAAAGCGCTCAGGTTCTTCGTCCATCCTGTTGGCTAGAAACTGGTCTACTCTGGCGACGCGCGGCGCAACTAGTCGCACCACATACTGCCCTTGGGTTGATGGGACAACGTAACGAAAAGTGCCGCTAGAGGATGCTTGCAGCGCTAGCTCATGCGCAGTCCCAAGCGCCAGGGGTTGAGGTCCTAGTGTGTTTTTGAAAACAAGCATGTCATTCCCGCCACCCCCATCAATAAGCCCTACATTTGCATCTGAGCCCATTATAAAAACGTCCCCTAGCCCGCCACCCGTAACGCTTGTGTACTTGTTCTGGATGTGAAAATGGTTTGAATTAAATTTTCCGCCAAAAATTCTTGTGTTCGGCAGTGATGTGAGACGAAATCGAAAAATCGGTTCCCGCCAATTTATTGCGCCTAAAGATCGACCGAATCCGTATCCGATCCCAAAATTTTCTTCAAGATTTTCACCTAAAACAATTTCTGCATGATCGTTTACAATAAAAGAAGCATTCGGGTATTTTGGAAAAGGCGGCAAATGGACCCTAAGATCAAGGTCGCCATGCGCAATCGCGTGCATTTCCTGCGCAGACTCGTCGAATGTGAGAGATGTAAAGTCCTGAGGTTCGTGTTCAAACTGAATGTAGTGAAATGAATTCGGCGACTCGCTAATTTCCAAGATGCGCAGATCACCTCGAGTTGTAAGCGGTTGCTGCGCAACATTGTAGAAAAACCGCCCAAACCCTGGATTTTGATTATTGACTTGCGTAAAGGGAGAGACTTGTATCTGCATTTCTGGTTGGGATGCGCAGCGCAGGTTATTTGGCACTAGTATTGTATTTACGTTTCCCCCGCCATTTTTCAAATCCACACTTTTTGTATCGCAACCTGTGATAAGGTTGTCGCCCACATTTTCCCGCCCGACAATATTTTCAAAACTTCCGCTTGAAATTGTAGTTGTCCCGCCTGATGTCTGAATGCGTCTGTTTGCCATATTTATAGTTGAACTTCCTCGAAGGTCCTGCCCCATAACGATAGTTTTCACGCCCCGCTCCCCGCCGTAAATTTCCGCCGCTTGAGAATTTTCTCCAAAAATAAAAACATCATTCCGCCTCCCGCCTGTAATACTATCGTAGCGATTATGTATTCTAAAAACATTACGAAAATTTTCGGCTCCTTTGATATCTGGGATAACCGAGTTTGCTAAATTGAAAGTAAAGAAAAGGCCGCCCGTATGACTGTCTATGCTAAAATCTGCTTCGTCTAGAGATCGTATATTAGCCCTTGCAGAAGGATGTACGTCAATGCTAAAGTCCAGCGTAGACGCGCCAAGTTCAAAATAAATCCCATCTTGATTTCTTCCAAAATTAATCCGGGACATTTTCGAAACTGGGGTTTCTAGAAAAATCGAATGTTCACTTTCTGAGCCTTCAGGCTGGTCTTTAATTGATATCCGGCTTTCGTTGGTTTCGTCCATTACATCGTAGAAGTAATTTGCGGAACGATCTCGGTTATAATTTGTAACTACCGTTGCTGCTGGGACACTTATCATCATGTTTCTAAGGGGGTATCCACGGCAGTGGGACATTCCTATTTCAAGTATATCCGGGACAAAGGCAGAACCCCCCCTTCCGTCTATCAGTATATTTGAGCATGATGAAGCAATGCGCTCTGTCACCCCCTCGCGGCCAATAATAGTTTCAATGCTGTCCAGTTGCAGTTTAGGGCGGATCGCGGGCGGCTTTGCTACTGTTATTGTAGGTCCAGCAGTTGCCGTTCCCATTTGGACAGGGGTTCCTCCCATTGGTGGAGCTGGACCTGGAGCTGGATTGGGACTCTCCCCTGAATCTGCCGGCTCGGTGCTGGTCATTAAGGGAGGCGGAGTTCCAAAATCCGGAGGTCTGCCCCCAGTAGGCGGCGTTATAGGGATTGCGATGATAGGGGGCAGCTCAACAGTAGGCAGGTTCGGCAGCTGGCGTGGACTTGGTAAACTTGAAATTAGTGGCGGCAGCACCGTCAGCTGCTTTGAATTTTTCCGCGGGCGATCAGTACGAATTTCAGATGATGCAACGCTGCTATTGGTAAGTTTTGAATTGCCCAAAGCGCGGGATAATATGTACGTAGAGCGCTTTGGAGCAGGTGCGACTGCCAACATTGGCCGGAGTATTTGCACTAGGGGTGAGGCAGCTGTAACCATGGAGCTTTTTGGTGTAACTACGACGGGTTGAGGTGGGACAGGCGCAGGCGCAGGTGCTGTGGACGACAAAACCTGCATCCCGTTCTCCATTAAAATATCGACCATCCCCTGAGGAAAGTCTTTTCCAATTTCTAACGTATCAATCCCGTCACCTCCACGTAAAGTCCCTGACGTAATTCCTTTACCGCCAAGTAGAAAATAATCGTCTTTGTTTCCCCCAGTAAAATCTTTGTCGCCCCCGCTGACCAGAAAATAATTTGGAAAGTTTTTAAATCCAATGGCTGTGTCGTTGCCATCCCCTAAAGCGATGTAGGCCATGCGGGTATCTCCGACAGGTGGTGGTATTGGGGTGGGTTTTGCTGACTGGGTGAAGCTTGCACTGAAACCAGGAAAACCAATGGAAATATTCGGAATTTGAAATTGCCGCTGGGTTCTGCCAAATCCGGGCGCTGAAAGTGGTGGGGCTGGCCCCCAGCCAAATCCGGAATCTAAATTCGAATGTAACACCTCCGGTCGGCTGATAAAACTGTACCCAAGAGCGTTGATACATTCGTAGCCAACCCCCTCAAGCCATGGTACACCAACAACAACTTTTTCCCCCTCTGGTCGGCAGATAAAGTTTTCATCTCTAAATTGAATGGGTTTGTAATTTCCAATTACTTCATCTGGATTCGGGGACCACCTCTCGTAATTCCGAAATTCTCTGTTGGTCAAGTCTATTTCGTTGTTTGAGATGACACTGTAGTCATAGTAAGGGGTTGTGGTCTCGCATTTTCCAATTATGAAGCGAATCACAAACTGCTTCCCGAGGTAGTTTAGAAATGACAAAAAGCGACCTGCAAAATAATAAGAAAAAATACAATCAACTTTTAAAAAAACATGTACATTGAACTTTTTAGACTTTTTTAAAACAAGAAAATAAAATATTTTGTAGGTTTTAAAAAAAATGTGGATAGAACATATTATTGTACTTTTATAAAACAAGTAATTAAAACATTTCAAACTTTTCAAAAACATGTCAATAAAACATTATGCACGTTTTAAAAAATCGTTCATAAAGCATTTTGCACTTTTTAAAAACTTGTAAACATGTAAATTAGTCCTGTCTTCAGAAAACAAATATTCTTAAATGAAGAAAATAAAAACATTTGCACTTTTCAAAAATCCGTATAAATTTTGTAACTTTTTGAAAATAAAAATAAAACATAATAAACTTTAAACTGTTTAACAAAAACCTAATAAAAAACATTAAATTTAACCATATTTAAAAAATCGGAAAGTAATATTAAACTTGTCTATATCGTAGTTATTAGCTTTATAAAAACACGTAGTTCATTTTAATTGTAGCTAAAATTCAAAATGAGCTATTTAAATTCTTTACTTCCTTCAATATGAAAAGACGTACCAAAATAAAAGCTGATATAATATCCAATGCGAACAAACGGATTTTGCGTTTCTTCAACTCTTTGAATCGCCCGGCATTTCCTACTATCCCTTGTAGTTCTTGTTTTCCCCTCCGCATCGTAAGCTGGACCAAAATAGGCAAAGTACTTTTTTGCATTAGAATCCTTTTTCAAAAATTGCGCCATTTCATCAACAGCCATTCCATTCCGCCGCGCTTTCGCTCTCTGTGTAAGAAGCCGCTCGTCAATCCCGAGCCCAAGCAGAACACTGTATATCGTGAGGTGGCGCCACTGTTCCGCCGTTGTTAATGGGAAGTATTTTGAAAAACTTTTAACTGCTGTCTTGGCCTGTAGAATATTCACCACAAACTGGACAGTTAGTTGGCCCAGGGCTAAGAATGGGACAATGTCAGGGGCTCTGAAGAACGCTAGGATAGTTACGACGGACACTAAAAGTTGCGCATGCGCATGTATCACTTCAACTATAGGGCTCCGCCCCTTGCAAATTTGATATTCTTCCAAGCAGCCGTCATCCCCCCAATTACAAAGTTCCTTATTTTCCAAGTAACTCTTAAAGCATTTTCGACTGTCTTTTGCACTTTGTAAATCGAATGCTACACCAACCACCGCCAAGTGAAGTTGATAAAGCCAAGTTGAAAATCGAAAGCGTTCCGAAATAAACAAAATTTCTAATTCATAGCGGCGCCTTATAATGTAACGGAATAGAAGTCGCACGTAGCAACGAGTACTGTCAGCAAGGCCATAGCTAACAAAGGGGCCGCTATATATGTTGACCCCTGTTGCAAAACAAATGTCGCCGTAGAAACCGTTGTTAAAGAGGCCACAAAAACCATTGTCCTGGATACACTCGCAAAAGTCAGTGCCCTCATAGCAGCCGCAAAATAGACCCCGCTCTGGTTCACAACAACCGCAGAAACCATCCTGTTCATAGCAACCGCAGTAGTTATTTGGCTCGTAGCAACCGCAGAAGCCGTCGTCATAGCAACCACAGAAAAAGCCCACGGGTTCAAAGCAACCACAAAAGTCGTCGTCGTAGCAACCACAGAAGGCACCCCCCTCATTGCAACCGCAGAAACCGTCTTCAAAACACTCAAAATCCCGTGGGTCATAGAAACCTCTGCAGAAGTAGGAGCGCTGACCCCCGTTGAAATTGACCCCCTGGTTAAAACCAATTTCATTAATAAAAGGGTCATTGCTTATAAAATAATCGTCGTTAAAGCCATTTGTTCCAATAAGCGCATTTCTGAAGGCCTCATTAGAAGAGGGCACTACAGTTTTTGGACGTGATGTAGTACTATTAATCGCCGCTAGGGGCTTCTGTCCACGCATGCGTATTCTCAGCAGGTCATTTGTATTGTTTCTATCTACTACAGTTCGCATTGTAGTTAGAGGCGGAGCTGTGCTAGTTGTACTACTTTCTCTGCTAGGAACATTGTCCACCCCGGCTGCCACACTGTTAATTTTATTTTCACGGTAACCCCCGGCATTAAAATGTGACCCATATTTAGCATTGACAGGGTCACAATCCGTACCTAATATGTCACTATTCCCCATTTTCATATTGCAGTCTTCTGAAGCAAGTTTTATTGGGTTAGTGCTAGTAAACCCTGCTGTGTATTGTCCACCCGTAATATCACTAGTTTGACTTTCATGTGTCCCAACTGTAACTAGGACACTAGGTTTTTGATCCGTAATATCTGTGTCTAAGTCAACATAATCAGAGGCTAAATTTAAATTTTCTTCACTAAAACTGACACTGTTATCCGGAATTTCTAAACTAGTCCTGTATTCCATGAGGACTTCACCAACATTTTTGAAACTAGTGTACATTCCGTCGTTCACCTTTTGGCGGGTTTCCTCTTGAACAGATTGACCCCGCCCACCACCAAGATCCACAATGGTTTTTAAAATTGCTTGTCCAATTGGATCTGTGTTGATATTCTGAAGGTCGACATTACTAATTGCTTCATACGTTTCACTTGTGGTTGTTGGTATTGGTATTGATACTGGTCGAATAGTATGGTGGGGGGATGGACTATTGACTGTGTGGACTAGCGCTGGAGTTATATCAAGGAAATTGTTCAGTGTTGTAATTGGTGATCCAGATGCTGTTGGTGTGGGTAGTATTTTTTGAATTGTTTTAGGAATTGTGCTTGTTCTTGGGCCCTCCCATCTAAACTGTTGAATATCATAGCCTGGGCCATCTACAGTAGAGACTCGAACCCAGCCCGTACTATGTGTGTTTCCAGGGGGCGGACTGGGACCGGGACCGGAACCGGAACCGGAACCGGTGCTGGGGTCGGCATTAGGTTCTTCCCGAATTTTATAAATATCATAGTCGGGATCGGTTTCTACGTCAGGCTCACTGAATTTATTTTCGCTCAAATTTGTGTGATCCTGGTCCAGCAATTTTACACTGTTTGTTATTAATTTGGCATTACTTAAAAGGGCACTTGAAAAGCCTGACCTACGAACTGTGTTTCTCCAGTTCCAGACAACATCAGCTTTTTCAAATGGATTTTTATTACTGCCACTGCTATTTTTTACAACATTATGATTAAGCTGAATTTGAGCTTCGTTTGAGAGAATTAAGGTATTTCTGGCATTGCTTACTGGAACCGGTCTTAAAGTCGTTGCCCAACCCCGAACAGGAAAAGGGGCATCTGCTTCCACGTTTAAAGTATACAAGTTTCCGTCAATGGAATTGTTCGGCGCCAACCCTCGAACTGTGCTTCGCCAACCACCACCCCCACCATCAACCCCTTTACTACTAAAATCAGAAGCTGGAGAAGCCTGCACTTTAAAACCGTCATTTGCCCTACCAATTCGCCGGGTGATACCAGGCACAGGTAAAATGCCACTATTAGAAGTTATATCGCTAACTATTGTTTTTCCGGCGGGGCTTCCGTTACTACGTGTATTTGGAATTCTATTACGATTACGGGTATTTTTTGTGCTAGGGTTGCGATTAGGGTTATTGCCCTGAACATTAGCAGCTGAGACTGTACTTGCACCACGAAACAGGTCACTTTCAATGTTAGTGACTGTGCTTGGGCGAACGGTAGTGCTTTTTCTTGACGGGTTGCCTGCATTTGGATTTCGGTTGAGAGTTTGACTACCTAGGTTTTGGTTCGGTCGTGGATTGTTTCTATTGCTCGTAGTACCAGTTCCACGAATGACTTGGCTAGCTTGGTTGGTAATTCGAGTGTTGGTGGGGGTCACACTATTGTTCCGCACAAATTCAATGTTTCTAAGCCGCCCTGTCCCGTCGTTATTTTGGAAATTGCCATCGAGTATTTCAGTTATGGAGTTTCTTTGATTATTGACACTGTTTCGCAGATTATTTTGATTACCACCGTTTCTTAGAATTCCGTTGTTTCTACGATTACCCTCGTTTCCCCTGTTGCCACTAATACCCTGGTTGCTACTGTTGCCACGGTTCCGGTTACCCCTGTTGCCACGGTTCCGGTTGCCCCTGTTTCCCCGATTCCTTACCCTGCCCTGATTGCCCCCATTCAGCCTGTTACGCCCACGATTTCTACCACCCCCACTTCGAATTCGATCATTAATCCCAGTTCGCCGAAAATTACCACGATTCCGATTTCGCCCCCGAACGCGAATAAATCCTCGGCGAATATAATTTACTCCCCGAACTCGGTTTAGAATTGCTTGATTTCTTGTAAAGTCAGTATTGGACTGGAATCTGTTATAAATCGCTCGTGTCACTGCCGCGATAACTTGTGCTCCTTTTGGATACAATTTAATAATTAAATGGGCATCATATGGATTTCTAAAGCCGGTCAAGCTCGTTCCCCACAAGTACCTTCCTTGTCGCTGATTTTGATGGCGGGACGATTTGGAATTTGAATTTTGTGTATTATGATCTGACGAAAAATATTCCGAATTTAACTTTGCAAGTTTCTTCAATATAACAGTATGATTTTCAGCTGCATTAATTTCTTGAAATGATTGTGTGAATTTCCACACGTCAAACGCATTGCTTTGCGCTTCCACAGTAATAGTTTCGTTCTGCGTTGGTTTTTCAATAGCAGTTTCCACTTGTATATTTGCAGATCGAAAATGGCGGGTTTTGTGTTTAAATTGTGACAGTTTCAACTCTATGTCTTTGAGGCTGTCCTCTTTGTCCACCGAAATAATTGTGGGTGGACCATGGTCTGTCCTGGTAGTGGTTGATTTAGCACCACCGCTCACTACTGAACTTGAATTAAATCTAAAATTTAAATTTGATTCCGAATTCCCGCCAAATTTTATTTTTACCGTTGCTGATGAATTATTATTTTCAAACTCACTACTTTTCCCATTTTGTACTATTGTGGAAAGGCAGAGCGTCATAAGCGTGTAAAATGCGGAAAGGCGCATTTTTTACAATCTGCACCTCTTTTCCCCACTTGAGTGATTTTTAAATGCATTAAAAAATCTTTAAATGGACAGATTTCTGTACAGAATTTAAAGCTGGTTTTTACGTGTCACTAATTGTCTGTCTTATCACACCGGTTGTCAATTCACAATGTACACAGATATGAATTCTTGATTTTAAAAAAAATAAAAATATTTGAATTGTTCTTATTTTTACTGTTTTACAGGATCTGTTGAACACTGACCGACGTACTGACTGACACTGTTGACCTGCTGTCTCACTGCATTTTTAACCTCAAACTGTTACAGTAGTTACATAGTGTAGTTGACTTAAGCTCTTGTTCTGGGCGCCTTTGTAGGCAGGTGGCTGAGGGTTTTTGGCAGGTACATAATAAAATGCAAAGAAGACACATAATCGTGCAATTGTATGCGAAGTAGTTGTTTGGTGGGATGTTACATCGTGATGTATAATTTGCTATGCCTCCACCAGCGTGACCGTAAACGGGAAACTAAACTGCAGTACTTAAGTGGTAATAAAGCAATGCAGTGGACGAGTATCAGTACTCGTGCCAGTGCCAGTACCAGTGGACGAGTGGGTTGCGGAATTCCTACAGACTACAGACGGATTACGTATCGTCGTACGCGACTTGAAATCGAAAATCGAAATAATGAAAAGCTTGAAACCTCTTGAGATGAGGTGATGCCGGAGCCAGTGCAGTGGTCGTGGCCGTTAGACAGTGACGGTGACGGTGGCGGTGGTCAATTTGTTGTATGGAGATCGGAATCTCACCAAACGACTGACTTGCTGCAAGTAACTTGTAAAGATGATGGGACTTGGTTTTTGATTTCTTTTGTGATTTTCAAAGTTTTAATGAGCCACTTTGCTGCCAGTCTTACTCTTGCATTACATACATGCTTCACTTGAAGCAACTTTTTGAGTGAAGAATCAATATCGCCCATCTAGGTTTTCGACTAAAAGCAAAATCCTGTGTTCCAAAAAGGGCCTAAAGCATGTTATGCTTTTTTAAATATGTATGTAAATAATTTATTTACAACCTTTCAAATAGCTAAATGTAAGAAAACGATTTAGCAGTTTTTAATAAAATAAATTAAGCAAATTTAATGTTTTTGCATCATTTAAAAATATAATGTAAATAAAAAGTTTTTAAGTTTTAAAAATGAAAACGAACGTGTTATGCTTTTAGGGCACACTTTGATAGAATATTTAACTTTGTTTCATGAATTATGTACATAGAACATTTTGAGTATTTAAAAAAACGTCGAAAATAATGTTTGCCTTTAAAGAAATACATGTAATTACAATATTTTGCACTGTTCAAAGGCATAAAAATAAATCATTTTGCAGTTTTTAAAAACATGTAAATAAAATATTTTGCAATTTTCAAAAACATGTGAATTAAATATTTAGCGCTTTTCAAAAACACGTAAATAAAATATTTTGTACTTCTTAAAAATATGTAAATAAAATATTTTGCACTTTTCAAAAACACGTAAATAAAATATTTTGCACTTTTCAAAAACACGTAAATAAAATATTTAGCACTTTTCAAAACCATGTAAATGAAATATTTTGCACTTTTTAAAAACATGTAAATAAATTATTTTGCACTTTTCAATATCTTGTATACACAGCATACAGCTTTTTGTTATTTTTAGAAACATGTAGATACGACATTTTGCGCTTTTAAAAATTTTCTAAATTCAACGTTTTGTACTTTACATAAACCATGTAGGTAGATAGTTAACATGATTTGCATTTATCACATGTTGTAGGTTTTTGACATATCTCTATAACTCTAGCTTAAGTTGGAAACGTACTATATAGCTTCTTCACTCAAGACATATTATGACTATTACGATGCAAAGCATCTACAGACGAGATTATGTTTTTATACCTATGTACCCAACAACTACAGACCTGCTACTCCTCATGGCGACTGCCACGGCCACCAGTTTGGTCAAAATCGATTAAGGAAATCAAGATTCAAGTTTTTACTTAAAAACAAAAAAGAAAAAAAAAATGATGGAGCTTTGCATAAATTACGTGTCACATAAATATGTTGTTTTACAACTTTAACTTATATACCGTAGAGCTGTCTGCAAAAGCAACTCTTTAACTGCAATTTCTATTGCTAATCAGGGTTCTTTCATAATTGACGACTAGTAACTCGTAGGCTCTGCTTGGATACTCGTGACATACTACATTAAAAATAGCTATTTACTCATTGGCTATCAAGCAGATGACAGGGGTGTCATGGGGCACTATATGGAAGTGTAAATATTCCCATGAAGTTTTTTATGGACGACCCTTTTCACAGATAAACTTACCATCAGGCCAGGCAGAACAGTAGGATATCTGTCAGCTGTTCCCTATATTGTTTGTACAGGTTCTTTTATTACCTATCGATATGGAAACTCACGATCACGACTTATGTGTTCCACAGTGTATTAGGAAAACGTGCAAAATCATTAATTCATACGTTCAATAAATTATTACACAGTTGTTATAATAATCCACGTTTTGTTTTGGGATGGGAGAAAGAAATGACTTGAGAAATGTGAGAGTATTGTAGTCATAAAAATCTCAAATGTATCAACTAGTATATTTCACACTTTTCCTGTTTAATCAACATGTACATGATAAAAAATGTTTATTGCTCGTTTGCCTAAATACCATGTAAATCCAAGTTCATTATATACAAACAAGCATGTATGTACAACACGAAATAATTCAATAATTCCAATGGGAATCGAGTCGAAGACTCAAACGCACAACATGAAGTAATTTACATTTTTATTATATTTTATGTGATGGCTTTGTTACGTCAACGTACTTAGGAAGCGTGCATAAATTACGTAGTAGGTATAGGAGCAGAAAGAGAAGGGATTTAAGCTCTTGTACATAGTACATGGCGGATCATATCAAAAAAGTAGTGGATGTAAACGAGTTTAAAATTTCCGACATTAATTGTACTGCGTAATGTATGCACGCTCCTTTACTTGAAATTAGCAAATGTACTGGAAATAATTTTAATTTATTTAACAAACTTGTCAATATTGTTGAGGTTCAACGTTTATCCTGCTGCCTTGAGGTTGCGTTACCACTAACATTAGTCGTCTCACATCACACAGGTTTAACATGTTTTTGGAGAAGGCAGCAATTTTCTAAAAAGCAAGATCAAAATGAATGTAAATAAATGTAAGGGTTCGTCCACAAATGATGTTATCAGTGTGTGTGTGTGTGTTGTGTCAGTTGGTTGAGCCTGGTGGGGTATTGATGGCATTAATACAATATGCTGACTACAACATCTTGTACTTTTTAAAAAAATAAATAGGAAAAATATTTTGTTTTTTTCGAAAAAGTGGAAATAAGAAATATTGTACTTTTTAGAAAAAGCCCAGTTACAACATTTTGCAATTTTAAAAAATAATTAAATAAAAAGTTTTGCCCTTTTCGGAAACAACGAGATGGAAAATATTGCACTTTTTATAAAATGCGGAAACAAATTTTTTTTGCACTTTTTATAAAATGCGGAAACAAATTTTTTTTGCACTCTTTCAAAACATGTAAATTTGAAATATTGCATTAAAAAAAAAGTTTTCATTAAAAACCTTTCGCAATTAAAAAGAATTTATCATTAGCATTTTGAACATCAATCTAATTTATCATTTTAAAATCATGTAAAAATAAAACTTTAAGCATTTGCCTTTCCTATCGTTTCTTTACGTATGTAAATTCAATTTTAGATAATTATAAATGAACTTAATTCGTTTGTTGTTTTTTTTTTTAACTTTGGCTTAATAACACTATCTGCTTTTCAATTGTACAGATCACATAGCGTGTTTTGTATTTAAAGCGAATTATTTCTGCTTTACAAAAGTTACAAACTTTCTTATATACAATAATATAATCATAACTATAAATTCTGGAAACAAAGCTCAGAGTCACCAGTCAGTTGTATTTCTGAAGTAACAGTACTTGAGCTAGACACTGTCAAACTACATGATATGGGATTGAAATGTTACAAGCAGCCGAGTAATTGAATGCGTGCATCAAAAACCAGAACCCAGACACCCAGCGACTAAACCCTAAAGACCACCACCACCGTAGAAAACAAACTCAAGAACGAGGAAGGATCAATAAATTTATCTGCATCTGAATCTGAATCTAAAATTTGTATTGTCTAGCACTAAATTAAATTCACTAAATATCTAGACAGAATTCTCTGGTATTTATTCGTGAGCTACGTAATCTGACATGGGATATTAACTATGAGTAAATAATTTTTAAATAAGATGCATATTATGTTTTCCCTTAGATTCCCTGTTTAGACAGCTTGTGCCTATGTACATAAAGTAAATGAAGCAACATATTTGCCCATATCTAATTAAGGCTTGAATCAAAATGAGTTAAGGCATAAAAGCTTTCACTGAAGGATTTTTTAAGAGACACAAAATGTTTTATTTGCTAGTTTTTTGAACAGCAGAATGTCTTTTATTTGATTTTGTTTTAATTTTGCTAAAATTTAAATTTTATATTCACGTAAACGTGAAAATTGCTAAATTTACTTACAAACCTTTTTAAAAAGAAGTATTTGTTGTATTTTTTTTTGTTATGTTTTAAATTGCAAAATGATGTATTTACATGTTTCCGAAAAGTACCAAGTGTTGCATTTAGGTATTTTTAAATAGTGGAAAACGTTCTAATCGTAGGTGTGTAATTTTTTAAAATGCAAAATGTCTTAATAATTTACTTCCATATTATTAAAAATTGCAAATTGTTTTAACTGCGTGTTTTAAAAAATTGCAAAACGTTCTATTTAAATTTTTTTTCAAATTCCTAAATGTTCTATTTAAATGTTTTAAGAATTTAAAAATGTACTTTTTACATGGTTTTAAAAAGTTCAAAATTTTCTATTTACATAGTTTTAAAAAGTGAAAAATGTTCTACTCACATAGTTTTAAAACGTGCAAAATGTGCTATTTAGATGTTTAAAAAAATTGCAATATATTCGACCTACATGTTTTAAAAAATTGCAAAATTTTCTATTTGCATGTTTTAAAAAACATGACAATTACATATTTTTGTAGAAGTGTCTTTTAATATTAGCATACAAAAATGAAGATGGGTTGTTTTGGGTCTTCACTGACGATTTATTTATTTTTTTGCAACCTTTTGTACATCAACTTTCATAATTAAATTACTTAGAATTATTTGCACGTAATATGGCTAACAGATCAACACATAATTAACTAACGGACTCCGATTCTGATAACGAATACTTATGACGTAAACTGCTATACTGATTATATAAAGTGACTATTGGGTACTACTAGTTAGGTTTCCGAGAGTTTGAAAGCAATTTGATTATGGCCAAATAAAAAAAATCACAAACTATGTATCCGTAAGGTAATTGCGATGCAGCTTGTTACTTCTAATTAAAATAAAATATATGTATTTGTATCCCAAACCGTAACTGCGTATATTATTGTTAAATAGAATTTCATGATAACAAATATGTTTATTGTATATAACACATGGTCTGAAGAACCAAAATCACATATATCCAATTTAAGCTGTAAACCAAATTCACTATCTAGAATAATTTTAAAAATGCTTTGAAATCATTTAAGTGGAATTTTTTGCAGTTTTCCAGAATAATTATATAGAAACAACATTCAACACTTTTCAAGAATATATAGATACAACATTTTACACTTTTTAGAAACATTTAAATACAACATTTTTCACTTTTCAAAAACATTTAAATACAACATTTTTCACTTTTCAAAAACATTTAGATACAACATTTTTCACTTTTCAAAAACATTTAAATACAACATTTTTCACTTTTCAAAAACATTTAGATACAACATTTTTCACTTTTCAAAAACATTTAGATACAACATTTTTCACTTTTCAAAAACATTTAAATACAACATTTTTCACTTTTCAAAAACATTTAGATACAACATTTTTCACTTTTCAAAAACATTTAGATACAACATTTTTCACTTTTCAAAAACATTTAGATACAACATTTTTCACTTTTAAAAAAAATTTAGATACAACATTTTTCACTTTTCAAAAACATTTAGATACAACATTTTTCACTTTTCAAAAACATTTAAATACAACATTTTTCACTTTTCAAAAACATTTAGATACAACATTTTTCACTTTTCAAAAACATTTAGATACAACATTTTTCACTTTTCAAAAACATTTAGATACAACATTTTTCACTTTTCAAAAACATTTAGATACAACATTTTTCACTTTTCAAAACAATCCTAATAGAACATTTTACACTTTCTTTTTTAAACTCCTTATTAACGTTTTACGCATATTTTC
Source organism: Dicyrtomina minuta (assembly GCA_949802685.1). Classification (NCBI taxonomy): domain Eukaryota; kingdom Metazoa; phylum Arthropoda; class Collembola; order Symphypleona; family Dicyrtomidae; genus Dicyrtomina; species Dicyrtomina minuta. The sequence continues at coordinate 174,462,907 of OX461808.1, read as the reverse complement.
CATTTTTATGCTTGACATAGATCATTTTGATTTTAGCTTTAATTGGAGACGGGTCTTTTTGGTTCTTCACAGACGATAATTATATTACTACATTCAGCCACACTTTATTTACAATGATTTAAAAGTGTTTTAGCTTAGGGCTGTGGAGACTCACTGCTTTGGGTCATTGACTGCTCTTTCGAGAAAATTTTGAAGTTACATAAACGAAATGAAAAACTATTTTTTAACCAAATTTTGCAAAATCGCTAACAAGTTTTTTAAGAACAACGGGTTTTCCGAAAACAACAGATTTCTACTGATGAAATTTTCGTAGCAGTAGCCATAGGCGTAGAAGACTCTATGGTAATTAGCTGTAGCAATCGACTGCCTAATTATTAATTATTTGCATGACAGAAAAGAGTTAAATTCAGCAGATAGGCTTCAAAAACAAATTACCTTTATTGCACTTTACGAATATTTATAGCGCTTCAAATAAAAGAGATTGTCATTCCTCTCCGGCAAAACACAAGTTTTGTTTTTTGTCGTAAAAGGATGACCATCGCATATTCAAAACAATTATACAAGTGTTATAGATACTAATAATATCTTTCCGAAGCTTTCGTGTTGCACTTAATGCTGTCCTGCCATATAACCTCTTTGTAACTTTTGATTTTGTTTTATACGCGTACTGTGTTAAATGTAGCTGTTAACGCATGGAGTGATATTATTATAGGTGTGTGTTCTAAAACAAATTATTGGTATTGGTCTATTTTGTTTAAGTTCTCAAACATTTTTCTAACATCATAATTAATTATATGCTTAAAATATTGGCGCAACTAGTTTAAATTATACCGAATCGTCCCTGGATATCTTTATAATTGAATCTAATAATATAGAATATAATTACTTGGGGGACAGTTAGTAGCTGTAAAAATACCTTGTGAAATGTATAGTGGCAAAGCTCATTTATTTTAATGTACATATGAACTAATAATTGTAATATATAAATTTTATTGAAATAATTGTGAGATATGTATTACAACAATATATAATACACACGTGCTTTGTCAAACTCGATTTTCGCTACTGCAATTATTCTATTAAAATATTTTAATGAATAATTTTGATAGATTTAGTAATATTCGTTAATTTTTATTCCCAACCGGGCAATAACAAAGCAATTATCATAGTTAATTGGTTAGGCAAATACACAACCTATATTTATTCATAACCTTATATTAAAATAGAATACTATAATATAACACACATATTCTTAACAATTAAACACTATGATATTTGATTTGTTCACCGTGCAACAAAAGTAGTAGCTGAGCTTTTAACGAACAATGGCATTACTAAATAAATAAAAACATAAATATTCTTGAAAATTAAAAGTATGCCCTGTCATTATTTAATTTTTATACAACTGTACGGGTTAATTTCTCAGAGTAACTCATATAGATAGATTTTTTTTTAAATTTTCTCAGTTTGTTAATTTAAGGTTATAGGCGTGAAAGTGCTATGTTCTTTGCAAAGGTATCAGACGAACAGACGGAAAGACTATTAAAAAATTACAATTTACTAAATTTGCTAGCTCATTGCAAGCCATAAATTTAAATAATATAGATACTTTAAGGTTAGCACGTATACTGAGCTCTTATATTTGTAAAGAAGTATAATTATCATATTAGCATCGCACTTATGCCAATTAGGAGTAATTTTAATACTTTTCTTAAGGAATGCCTACAATTAAGTCATTTAGAGTTTTAATTTAAGTTATAATTTGTGATTCTATTTTCAAGGATCAACACTAACTGACGCAAGAAGCTAGGTATTTTCGAACTGAAGTGTTAAGTATTTTAATAGGTATCACGAAGTATCTAGATTTCTAAGCAGGTCATTTTGTTTTGTTCATTCAAGCTACAAGTATAATACAGTATACTCAATTACTCTAGCAAATACTAATAAATACACTTAGGGATTCACTTTTACGCAGATTAAATCCGTAACGCTCACATTAATTAAAATGGATCGTAATATTAACGATTTGATTCTCACAAATCAAATAATAAAATACATGAAGGTAGGAGTTTACTATGGCGCAAAGTTCCACGTCCATCCGTTTGAATGGAGCGATACACATAACCAGCCTGAAGTAACATCATTAAAACGACGAAAGATTTTGCACAAAGTAAGCATAGCCGCCGCTCTTAGTTATGTTTTGTTTTTGGCATTTCGAGTGTTGCAAGTTTGCTTTTTGTGGGAAGATACTACAGTTGTTTCGAAAGTTTGCATGGCATTCACTTTCGTTTATTATTCATTCATTCTGGTGATGTATTTGAATATTACTGGTAAAAGCGATACATTTTTGAGTTTTATTCTTGACACGTTGGAGTTTTTTAAACGATGGGACGGTAATTTGATTAAGATTATTATAGGTAATTTTATAAAACGTAATAATACAGTAATTTTACATGCGTGATACCATAAATAATGAAATCCAATGCTATTATAACTTATAGAAAGATTATGGGCAAGTGACGTCAGAAACACAACAACTATGAGGAACAAGGCAAATCGGTGGATAAAAATTTACCGAGTATTCATGGTAGCTTCATTCGTAAATCTAAATCTTCATGCTACCATTGTAGCCATACTTTCAATCATGCGCTCAACTTCCCCAGAGTTTTTGTCTTCGGTGTTGTTGGAATTTATTACAAAGTCGCTCCCAGGCAACGACACAATCTATTTCTTCATCTTGAAAATAGGTATTGTCATCATTTCAGCCATTTTTCAAATATGGATCGTATGCATTCAATACAGTTTGTTGTTTCTACATTTGATTGCGCTTTCTTTAACTATACTTTCTATCATATTTGTGGTCGACACTCTTAGACAGTAATTTATTAACCTTTACTTACTTTGTACTACTTTCAAATATGTTTTTATAATTAACACAACTAATAGGATGTCGAAATATTTAAATTAAATTTTAAAATGTGATTTAAGGGAGTCGGAAGGCATCAAGTCAAAATTTGTTTCAATACAAATCACAGAACAAAATGAAGGACAATTTAGAAACTACCCCTCATGGGATCAAATACTGGACTTGAAATGTGTTGAAATAATTGTGCGGGATCTAAATCAAGTTTTTTGGATTTTTATGGCTGGAATAAACGTCAATGGCATCAGTGCTGCAGTTGTTTGCATGAGTGTTGCAATGGTGCTACGAGGTGTACTCGTGTCGTTCCTTGGGTTCATTGGAGCTGGTATAATAGCTTTTCTTTTGGTTATATTTACTTTTCTCCACAGTATCGATAAGAGGTCTGCGCAAGCGCTTTCGGATTGGAAGTATCCTAAGCATTTGCAATTGGTTACACCTTTGCAGGCAAAAAAGCGAAGTAGAGGAAGAAAGACCATCAATGCTCCTAAAAAAGTGTCCTGCCCTCCTCAGCATGCGCTTCTTCGTAAAAAGCACATTCAATCGATCAATCGAATTTCCCTCACAATCGGTGGAATATTCCGTATTGACAAAGTTATGGTTGTGACTATGTTAAGATTCATTGTAGAGTCTATTGCTAGCCTAATTCTCATGAGTCGTTAATTTTTTTGAATGTTTTGAAAAAAGAAACATACGAATTGCAGCTACATACAAACGAAACGTTTTAGATTTGTTATTTCTCTGCCCATGCACAATGCGTAGTTTGTAGTAAATTATAAACACGTTGTAATTTGTAAGCCTAGATGTTAGAATACGTAGCGTTTAGAAAAATCTGCATCTACATACAAATTAAAGTGTTGTAATTGATGTTGTATGTTTGTGTTTCATGTAATACTTTATTTCTAGATATTTGGATCACATAATTATGTGTTGAATTGCGTTCGTTTCTGAAACAAATTGGGAAATACAAATTATTTAATTCTCTACAGAGCTTCTTGGGGCTGCGCGTGTGTTATAAACTAAAGCAAAACAATATTTATTTTAAACTATAATAATTATCACTATCTTTGTTAAAACGCAAAATTTAAATAGTTTTACATGTATTATGAAATTTATCATGCCTAATTATGAATAAAATTGACGTTTTAATAGTTATTTCTGTAATAAAGTTATTGTTTTTTTAATAAATGGAAAATAAAATATATTCGACTTATAATACTTCTATTCTACAATACATGGGCCCCAGCTTAGTTGCAAACTACCTGGACTACAGGGTAAATGTAAACGTAATTAGAATTTTTGCACAAATCCGGCTAGCCGATAAAAACAGGGTTCAGTTAAGAATATTCAAATAATAATATGTTAATTTTGGATAAGAATAAAAAATGTAATGCATGCATTCTCAATGATGATGACTCGATTTACCACTTTTTAAATGTATGCCCTTGGTTTAGCAATGATAGGAATAAATACTTAAAGAAGTCACTAGGCAGCGTTCAAAATAATTGTAACAAACTAACTCTAATGCTAAAACCATATGATGTGCAATCTATTTCTAATCTATTCTATTTTGTACAATCTAACGGGAACAAAAAAAGGGAGTTCTCCCTAAATTAATTATATGCGGATTGATGTTTGTAAAAATGATTTGTGTATGGGCATAGCCCGAAACGCAATAAATCAATACTACTACTACTACTTGTTTTTCAAATAACAGAAATACAAATTTTTAATGCTATATAACAAAAGAAAAATTAAATCAGCTTGTGTCTGCTTTAAGGCATACAGCTTATTCGAAGGTATATAAATTTTTGTCAAGGCCAATAGTTGTAAAAAAAACTGAAAATTCAAATTATATAATAATAATAATAATAATAATAATAATAATTTATTTATTGTGTCGATTTGGCGTCAGCCCATACAACATTGTTTAGTTTTTACAAAGTAGGTATTTACAAAAGTGATCAAACGATCCTTGGTAATTTATAATAAATTGTTGATAAAATGTTTCTTGTTCGTATTATGCTGAGTCGTTCTGCGGAAAATTATTAAAAGATTGCATAAGTTTCATTTCAATAATTACATAAGTAATAAATAAATGGATAAAAAGTAAAAATGATATATTAATTTATAAAGTAGATATTCTAGTTGAGTTATATTTCTTCAATACAGCTGAGGTAGAAGTTTCGTTTTTTCAGAGCCTCGTCCCAAAAGTTAAAGAGTTGTCCGAATCCTTTTGCATCCGTGTAGCGGTTGAAGATTGTTAAACTGAGGTTCTCTTATGTTGGTTTGCTATTGGTTGGTGTTTTAAGAAATTTCGTCTGGGGAGGTTTATAGTGCGGACAGTCAAGCATTATTTGAAAAATGTCTTCCATCTCTTTTCCACATAGCTCACAATCTGTCTCTTCTGCATTTTTCCATAGCTTATTCATGGTGTTAAGATTGGTTGCCTTCCCTCTCAGTACAATTCTAGGGAATCCAGTTTTGAGGTTTAGTACGAATTTTATCATGTTCCATTTCATGTTCATCTTAAAGTACTCTGATTTTAGTGCATGGGTTTTCATCCTAAAATAGGGTGTCATTGCGCTACAGCTCTGCATTCTGAGGACGTTATTGTTAACGCAGCTTAGTCGATACTTTTCTACGATTTCCTTTTTGTGCTTTTTAAGGTACTTAGAGTTCAAGTTTTCAGAAATTTGCTCTGGTTGTGCATCAGCAAAAATCTTTTTGGTTTCAAGCATCCAGTTATATCAAAGGTCTGCGGTTTTAGTGTTCTTAATTTCTAGGTAGCAGCTTTTCGTAATATCATTCTCTTCAGCGTTGAAATTCAAATTATATTGATCATTTTAAACCTAATACTATTATACCAAAATGACGACTATCAAATGCAGAGTAAATCAAGCGTAGATTTATTTCATAGAAAAACTATAACCTTTCTGATTTATGTCGTTTTAAACAGGAAGTAGGTTTTACTAATGCATTGTCCTTGTGTCACATTCTTTATGCTTACTAACATAAGAATGTGCACATTCTAGAAGCACTAAAAGATTTTCTTTTATGTGGGTAGTTGACGTAATACTAAGACTGAACTTGCAGAATGTTCTAGCAAAGCTGTATTTTTGTTTTGGTAGTAGAATATTCAAATTAAATAAGCTTTGCTTATTAATTTTCTACCACATAGCCTTTACAAATTAATTATTGTTCACTATACCCAAAGAAGTTCAAAAATGTTTAAAACAGTTATAATTTTATTAGTTTCACTCATTTTAGCTCTGACGTTTCCCAAATCAAATGCAGAAAATATTTTGTTTTTTATAAATTTTGTCTCAAGCTATAGTCATCTTGCGAGTTTAGAGCCTCTTGCAATTGAACTCGCAAATAAAGGTCACAATGTCACAATTTTTACCCCCGTCGGGAGTAGGACCCAATCCCCACCGCATCCTAATATCACAGAATTGTGCACACAGGAAGTAGTAGAGGCTCATGAAGAATTTATAAGTCAAGCTAGACAAAGCTGGATAAAGTCGCGGGAGAGAACAAAGTATGTAAAGGGGATAGACAATCGTACGTGGCTATTTGACCTCGTCTTTAGAGTGAATGCAAAGATACTAAAAAGTGCCAAGATTCATAATTTGTTCCAAGAATCCCAATTTGACATGCTTATTCTTGACAAGGGTTCGATGGGAGAAGCCATACTTGGGTTTGCATACAAATTTAATGTAAGCAAAATAATCTACTACATGCCCTGCGCTTCTCTTATACCTTGGGAGTATGACCTTGTTGGAATATCAAGCGAAATCTCTTGGGCACCCACGTGGCAGACTAATTACCAAACGAAAGAACTGTCATTCCTTAATAGACATGAGGGTGAAATCACTATTTCTTCCTGGTATTTTGGATACACACAACATTTACTTCCAAAACTTGACAAATTGACTCGACAAGAGTTTAAATTACCTAATATGCCACATATGCAAGATCTCGTTCAGTCTGTATCTCTCATTTTCATTAATGGGCACTACTCTGACACGTTTCCGAAATCCTTGCCACCGTTTGTTGTGGAGGTAGGGGGAATGCATCTTCAAGAATCCAGTGGGATACTACTACCTCCTGTATGTATGACGTCACTTTTATTAAATAAAATTAATTTTAAATATTAGAGAGTCCAACTTACAAGCAAACCACTTTTACTATGTTTCCTCGGGATCTGGCAAAGCATAGCCACAAACGTTTCCTTGGACCTCAGAATAAACGAATAGTATGATAACTCGAGTGCATTTTGCGCTGCGCTTTAGCAGCAGCCCGCCAAAGTTCAAAAAAACTGAATCTCTTAAAGTTTGCCACGCTGTAGCTTCTACAGTTTTTGTCTGATTTCAATAAAATTTGCAGTTTTGTAATGTTTAGACTTTTATTCAGAAAGAAATTACTGGAAATTTAGAAATATGAATTTTTTTTATCAAACAACCTTATTAAAAAAATGGGTCTCAAAAGTATGACATTGTATTAATTTTTCGAAAATATAAAAAAATCCAAATTTCAAAATTTTCAGTGATAGGTAAAGGCAAAAAACGCAAGAGTGAGTGTAATAAGATAGAAAACAATATGATGGAAGGACTCACCAATTTAGTTAGATGATTTGAAGTCACTTAATTAGGTTTATTGTTGAATTAAGAACACAACGTTTCGAATATTTTCTTCTTCAGGTGTTTAAAAATGAGTGTCAAATTATTTACACTTAGCGCGTTTAGTTTATTGAACGGAAAGTGGTGGGTTAGGTGAAGGATTTGATTTGTAGATATGGGAAAGGCAGATGTAAGATGATCGTGACGTCACGACCATTGTGTGACTTCAAATCATCTAACTAAATTGGTGAGTCCTTCCATCATATTGTTTTCTAAAATTTTCAGTGATTACATTTTAGCTAAAAGTCTGAACATCACAAAACTGCAAGTTTCATTGAAATCAGACAAAAACTGTGGAAGCTACAGCGTGGCAAACTTTAAAAAATTCGGTTTTTTTGAACTTTGTCGGGCTGCTGCTAAAGCCCTGCGCAAAATGCATTCGAGTTATCACACTATTTGTTCATTCTGAGGTCCAAGGAAACGTTTCTGGCTATGCTTTTCTAGATCCCGAGGAAACATAGTAAGTGGTTTGCTTGTTAGCTGTACTTTGCTTTGTAATGATTAATTCTCTGTTGAATAATAATTTTAATGTAATTACAAAACTTTATAAAAGTAATTCATAAACCAATTATTTTCCTTGCGCTCTTCATTTATGAAGGATATTGACAGTTTTCTTCAACTAAATGGAACAGCTGATTTCCTCTATATAAGTTTTGGGAGCATTCTTCATGCTACGGGACTTTCACCAAAATTAGCCCAAGCATTTCTGGATGCTTTTGAATCCTTGGCTCCTATCAAGTTTTTGTGGAAATGGGAAGGAGAGCCTCCACAAAATGTACCGACAAATGTTTTACTCCAAAAGTGGTTTCCCCAACGAGACATTATAGGTAGGTCAAATTAAACTAAAATTAAATAATAAGTGATTAAACTATGTACTCATTTCCTAATTTCACTCTTTTCGTTTAGCACATCAAAATATCCGTGGATTTGTTACACACGGAGGTCAAATGAGTATGCAACAAGCAATTTTCAACGCAGTCCCATTAATTATTTTACCGGTTGAAGGAGATTAAGATTACAATGCGAAGCGAGTTCGATACTCTGGGAATGGAATTGAACTGGAATTGTTTGATTTGACTTTTGAGACGATAACGGCCGCCATTAACAAATTGTTAACAGACAAAAGGTGATTTTTTAAAAATCCTTTGTTGTATTGTTGTTTGTTTTTTATGGTATGCTACAAGATGTTAATTCGAATTTTAAAAAAAGAACACCGAAAATTAAGTTTTTGCTAAACGCTTTTCAATCAATTTCATACAGCTATTCTCAAGTTGCCTCAAAACTGTCAGTAGCGGCTAAGCAGCGTCCCATGCACCCACTTGACTTGGCTGTTTGGTGGACTGAATTTGTTTTAAGTCAAGATGACGTTTCGTACTTGAGACCACAGACAAAGAATATTTCGTGGTGGGTAACCAGATCCATTGACGTTTGGGCCCTAATTTTTGTGACACTACTTATCTGTGTAGTTGGATTTCCAATATTATTTTGCTTCATTGTGAAATTTGTGTCACGCCTATTCTAAAAAATGGCAACCAAATTGAATCTGACAAGAAGACACTGTAATGTGTTGAGTGGAATATTTCTTTTAGTATTTTCTGTAATCATAATTATTCAGATAAAATTGTAGGCTACTATAACTTAGGTAAGTATGCTGTAAATTAAACAATTATGGGAAATTTAATTATGAATTATTGAATCTATACAACTTTAAGGTGAATTTACTGTTAGTAAAAAAAAATAAATCGAAAAATAGTTTCTTGAGTTTTAAAATTTAAAATTTTTTGTATTTCGTAAATTCAAAATGCAATTAGATGCATGTAGATACAACATTTTGCGCTTTTAAAAAAACATGTCAGTACAAAATTTTGCGCTATTTAAAAGCATGTAAATAAAACATGTTGCGCTTTTAAAAAATTTGTGTATACAACATTTTGTACTTTTTAAAAAATCTCTAACAAGGGAATGGTTTCACATGGAGCTCGTCAATTTCAAAGAGCTATGTCTACAAAAATCAGGCTACTTTTAAATAGCAGGGATCCAAAGTAACTCGAGTGCATTTTGCGTTGTTCGGTCACAATAGCCCGCCAAAGTTTTAAAAAATTCAAATTTTAATATTTTGCCGCCCTAGTACTTTTACAGTTCTTGTCCGATTTTGATCAAATTTTGTTTTTTCTGATCCTTAGGGCTTTTTCTGAAAATTAATTTCAGGATTTTTCAAAATTCGAAATTTTTCATTTTTTCGAAAAAATTTAGAGAAAACATTATTTTTGAGGCCTAATTTTATGGACCAATTTTTTCGAAAAAATGAAAAATTTCGAATTTTGAAAAATCCTGAAATTAATTTTCAGAAAAAGCCCTAAGGATCAGAAAAAACAAAATTTCATCAAAATCGGACAAGAACTGTAAAAGTACTAGGGCGGCAAAATATTAAAATTTTAATTTTTTTAAACTTTGGCGGGCAATTGTGACCGAACAACGCAAAATGCACTCGAGTTACTTTGGATCCCTACTATTTAAAAGTAGCCTGATTTTTGTAGACATAATTAACTCTTTGAAATTGACGAGCTCCATGTGAAACCATTCCCTTGTAAGTACAACATTTTGTACTTTGCAAAAACCAAGTAGTTAACATTAAATGCATTCATCACATTCACTATTAGATTTTTGACATAGCCCCATGGCCCCATATAACCCTAGCTTAAGTTGGAAACGTACCATTCAGCTTCTTCACTCATGATATAATTATGGACATTACAATGCAAAGCATCCAAAAAAAGGTTACAGTTTCTCTCACTATGTATCTACTACATACCTAAGCTGCCACTCATTATGACTACTGCCACGGCCACCAGTTTGGCCAAAATCGATTCAAGAAAAATCAAGTTTCAAGTTGTTGCTTTAAAAAAAAAATCTGAAAAATATGATAGAGCTTTGCATAAATTACGTGTCACATAAATAATATGCCGTTTTACAACTATAACTAATATACCATAGAGCTTTCTGCAAAAGCAACCTGCCTATATAGTCCATGGAAAGGAAATAGTTAGTTTACCTGGAAATGTAATGCATTGCAGTGGTATCTGCATGGTATTTGTCTCTCCTAATAGCAACCGTAATTCCGATTACAATATTTAATTCAAATAAACTGTTTTTTAAACTGTTTAATTTTAGTTAGAATTAGGGATGGCTTATTCAAAATTCCCTGCGTTTCATTCCCTCCTGTTTCAAAGTTCCCAAGGGAAGGGAATTTTGGCAAAATTTCCAGTTAAATTCCCAGTTTTCAAAATTCCCTTAAATTCCCAAAACTCCCTAGGGAATTTTGGGAATTTCGGGAATTTTGGAAATTTTGATTTAATAATTAAAACATTTTCTGTTAGAAAATTGCCAGAATAATAAAAATTCCCAAAGTTCCCAAAATTTTCTGTCTAAAAATTTTGGGAATATTGAAAATTCCCAAAATTCCCTGTTTGAAAATTCCCGGAACATTGTAAATTCCCAAAGTTCCAAAAATTCCCTGTCTAAAAATTCCTGGAATATTGAAAATTCCCAGTACTTCATACACACGGAATTTTGTCAAAGTTCCCTAGTTTCAAAATTCCCAAAATTCCCAAAGTTCCCTCCCTCCCAAAGTTCCCAAATTCCCAGGGAATTTTGAATGGGCCTACCCTAGTTAGAATTAACAACAGGCAATTTACACTTGCAAAAATAATTCGCAGTAAGGTACCTACATGCGGAAATTATAAATTGTAACCAGTTTTCAAAATATGCAAAATATTTGTATTTTTGTGGCTTTCTAAGTAACTTTGTGTTATACACATTTTATATATATTATGTAGTTTCAAAAAGTACACGTTTTGTCTACATGTTTTTTTTGAAAAACAAAAATGTATTTTATTTATTCATAATATTATTTTTAAAACGTGGAAAATGTTTTTTATCCATATGAGATATCATTAATTTCATATCTCAATCGTTCTTGTTAGTCGCACGCATTTGATTCGTGCTCACGTTCAATAAATAAGTCAGCATAGGTAATTGCTTTACGTTTAGAGTTTAGTATTTAAATTTCAGTAACCAAATAAACTTAAATGATGTACTTACGTCATTTGTACTACTACGGGCTAAATGCACAGAGCCGGACGAAGCAAGGAAGAAATTGCGGTTTAAGGCAGGAATTTGTTTCCATGCAAAATCCACCATTTTGATTTTAGTAATGGTTTTCTATGATAAAGCAAAATGTTGTATTTACATGATTTAGTTAAGTTTCAAATGATATTTTTACTTGATTCCGAAAAGTGCTCAACGTTGTATTAACATGCTTTTGAAAATTGGAAAATGCATTATTTACATGTTATTCAAATGTGCAACAAACATTTATTTGCACATTTTTGAAAAGTGCAAAATGTTCTATTTACATGTTTTTGAAAAGTGCAAAATGTTCTGTTTACATGTTTTGAGAAAATTGTTGTATTTTTTATATACATGTTTTTGAAACGTGCAACAACAAAAATATTGGCATGTTTTTTAAAAGGCAAAATGTTCTTTTCATATATTTTAAAAAAATGCAAAATGTTCCATTTACATGTTTTTAAAAAGTATAAAATGTTCTATTTACATGTTTTTAGAAAATCGTTAAATTTGTATATATGTATTTTTGAAATGTGCAACAAAAAAAATATTAGTATGTTTTTCAAAAGGCAAAATGTTGTTTTCATATATTTTTGAAAAGTGCAAAATGTTCTGTTTACATGTTTTGAGAAAATTGTTGTATTTTTTATATACATGTTTTTAAAACGTGCAACAAAAAAAATATTAGCATTTTTTTTAAAAGGCAAAATGTTCTTTTCATATATTTTTGAAAAATGCAAAATGTTCTAGTAACATGTTTTTGTTTCAAAATTCAAGCAACGGGCGGGAGCTGCCTGCGCTGGCCGCATTATCCGGCCCTGTTAATGCATAGACTATAAGTACACATAGCTTCGCAATGCTTCCACTTTTGCTTTATCATGTGCCGCTTATTATTGCCGCTAATAAATTACCTAATTTTACTACTTTTCTATGCGTCCAGTTAAAATCCTGACTTTAAACTTTGCTGCTAACAAAGTCGTAGCCCTAGCATTGTGTTTTACTGTAGTTAACTTCCTAATAGTTCTTTAAAAAAATCGGAAACCATTCCAAAAAAAAAATACTTTAGTTCGATCTTGTGAGTAAAATTAAACTTTACAGTTTTGCTTAGGATTAGTTTTGAATGTTCGATTTATTTAATTTAGTAAAAATTTCTAGTATAACATAGGCACTGATATCCACGATGAATACTACTGGCCTAACCAAGATGTTTTTTATTCCGTCTAAAATACCTTCTACGTTTTTTGCATTTAGCAGCATAGCTTTTGTAAACCAACTAAATTTTAGCGTATGGCATTCTGCTTCTAAAACACGACAATTTACCATTCCAGCAAACCAAAGACGTAATTGTAGTACTAATTCAGTGGGTAACTTCCAAGAAAATCTAATACTTTCCACGCTGAGAAATTTCCCTGGAGTTAGTACCACCGAAATGGAGACAGTTTATAGCGTTCTAGCTAACATTCATAACGATCTTGCCGAGGCTAAAATCGCTCAGGATTTACTGTTTACAAATCAGCGACTTAGACAAATGTGTAATTACATTGTGCCGTCAGCATTTTCGCAGTAATTTTTATTATTAAATTATAAAATCAGTTATTTTTAATTCAACAATTTTAAAATGTATTTTTAAATACGATTAAATTAGGTGTATTTTTTTTTTAAGGTTAACTACATTCTAATTTCTTCTACAGCGCCAGTGCAGCAGTATTAGCTGCAGATCGTTTCTACGCAGGACAACGACGAACTAGAAAGGAACTTCTAAGCAATGAAGACGAACATTTTAAATTAGCTTGCGTTTTCTGCTGGACTCTTGAAATGGTAATACATAGGTACTTTAGGCGTCATAAAAATTGTCTCGTACGACTCTTGGATAAGAGCTTGACTTGACACATTCTTGGTCGATTACCACCGATGAGGATTCATCCATTGCAACGCCTGCGTAGTTTCTACTACACGGACTAGCAGGGCCGGACGAACGAATTACTTATAGACAAAAATTTGTTTCCATTGAAAAATAACACCATTTTGATTTTATTGATGATTTTATTTAGAAAAGCAAAATGTTGCATTTACTTGTTTAAGAAACTTTTAAAATGTTCGATTCACTTGATTCAGAAAAGTGCAAAATTTTCTATTTACATTTTTCGAGAAAAGTGGAAAATATTTTATTACCATGATTTTGAAATGTACATACAAACCATTGTATTTCGCTGTTTTTGAAAAGTGCAAAAAATTTTATTTACCTACGTGTTTTTAAAAAGTGTAAAAACTTTTATTTTCCTGTTTTTAAACGGTGTAAAAAAAATTTATTTATGTTTTTGAAATGTACAAAAAAATTTATTTGACTTTTTTTGAAAAGTGTAAAAACTTTTATTTTCCTGATTTTGAAAAGTGTAAAAAAATTTATTTACATGTTTTCGAAAAGTGTAAAAAATTTTATTTACATGCTTTTGAAAAGTCAAAATATTTTATTTACATGTTTTTTGAAAAGTGTAAAAAAAAATGTATTTCCCTGTTTTTGAAAAGTGTAAAAAATTTTATTTACATACTTTTGAAAAATCAAAATATTTTATTTACATGTTTTTTTGAAAATTCTGGGCTGCCTGTGCCCTGTGCTAGCCGCATTATCCGGCCCTGCCGGGGTCAGGTCTTATGTTTTTTACAGAATCTTTTCGTTACCTTCTATAGATAATTAGAAGTACTGAAGTGTTAGACGACGCCGTAGATGGAGCCACAATGCGGGGCAATACACCATGTTGGCACACTGTCAACGGTGTTGGCATGCAAGCAATTCGTGACAGCAATTTATTAGCACAGAGCTCTTTCGCAGTACTAAAAAAGAACTTTCGTGACCAAAGTTACTATATGGAACTACAACAACTTTGCCTTGATTCCTTGTACGAGAGCAATTTTGGCTCAAGTCAAGTGGAAATGGTTAGGCCGATAACTACTGATGCAGGCGCTAATAGATCTATAGAGGAATTTTACATTGGCAAAAAGTACGAATATGGATCACTCGGTATTTATGCGCCGGTTGCTGCTGCCATGATAATAGTAAGGAAATTCAGAAATTTTGATTACATTCATAGTATACTAGAAGTAACCTGGCCCGTCCTGCGGATGCGGATCCTTAGCTTGAATAAAGCTAATAATTATTACAGTAATTTTAAATATTTTGCGTTGCGTTTTAATTACGTCTGATAATTTCATTTCCATAAAAAAGAATGGAATAAGCCTCCCTCAAGAAGTTATGAAAACTATACATGAAATATGCCTGGAAACAGGTCTACTTGCTGGTCTTTCCGTGGACTACATCAACTGCTACGGGACACCGCATGGTAACAAAATTCTTTTGAGTGACATTGCTGAAGGAAAGCAAACTACTTGGATTTACTGGAAAGCGTTGGGATTAGCAACCCCTGCAGAAGCAGAGCTTTTTATGGTATAAATTTTAAACTGCTGATGTTATTGTCACTTCATTTCATTCACCGTTTAAATAACAAACTCCTGTATTTTTCCAAGCTATAATTATTATTAATGCCAGAGAAAACTTATATATAGCCTTGTTTTTTTATTTGAGCAGAAATTGTATGGGCTAAAGGATCCTGGCTCTGTGAGCAGAGTGAAATATATGTTTCAAGATTTAAATATACAATCAATCATGAAGGAGATGCTGGACAGAATAAGCAAAGATCTACAATGCAAATTGAAAATACAACAAGACAAGCATCCTAATGTGCCTTGGATTGCCATTTCTAATTTAGTCGAGTACTATCGTGGAATTAGAGATTGAATTACAGATAATGGTTCTTTTAGGCTACTCATATCAAATTCAGTTTATGGCGACAGAATTAATTTTTGCAACTCGTCTAGGTTTTATACAAGACACAAAAGATGTGGTATCAAATTACTGTATGTTTAAGCACTTGATGTAAATTTAGGACTGTAAGTTCAACTAAATGGAAAGAAATTTTTCTAGTTTCCATCTCTATGTATAATTTGAAAATAAGTGATAAAAGTTGCGTGATAAAATTTGGGTTTAAACCCCGTATTTTTTCTAGGGCCTTTAAAGCTGTAAAATTTTCTAAATAAATGTTTTATTAGTAAACCTAAAAATTGCATGTTGAACGAGACGATACCTAATGAATTCTAAATAATAAGATGTAGATTGAAACTTGATGTCATCTATTGTTACAGAATAAAAAAAACATTAAAAATTCGAAATCAGCAAATAATTGCTTAATGCACAAAAATCAAAATTTGATTTCAGGTTTTTCGACCTGCATAATATTGCATAACATAATTAATGCAATGTATGAAGCCCACAACATGGTAATTTGCCGCAGGTTTTCTGTTTCAAGATTTTTTGGCTTAATTCAGTTTAGAATAAGTACGAAGTATTATTAATATATAATCTGCTGAACTTGAAAGTTGTTGACAGACAATGTGGTTCTCAGGCGTCGGGTGAGTTGCTAATTAGTTGTTAGTGACGGAATAATAATATAACTTAATACTGAAACTGAATGACAGAATACAGATACAGAAACAGAACTGGCTACTGGCTACTGGCAATAACGATTGACTTTGCCTAATCCTTGAATTTGCGCGCCACAACTTTAAAAATATGAATCGAAGGAAATTCCTAATTCCTAATTCTTCAAATCTCATTCATTCATTCACGTTGCACTTCAGCTTTAGCAGTGAGCTGTAAATCGAAGCTTACGTGACAAGTTTAAAGTTGTGCAGCTTCACACTATAAAACTATAAACCATACACCATATGGCTTCCCTCCCAGACAGATTAATTTTTACATTCAGAGATTTAACTATTTTACTGGTGTTTGAATTTTATTAAAAAAGTTGTAATTACTAACAAAAAGCTAATTATAACATAAAGGAATCTAGAAGCTTGTTACTATACTATACCAGCTGTAAGTACTTTCTTCAATATTTTATTTTATTGCATGGTTTAATATGTTAGGAATAACTTATCCATTAGACGGGAAATATAATATTTATATGCATAAAGAATATTGTGTATTTTGTGTGAGTATAAATATTTAAGCAAGCGAAACAAAAAAGGTTCAAATTTGAAAGTCATCACGAAATAAAATTTGTCATTTAAGTTTTACATTGTTTAGGTCGTTTTAATTCGAAATATACTAATTGTACCGTAGTGTATGTTGCAACGACATTAAATAAAATATATATATTATGTTGATTCGTAAATGGCGATGAATTAATATTGTTTCAACAGATGCGGTACGAGGCACGAGGTAATGACTAATGACATCATTTCATTCGAACCTTAATTTCTGGATCTGTGTACTGTAGCTTCATCGTCGCACTCTTCCCAATTGCCAGTTCTCAGTCTTTTCGTATCCGATTCGTTCATCATATTTAAATTTTCCTTTTGGGAACTCTACGATGACTGACAACAACAAAAACAGACTGCGGGTTTCTTCAGCTAGGAAACTCAAAACTTGTTCGGCACCTGCTAACGATGACCTCAACGGCGCTTTTGATGAAAAGCTCTCAAACAAGAAAGCTAAGAAAACTAAGAATGAAAATGTAATGTTGCTTTATCCGAATTCGGCATGTTCCCCAGAAGAAAGTGTCTTCTCAATTGATCACGTAGGTTGCCAGAAGTTCAAAACTTACCATAAATATGCCAGTTACATGATTTTTAAGCGAATACCGTTAACTTAATATGGCTAACAGTATTGTTGAATTCCTAACTGAAAATACTGTTTACTACTGTTAACCGATATTACTGTAAATGACAGAGCTCAAGGATCAAAATGGGTTCCAAATTAACACCTTTGACCTTATTTTAGCACATTATCAAATTAATTTTAAATAAGTACTTGATTTGGTAATTTATTTCTTTGCTGCAGATACTGGAATCAATATTCGCCGAACTTAACAGAGAATCGCTGTTAAATTGCCGCCTCGTCTCCCGTCGCTGGGTGTACTTGAGCTCAATTGTCCTGCAGAAATTTATTACTCTCAAATTTGAGCATACCTACAAAGATGAAAAAAGTGCTTTATACCAACAAGTTTCATTGTGTAATGGCAAGAAAGACCGGCAAATTAAAGATTTAGTGTCCGTCATGAACAATTCCACTAACTTCCCGTGCCGCTCTTTTTCATTTACTAACTATAGCGATGAAAGTGATTCCTTGGCTCAGCGATTCTTTAAAGCTCATGGGACTTTCATTAAGAAACTCAGATTTCGCGGATATTTACTTCTAAGTAATCTAAAGCGACTTCTTCTATCTGAAGCACCCAACCTGGAACAGTTAGTTCTTAATGGCGTAGAATTTACTTATACAGATTCTAAGTCTCGTTGCAATAGTTCGGAAACGCCAAAAGAAGGACTTTGGCGCAGGGAATCTCTATTTAGCGAAACTACCATCGGCCCTGGCCCTGGCCCTAACAAACCTGTCCTCAAAAACCTGAAAGTTTTTACTTGCGATGATTATGATATTATCCCTTAAATTTTTCTACAGCAGCTCCTTGAATGTTCTCCTAATTTAGTTGAAGTATTCGTGCCACTTAAGTTGGTTCACTATCTTGTGAAGCCTGTGAATCGCCTCCACCTCCTCAAGAAAGTTATTGTTGAGATTAACAAAAAAAATCTGAAATCATTCAAATCTCTTGCAAACAACAACCATCCAGATAATTGGACAGTTCAAGAGATTCAGTTTCTGAACTGCGCTTTCCGTGAGGAACCAGTTTTGGCCTCAGAAGCCGCAGAAGCTTTTACCAAAATCCTTAAGGGCTGCTCCAAAACTTGTCACACTCTGAGGTGGAATAATTATTTCGAAAACTTCGTAATCCCAGCCATGCCTGGCGTGAGACATTTTAGTTTTGAATATTACGAACACTGGGAGACAGGACTTCCTATCAATAATTTCCAGGAAGGGATGAGTCTGGAAGATACGTTTCCTAATTTAAAATCTCTGGGAATAGCATCTGTCTATCAAATGGAAAACCGTTCGATTGAAAATATTGTTGGGGGTGACGACCATTCACCACTTCTAGGCGTGAAGAAAGTCTCTTTGCATTTCAGTGCAGATCCAAAATTACTTAAAAATATTCAGGAAATGTTTCCAAATGCTTCGGTAACTGAGTTGTGGTAGCGAGAGTTGAAGAAGAAAGGTGATTAGTAGCGTGGTGTCAAATGTCCTTTTATTGATTAATCATTTAGTGACAAATTCTCATGTGCACCGGCAGACAAAATTTGCATCGTTTGTATTGGCGCGGATGGATTGCAGAAGATTTTTTTTTAACACTACATTTTTGTACACGCTTGGAAAAGATCTTTAAAAGAATCTTGTACGATTAGGCTAACAGTTTGAGATGTTAACTTTAACAGCTTTATCAGTAAATTTTAAAATATTTGAGAACGGAGAATTTGGTTAGTCGATGTAGCAGTGCTTTTGTTACAAAACTCAACAAAAAATCTGTAAAATTCTATAGTAAACCCCCTTATGCATTTATGTCACTAAATTTGTATGTTAAAGTAGTGTTGCTATAAAGTGTTGCGTCAGTCCAGTGGTTAATGGTTAAGGCTAGAAGATACCAATGAGGAAAGTTGCGAGTTCAAATCCAACTTTTGGTGTTATTTTTGAACTAATAAAATTATTCAATAGAATTAGCTGTTAGGTGATCTAGCAGTAATTTCGGCTAGCTTTATATTACAGGATTATCCGTAAATCTCCTACTGAAATTCCTGTTGACCATGGTTAACAACTTTTACTGTGGATGTCGAATTAACAGTGAAATCATTTACAAATTAACAGTGAAGTAGTCATTTTGCTTATATGTTTCTAAGCGTGTACTAGACGCATATTTAATAATTGTATTTTGTTCAATTTAAACGTGGTAAATTCAATACTATTCACCGAAGTACATTTATGTACACTTATGATTTCAATACAAATATTTTTGTTCTGTTGTTTTATGTTACTGTAAAAAAATAAAGGCACTCTGGCCGGCTTCTTTCTGCTAAGTTTCTTATGTCTTGTAATACATTTTCTTTTTGTATTCTTCCATAAATGTGTAGTATTATTGCTGTGAATTCATATTAAAAGTCTTCCAACTGACCTAATACACTAAAATAATATGCAAATAATACATTTCTCGTTTGTCTGAAAGCATGTAAATAGAACATAAAGCACATTTCTGAATCAAGTATAAAGTAAATTTTAAACATTTCCAAAACATGTACTTACTTAGGTACCTTAATTACGTTGTATTAAGGCTTAATACATACAACGTTCAACATTTTGCGTTACCAAAAAAATCTATCAATAATATCAAAATAGTTGCTCGTGTAGTATAGAAACAAACTGCTGCCTAAAAGTAATGCCTTCGTCCGGCCCTGGCATCACAGTAATTTGAAAATACAACGAATTTACAGTAGTTTATTTTGCGACTGAAAAGCATAGTATAGTTATATCCGTGTGTGTTATTCGTCAGTGAGGATGAAAATTTTGTCTACAGGCGGTGATAATGTTATTTACTTTGTTGTTTGTTTTTAGATTGTTTTAGAATAAAGACACATTTGAAAATTATAAAATAGCGAAATACAATTGCTTTAAAAAAAAGTACGAATAATATCATCAATATATGTATATCTGCCGAACATGAAAGTTGTTGACATAAGTACACTGTCTGTGAGCCATCAGGTCGGTCATCAGTGACGAAGTATACTGAATACTGAAATTGAATCTGAATTCTAAATAATAACAGAAGAACAGAACAGACATGTCTGTAAAGTTAGCACTAGTGCTGGCCAGCACAAAAATTTTTTTTTTCATAGAATCAGTCGCAAATCACGAACTTGCCATTCCTAAATAGTTTTGACTAAAAAAATACAACATTTCACAAAATAAAAATAAAATATTTTTTAAATTTTTTTTAGAAATGTTTTTTTTTTGCTTTTTATGAAACCTGCAAACGTGACACTTTTAAAACATTTTACCATACAGGGATAGTCTAATATTGCGTTACAACAAATTTAAAATTTAAAAAAAAGTATAAAATTACGCAAGCGTTTTCAAATTATAAAGTTGAAATAAAAAGAAACTTCGATGGATTTCTTACCTTATGACTTAACGCAAGTGATAACATCCTATTCACTTCCAACTACAACTCAAGCAATACAAAATTGCAGGAAAACTTAGAAAGCTAATACAACAAAACTTAAAAATCTGAAAATGACTTTTCTAAATTTCTTGTCGCATTGTGTACACCTCCAAGCACAATTTATTTTTTTTCCTGACGAACATAAAGCGGCCTATCTTAAAAATGGTACGGAGCAATGAATTTCGTACGTCTTTGAGATTAGTAACACTAATTTCTAAAAAAATTTCAAAATCTGTGCTTGTCTTTTTTTGAGTTCTTGTCGCCGTGCGTAAACCCAAGCTCATAATTTATTTTTTATTCTGACACACAAGCACCAACTTATCATAAAAATGGTACGGAGCAATAAATTTTGTACGTCCATAGGATAAATAACTTTTAAATTCTAAAACAATTGAAAATCTTCAGATGCCTTTTTTGAATTCTTGTCGCCGTGTGTAAACCCAGGCCTATAATACATTTTTGATTCTGACACACAAGTAACAACCTATTATACAAATGGTACGGAGCAATGAATTTCTCACGTCTTTAAAATGAGTAACTCTCAAACGCGCAAAAATTTAAAAATATGTAGGTGCTTTTATTTCAATTTCTTGTCGCAGTGTGTTAACCTAAGATTATAATACATTTTTTATTCTGACACACAAGTAACAGCCTATCACAAAAATGGTACAGAGCAATGAATTTCGTACGTCTTTGAGATAATTAACTCTAATTTCAAAAAAAATTTGAAAATCTGTGCATGTCTTTTTTTGAGTTCTTGTCGCCGTGCGTAAACCCAAGCTCATAATTTATTTTTTATTCTGACACACAAGCACCAACTTATCATAAAAATGGTACGGAGCAATAAATTTTGTACGTCCATAGGATAAATAACTTTTAAATTCTAAAACAATTAAAAATCTTCAGATGCCTTTTTTGAATTCTTGTCGCCGTGTGTAAACCCAGGCCTATAATACATTTTTGATTCTGACACACAAGTAACAACCTATTATACAAATGGTACGGAGCAATGAATTTCTCACGTCTTTAAAATGAGTAACTCTCAAACGCGCAAAAATTTGAAAATATGTAGGTGCTTTTATTTCAATTTCTTGTCGCAGTGTGTTAACCTAAGATTATAATACATTTTTTATTCTGACACACAAGTAACAGCCTATCATAAAAATGGTACAGAGCAATGAATTTCGTACGTCTTTGAGATAATTAACTCTAATTTCAAAAAAAATTTGAAAATCTGTGCATGTCTTTTTTTGAGTTCTTGTCGCCGTGCGTGAACCCAAGCTCATAATTTATTTTTTATTCTGACACACAAGCACCAACTTATCATAAAAATGGTACGGAGCAATAAATTTTGTACGTCCATAGGATAAATAACTTTTAAATTCTAAAACAATTGAAAATCTTTAGATGCCTTTTTTGAATTCTTGTCGCCGTGTGTAAACCCAGGCCTATAATACATTTTTGATTCTGACACACAAGTAACAACCTATTATACAAATGGTACGGAGCAATGAATTTCTCACGTCTTTAAAATGAGTAACTCTCAAACGCGCAAAAATTTGAAAATATGTAGGTGCTTTTATTTCAATTTCTTGTCGCAGTGTGTTAACCTAAGATTATAATACATTTTTTATTCTGACACACAAGTAACAGCCTATCATAAAAATGGTACGAAGCAATGAATTTCGTACGTCTTTGAGATAATTAACTCTAATTTCCAAAAAAATTTGAAAATCTGTGCATGTCTTTTTTTGAGTTTTTGTCGCCGTGTGTAGACCTAAGCGTATAATACATTTTTTATTCAGACAAACAAGCAACAGCTTATCATAAAAATGTTACAAAGCAATAAATTTTGTACGTCCATAGGATAAATAACTTTTAAATTCTAAAACAATTAAAAATCTTCAGATGCCTTTTTTGGATTCTTGTCGCCGTGTGTAAACCCAAGCCTATAATACATTTTTGATTCTGACACACAAGTGAAAACCTATTATACAAATGGTACGGAGCAATGAATTTCTTACGTCTCACGTGTTTTAGAATTTAAAAGTTATTTATCCTATGGACGTACAAAATTTATTGCTCCGTACCATTTTTATGATAAGTTGGTGCTTGTGTGTCAGAATAAAAAATAAATTATGAGCTTGGGTTTACGCACGGCGAAAAGAACTCAAAAAAAGACATGCACAGATTTTCAAATTTTTTTGGAAATTAGAGTTAATTACCTCAAAGACGTACGAAATTCATTGCTCCGTACCATTTTTATGATAGGCTGTTACTTGTGTGTCAGAATAAAAAATGTATTATACGCTTAGGTTTACACACTGCGACAAGAAATCGAAATAAAAGCACCTAAATATTTCCAAATTTTTGCGAGTTTGAGAGTAACTCATCTTAAAAACGTAAGAATTTCATTGCTCCGTACCATTTGTATAATAAAATGTTACTTGTGTGTTAGAATCAAAAAAGTATTATACGCTTAGGTCTACACACGGCGACAAGAATTCAAAAAAGGCATCTGGAGATTTTCAATTGTTTTAGAATTTCAAAGTTAATTATCCTATGGACGTACAAAATTTATTGCTCCGTACCATTTTTATGATAAGTTGGTGCTTGTGTGTCAGAATATAAAATGTATTATACGCTTAGGTTAACACACTGCGACAAGAAATCGAAATAAAAGCACCTACATATTTTTAAATTTTTGCGAGTTTGAGAGTTAATCATTTTAAAGACGTAAGAAATTCATTGCTCCGTACCATTTGTATAATAGGTTTTCACTTGTGTGTCAGAATCAAAAATGTATTATAGGCTTGGGTTTACACACGGCGACAAGAATTCAAAAAAGGCATCTGAAGATTTTTAATTGTTTTAGAATTTAAAAGTTATTTATCCTATGGACGTACAAAATTTATTGCTTCGTACCATTTTTATGATAAGCTGTTGCTTGTGTGTCTGAATAAAAAGTGTATTATACGCTTAGGTCTACACACGGCGACAAGAACTCAAAAAAAGACATGCACAGATTTTCAAATTTTTTTAGAAATTAGAGTTAATTATCTCAAAGACGTACGAAATTCATTGCTCCGTACCATTTTTATAATAGGCTGTTATATGTGTGTCAGAATAAAAAATGTATTATACGCTTAGGTTTACACACTGCGACAAGAAATCAAAATGAAAGCACCTACATATTTCCAAATTTTTGCGAGTTTGAGAGTTACTCATCTTAAAAACGTAAGAATTTCATTGCTCCGTACCATTTGTATAATAAAATTTTACTTGTGTGTTAGAATCAAAAAAGTATTATACGCTTAGGTCTACACACGGCGACAAGAATTTAAAAAAGGCATCTGGAGATTTTCAATTGTTTTAGAATTTCAAAGTTAATTATCCTATAGACGTACAAAATTTATTGCTTCGTACCATTTTTATGATAAGTTGGTGCTTGTGTGTCAGAATAAAAAATGTATTATAAGCTTAGGTTTACACACTGCGAAAAGAAATCGAAATAAAAGCACCTACATATTTTCAAATTTTTGCGAGTATGAGAGTTACTCATTTTTAAGACGTAAGAAATTCATTGCTCCGTACCATTTGTATAATAGGTTGATTCGTGTGTGTCAGAATTAAAAATGTATTATAGGCCTGGGTTTACACACGGCGACAAGAATTCAAAAAAGGCATCTGAAGATTTTTAATTGTTTTAGAATTTAAAAGTTATTTATCCTATGGACGTACAAAATTTATTGCTCCGTACCATTTTTATGATAAGTTGGTGCTTGTGTGTCAGAATAAAAACTAAATTATGAGCTTAGGTTCACACACGGCGACAAAAACTCAAAAAAAGACATGCACAGATTTTTAAATTTTTTTGGAAATTAGAGTCAATTATCTCAAAGACGTAAAAAATTCATTGCTTCGTACCATTTTTATGATAGGCTGTTACTTGTGTGTCACAATAAAAAATGTATTTTACGCTTAGGCCTACACACGGCGACAAAAAATTAAAAAATGGCATTTACAGATGTCAACATTTTTGAGAATTTAAAGGTTTTCTATCTCAAAGACGTACAAAATTTAATGCTCCGTACCATTTTTATAATGAGTTGTTATTTGTGTGTCAAAATGAAAAAATGTATTATACGCTTAGGTCTACACACGGCGACAAGAACTCAAAAAAAGACATGCACAAATTTTTAAATTTTTTTGGAAATTAGAGTTAATTATCTCAAAGACGTACGAAATTCATTGCTCCGTACCATTTTTATGATAGGCTGTTTTTTGTGTGTCAGAATAAAAAATGTATTATACGCTTAGGTTCACACACTGCGACAAGAAATCAAAATAAAAGCACCTACATATATTAGAATTTTTGCGAGTTTGAGAGTTACTCATTTTAAAGACGTAAGAAATTCATTGCTCCGTACCATTTGTATAATAGGTTTTCACTTGTGTGTCAGAATCAAAAATGTATTATAGGCTTGGGTTTACACACGGCGACAAGAATTCAAAAAAGGCATCTGAAGATTTTTAATTGTTTTAGAATTTAAAAGTTATTTATCCTATGGACGTACAAAATTTATTGCTTCGTACCATTTTTATGATAAGCTGTTGCTTGTGTGTCTGAATAAAAAATGTATTATACGCTTAGGTCTACACACGGCGACAAGAACTCAAAAAAAGACATGCACAAATTTTCAAATTTTTTTGGAAATTAGAGTTAATTATCTCAAAGACGTATAAAATTTATTGCTCCGTACCATTTTTATAATAGGCTGTTACTTGTGTGTCAGAATAAAAAATGTATTATAATCTTAGGTTAACACACTGCGACAAGAAATTGAAATAAAAGCACCTACATATTTTCAAATTTTTGCGAGTTTGAGAGTTACTCATTTTAAAGACGTGAGAAATTCATTGCTCCGTACCATTTGTATAATAGGTTGTTACTTGTGTGTCAGAATTAAAAATGTATTATAGGCCTGGGTTTACACACGGCGACAAGAATTCAAAAAAGGCATCTGAAGATTTTTAATTGTTTTAGAATTTAAAAGTAATTTATCTTATGGACGTACAAAATTTATTGCTCCGTACCATTTTTATGATAAGTTGGTGCTTGTGTGTCAGAATAAAAAATAAATTATGAGCTTGGGTTTACGCACGGCGACAAGAACTCAAAAAAAGACATGCACAGATTTTGAAATTTTTTTGGAAATTAGTGTTACTAATCTCAAAGACGTACGAAATTCATTGCTCCGTACCATTTTTATGATAGGCCGCTTTATGTTCGTCAGGAAAAAAAATAAATTGTGCTTGGAGGTGTACACAATGCGACAAGAAATTTAGAAAAGTCATTTTCAGATTTTTAAGTTTTGTTGTATTAGCTTTCTAAGTTTTCCTGCAATTTTGTATTGCTTGAGTTGTAGTTGGAAGTGAATAGGATGTTATCACTTGCGTTAAGTCATAAGGTAAGAAATCCATTGAAGTTTCTTTGTATTTCAACTTTATAATTTGAAAACGCTTGCGTAATTTTATACTTTTTTTTAAATTTTAAATTTGTTGTAACGCAATATTAGACTATCCCTGTATGGTAAAATGTTTTGAAAGTGTCACGTTTGCAGGTTTCATAAAAAGCAAAAAAAAACATTTCTAAAAAAAATTTAAAAAATATTTTATTTTTATTTTGTGAAATGTTGTATTTTTTTAGTCAAAACTATTTAGGAATGGCAAGTTCGTGATTTGCGACTGATTCTATGAAAAAAAAATTTTTTGTGCTGGCCAGCACTAGTGCTAACTTTACAGACATAGAACAGACAGAGACAGATTACAGAAAACAGAACTGGCTACTGGCAATAACTACAGCCTTTGCTTAATCCTTGATCTTGAGCGCCACAAAGTTAAAAATATGAAAATTCATTCACCTTTAAAACTTCAGCTTCAGTTGAGCCTTCAGCCTTTTCACTCAGCAGTCAGCAGTGAACTATTAAAACATAAAATCTGAAATCGGAGCTTTCGTAACAAAAAAATTAAAGTTGGCAGATTTAGACTTTAAAACTGTAAATCATTTGACCTCAGACAGATAAGTTTTCAGATTCGAAGATTGAATTATTTTACTTACCTATGTGAAAGTTTCGTAAAATAACAATAACAATAATTGTACAAAACGCCTTAATAATCAAAACCTTTGTTACAAGTTACAAATGTCGTAAATGTCAATTGATAAAATTACTTACATTTCTGGAAACACTCAGTTTTACTGCATTATTTAGGCAAACCTTAAGTTCTGTCGTCCTTTCTTCTTTGTTTTATTTTATACATATGGCGTAATATGTTAAGAATTAATTGCTGGACAGGATGTATACTTTTAAAGAGAATCTTATTCGGTGAGTATAATTTTTAAAGCTAATAACTAAAAATACGGTTCGAGAGTCATCAGGAAATAAAATGCTTTATTTTTGTTTTACATTTTAGTCATTTCGATTCTAAATATCACTTACCGTTAGCGTGGTTTATGTTGCAAGCACATTAAGTTAAATATACCGTATTTCCTCTAATAGTACGCGGGTCTCTAATAATGCTCGGGTCTCTAATAATACGCGGGGGGTAGCCACCTCAGTTTGGATAGTACGCGGGTCTATTTAACACACTATTAAATGGCAGTGCGCGGGTCTCTTTTAATGCGAGGGTCTCTAATTGTATGCGGGGGGTCGAAGCCCGAGTTTAAATAGTACGCGGGGCGTACTATCAGAGGAAATACGGTAGATTATTTTGACTCGTGAATGGCAATAAATATTTTTTCTACAGACGCCGTAATGACATTATTTCCTTCAGACCTTGATTCCTGGATCTTTATAGATTAGTTGCATCAACGCGCTCATCACAGTTGCCAGTTCTCAACCTTTTGACGTCCGACTCATTGATCAAAAATTATGTTTTTCTATCCGGAACTATACCATGACTGACAACAAAAGCGGACATCGGGTTTCTTCAGCTAGGAAACTCAAAACTTGTTCGGCACCTGTTAACGACGACCTCAACGGCGGTGTTGATGAAAAGCGCTCGAGCAAAAAAGCTAAGAAAACTGGGAATGAAAATGTATTGTTGCTTTATCCGAATTCGGCATGCTCACCAGAAGAAAGTGTCTTCTCAATTGATCACGTAGGTTGCCAAAAACGCAATAACTTAAAAACATAGTTGCCAGTTGCATGATATTATCTCAAATACCATTAACCTAATATAACCAACAGTATCGTTAAATAACTAACTGAAAATTCTGTTTACCACTATTACCGGATTGTACTGTTGATGACAAAGTGACAACAAAATGGGTTTCAGATTAGCGCCTTATTTTAGTACATGCTTCAATTAATTTTTAACTAGTATTTGATTTGTTAATATATTTGTGTCCTCCAGATACTAGAATCTATATTTGCTGAACTCGGCCGAGAAGCACTGTTAAATTGCCGTCTGGTCTCCCGCCGCTGGTTGTACTTCAGCTCAAATACCCTACAGAAAACCATTACTCTCAAACTTGAACACGACTACAAGGATGCAAATGCTTCAAACCAACAAGTTTTATTGTGTAATGGTGAAAAAGAGCGCCCTATAAAAGACTTGGTGACCCTTATGAACAATTCCACCAACTTCCCGTGCCGCTCCTTTTTACTTAACAATTATTGCGAGGAAAGTGATTCCCTGGCCCAGCGATTTTTTAACTCTCATGGGACCTTCATTACAAAACTCGTATTTGAGGGATATTTACGTCTAACTGATCTAAAGAGGCTTCTATTATCTCAAGCACCCAACCTGGAACAGTTAGTTCTTAATTGCGTGACATTTAGATGGACAGAATCTGAGACTCGGTTTAATAAAACAGATATGACAAATGAAGGACGTCTGCGGAGGGAATCTCTATTTAATAAAACCACCATTGGCCTCAGCAAACCTGCCCTTAACAACCTAAAAGTATTCATTTGTGATGCAACTATTCCTACAATTTTTCTACAGCAGCTCCTTGATTGTTCTCCCAATTTAGTTGAAGTTTTCGTCGACCTCAAGTTTATTCACTATCTTGTGCAGCCTATAAATCGCCTTAATCTCCTTAAGAAACTTGAAGTTGAAATTGAAATAAAAAATATCCAGCTCATCAAAGATCTTGCAAACAAGGACCACTATGATAATTGGGCAGTTCGAGAGATTCAGTTTTTGAACTACGATGTTTATAGAGATCGAGACTTGGCCTCGCAAGCCGCAGAAGCTCTTAGTAAAATCCTTAAAGGGTGCTCAAAAACTTGTCAAACGCTGTTGTGGAATGATCATCTTGAATATTGTCAAATCCCACCCATGCCTGGCGTGAGACATTTGAGGTTTCAATATTCTGAAGACCCAGAGACGGAACTTCCCGTGCACCTTCTAGAAGGGGTCAGTCTCGAGGATACGTTCCCTAATCTAACATTTTTGGAAATAGTATCTTACTGTGATATGGAAAACCTTCTGGTCAAAAATATATTTGGGAATGACGACCCTCTACCACTTCCAGGCGTGAAGAAGGTCTCATTAGATTTCCATGCTGGTCCAACATTACTTGAAAGTATACGGGAAATGTTTCCAAATGCTTCTGTAACTGAGAGGCGAAAGCAAAAGTTGGTAAAGAATGTGAAGATGAAGAGGTTGTGCGTAGCGTAATGTAAACTAGGTCCTTGTTGTTAAATCATGTAGGGACAAATTTTCATCGTGTGTATTGGCGCAGATAGATTCAAGAGTTTCCACCTACACTATACAGCTAATTGACATACTGTAAAATCCCACTATAAGGGATTCTGATTTAAAAGAAAACGGCTGCAATGACGAATTTCAAATATTTAGTTGGCCAGCTATGCTTCCAATGTTAAAATCATCCGGATTTAAGGGAACCGATATAAGGGAAATTCAGATATAAGGGAGACTGTTATTCTACGCTTTTCAGGCCTTTTTAGGTCATTTATAAGGGAAATTGTAGAAAAAACGGAGCCGAGTTGTGAATAAATACTATCTCTCTCTATAATACTACTTTATTTTTTACTGTGTACTTGACCACAAGACTGATTTTATTTCAACATTTACATTATCGTTCATTTAAAGTAAGTAGGTAGTCTATTTATAGGTCACATAGCTTTTTTTATTTTTGTTATTTCTTATTATATACTGCTTATTCAGTCGTCAGTTCTTATTGAGTTCGCAACTGACAATGCAATGTTGACTAAGCGGAAACACGTTACGGACACGTTAGACACTGAACAAAACTATGAAATATTACACAAGTTAAAGACCCATACGCAAACAGACATTATCAAAGAAACCGGTATTTTATATCGGCATATCTTTATAACATTAGTCTTTGTGTGCGTCAAAATGAAATCAAAAACAGAGAAACTGCTATAACTGACTTTTTCATTGAATCACAATAATTATAATTAAACAACAGTGTACATCTCTTGCCCTTGACATTGTTCGACTAAATAAAACAAATTTTTAAATTGTAAATAACTTTCGGTTTATAGATAATTCCCTTATACGGTTAAACGGGAATTCGGCTAAACAGGACTAAAAATGTCGATCCCCCCAATTCCCTTATAGTCGGACTTGACAGTAGTTTTTATCGTAAAATTAATAAAAATGTATTTTTATTTTATTCCCAATACTATGTGTGTTGCTGAGCAGATCCAGTTTAGAAATTATTAATATAAAAATATTATTATTTTATGTTATGATTTAAATTGAGTGTTGTAGTGCCATCTGCAAAAGCCTATACGTATTGTATTTTTATGTCGATTTATGAATTTTGTATGTTTTCTTAAGTACCTACCTACTTAATTGCTTTCTATGTGTAGTGTGTGGCTGGCATTTTTGGTATGTATTTGAGTTGCATTTGTCAACATAGAAACGTTCTTGAGTAATTTAAGTCGTAGAAGGGTTTTGCCATTTAATTAGTATAGGAACGTGGTTTGTACGAAAATGATACGTATTTTGGCGTCCGGTAGACTGTGTGTTGAGAAGTGGGGATTTGTGTTGTGTTAAAGTCAGTCGCAAGGAACGAAAGCATGATACAAGACACCGGATCAGTTGCTCGTCAGTTTAGTTAATTTGATTGTTTGATATTGTCAGATTTTGACCTTTGCGACCTGTCACGGTCACTGAAATCATTGTATTATTTGGAAAGTGAAGCAGACGAATAAATATAGTTATTAAATATTTTAAATTAATCATTTTCTATGTGTTTTGCGACTCCCCTGGTTGTCAGCCGGGGTAATTTATTGTGCATCTTACTCAAGGAAATTGCCATCGCCTGCGTCATTGATTAAAGTGAAATTGGTGACCTTTTCTTGGCTTTTTACTGTAAGTGCATAATTTTAAGTAGGTACTTTTTAAGAACAGGAAATATCATAGAAAAAAGTTAAGTTAAAGTACTGTGCTCTATTTACACTGGTACAATTTGCATTGCATTGTAATATGAAAGTGGCGGAACTATTGATTTAGAATAAACAACAAAAGAAAACCTCGCGAGGGAAACCCTCGAATAAATACGAGTAACAGACCCTTGAAGACCATAAATAACCTACCACCACTTGTGTGATTAGTCCCCTTAAAAGTTATAAATAACCGGACCCGTCCTAACGTTTGAAATTTTCCGCTCAAAACCCATAAATAACCCACCCACCAACATTGTCTACTTAAATCCCATAAATAACCCTCCAGCATACATGTTAAATTTGTACCATTAGTGACAATAAATAACCTGCTACGAGATTAGATTGAACTTTTCCTTACAATTCGATAACTACCTCAACAGCACGAACTAAATTTACTGCAAAAAATATAGAAATTTGCAGCAAATACAAAATTTACGAGTAAGCTGTTTATGCGCGTAACAAAGTAGCAAGTAACTAATTTAAATTTATATGTTATTTAATTTGCAATTGGTTACTCGCCTTGACAGCTTAGACCTAGATTTCACTAAAAAAATTAACCATTGTAAGCCTTGAGAAACTTGCTTTGAGATTTAACCATTGTTAAAGTTGGATGCGAGTTTCTTAACGCTAACAATGGTTAACATTTCTAGTGAAACCAAGTTCTTACTCGCAAATTTTGTATTTGCTGCAAATTTCGAAATTTTTTGCATTAAATTTTGTTCGTGCTTTTGAGGGAGTTATCGTATTGTAAGGGAAAGTTTAAATTATTCTCGTAGCAGGTAATTTATTGTCACTAATGGTACACATTTAACATTTATGCTGGCGAGTTATTTATGGGTTTTAAGTGGAAAGTGTTGGTGAGTAGGTCATATATGGGTTTTAAGAGGGCAAATTATAAACGTTGGGACGGGTCCGGTTATTTATAACTTTTAAGGGGACCAATCACACACGTGGTGGTAGGTTATTTATGGTCTTCAAGGGTCTATTACTCGTATTTATTCGAGGGTTTCCCTCGTGAGGTTATTTATGTGTTTCACAGTTAAAAATGCTGGTTTACAATAACAGGTAATAATGTCTGTCCAGAAATGATGGGCTGTTCTTTGAAAAGTGCTGGCCAGGTCGGGAAGTGCTAGCCAATTTTAGTAAGTGACGGCCAACTTTAGTAAGTGCTGGCCAGTTTGACTTTAGTAAGTGCTGGCCAATTCCACTTTAGTAAGTGCTGGCCAGATTGACTTTAGTAAGGGACGGCCAACAAAACTTTTAAAAATGGACCTAAAATACGACAATAACGTTGGGAAAAAGTACGAAAGTGTAATAATATATAATATTGTACATAAATCAGTTATATTTTATACAAACATACAAAATAAAATATCTTTTATATGATAACGTGTAAAATTTCCCTTTCCAAAAGTATAATGTTGTAAAGAGAGTAAAATATTTTACAGCATGTGTAGCAAGTAGTGTAGTATTTAGAAATTAGCAGCAGCATTATTATATACTTATTGTTGTTGCCTACTAATGATGCTGCAAATGCTTCAAAGTTTAACCACCTATGATTAGAGACAAGGTTGACAACTTCTGACCAAAAACAATTAATTGACAGCGTTATCCAGTCGTACTGGCGCGAATTGCACTCCATACAATTGCACCACAACGATTTAAACCTAACTTTTGCTTTTGTAAGAATTTAATGTATGAATCACTTATTACTTCAACAACATATTTTTCCATCAGTAAAACTTATCTAAACTATAATCTTAGCATCTGATTTGGTTCCACGGTGGATGAATCCAGCGCAAAGCGCCGGAAGTATTTTACATAGACTAGACTATACTAATGGTTTCAGTGAGACTAAACTTGACTAGACTACACGCTTAAAAAAATATCGGCGAGTTACTACTTTACTGCTAATTTCTGACTTGCTTTGCTGTCAGTCCGACATCAACATCAGAAGTTGTTAACAGAAGTCAACTCGAATTTAGTTCCAAAAGCTAATGCTGTTGAACGATTTTATTTGCTGAGAAATAACACCAAAAGAAGGATTCGAACCCGCAACCTTCCTTGTAGATACCTTCCAGCCTTAACCACTGCACTGACACGATACATTCAGTAATGAGCCATATTAGTCTAGTATAGATATACAGTTACATAAATGCTTCAACAGGTTTAATGTGAATTTTAACAGATTTGCAGTTGCGCTTTTGTAACTCCAGTGCTGTTATGCTATTGTCGGGATACAAAGTCGAGATACCTGGGCAAGGTACGTGTCCAAACCCTGCCGCTTCCATTTGATTGCATGGATATGAAACTGTTTGGACACCTTGCCCAGGTATTTCACTTGGCTGAAAATAAAACCGTTTGCAAAAATTTTGCACTAATCCTGCCTAGAACCATTTGGTTGTCTAAGGGGAGATACACATATATTATGTTACATCCCTAGCCTGGGTGGGCCCAAAAATAAAATATGTATAACGTAATATGTACTTGTCTCCACCCAGCAGAGCTCACACAGCCGCTAAATGCTGCGTTCGGTCAACACGTGTATAATATATAAGGCTCCATCCCTTGATTTTAATCCTGAGGACCGGCGACTGCGACTGAGTTGGAATTTGGAATAATTATAACGTGCTTGTAGTGTGTAGCTCAGATCGAGTATTAAGGTGGATAATAGATATAATTTTATAATTGTAAGTAAGTTGTTTCCAGTGCTCTTGTCTAAAACATCTCATTTATTAGCGGAACAAGGATTCATGGAAATGTAAGTATCAAATGTCCAACAAATAATACTAATCATATCGTCTGTGAAGAACCGAAATGACCCACATCTAATTTAAGCTCGAATCAAAATAAGCGATGTCGTAAAAACAAACTGAGAAACATCCGTAAAATGTTAACAGTTTTTTGAAAAGCGGAAAATGTTCTAATTGCATAGTCATGAGAAGTTCAAAATGTTCTATTTACATATTTTTGAAAAGGGTAAACTATTCTATTTAAATGCTTTCAAGACATGTTTACATATTTTTGTAGATAGTACCATATTGGTTTTAGCTGCAAATGGATATGGGTCATTTTGGTTCTTCACAGACGATATATAGTATAATATATACAGTATCACAAAACTTCAACAGACCCATAAATTATTATAAAAGAAATAGCCCATAAATGATGTTACTGAAATTATTACTCTTTCGCGGCCCACCCACCCCATGTCATCACTTTAACCACAGCCTACTCCAATAGATACCGGGCCTGCTATTGTTAACTTCGTAGAAGTAGAGTGGGTATATGTGATCATGCCTTAAGTGTGATCAATGGCTAATGCTAAAACACAAGCTGCATCAGAAATCCTTTACTAGGCGGTAATGATAGTTTTTACTCTTAACTAACTACCGTATAATTTAGGGTGCGCAACTTTGAAAACCTGGGCAGAGTAAAATCTTCGAAATCCGAACATCAGAATAAGTCGTTTTCCGATTTTTTTTCCGAGTTTTCAAATTTCAAAATTTCCAGTGTTGTACATTTTAGAATTAAACAACGTTTACAACGTGATTCACACATTCATTACCAACTAGTTAAAGATACTGTTTGAGATTTTCGTACAGAGGGTTTCCGCTAAAATAGATGAAAGTCAGAAGTGTCAAACCCGGGAGTTGTGCTATAATGTGATCATTCTTTGCGCTCAAAATGTGATCAGGGCTGCAGATGGCTAAACGCATAGAATCAACTCAGTTTATGGAACAGCTTTTTAAAATAATTTGACAATATCATTAGGGATCGTCCATAAATGATGTCGGCAGTATGGTGTGGGTTCAGTCAGATTTAGAAGACATATTACATATAGCGGGTTAAGTAATGTTGATGTCATAACATAGAGGTGAATGGGTCTTAACAAAGTTTTAATTTGGGTGAAATCATTTATGAACCATCCCTTACAGCAAATTTTGATTTTTTGTAAATTAACAAAACGGGTGGGTATTAAAATTTAGTGTATCGTTAGCATTACTGTGGTGTGTGTAGCTCAAGATAAATCCACTAGTTCAGGAGGAATTCTTTAATCATTTACGCAATTGCTGTTATCACAAGCTACAGATGACGAACTTTCGTTTATTTTATTTTTACCAACCAAGATGATGACATCATTTAAAGGTAACCCCTTAAGAATTGCCCTTAAAGAATATCATCGCTATGGTCAGCTGGTTTAACCAGATATTAATGACTGAATGACATCCCATTTTAAAATAGTCGCTTACTCAATAGTAAGGGATCATCCGTAAATGATGTTAGGGGTACGGTTAGTGGGTCAGCTAGGATATTGATGACAACCTACGTTAAAGATATCTATCTAAATCTACACAATGGTTCGGTTGATGACAGGGCAGGGTAATCATAGGGTCGTAGAAATGGAGATATTTCGATGACATCATTTATGGGCAACTCCTAAAATGATGAAATAATGGTGGGACAAACAAGTCATTATTTGTGTGACGCCATTTTTAGACCACCCCAGAACATGTGATTTTGTAACTTTCACTGTAATATTAATGTATTTTTAACATGATCACATTTTGGGACACGGTGATCACATTTACAGCATTTTTGTAATTTCGAAAATTATCTGAGTTAATTTCATACAATTCGATATAAGTCTTTGAATTTTCAGTTTATCGGTTTCATATTTTAAGGGTACATAGAGAAGTATTTGAGTACATAAACAGTAAATTTAGAGGAAGCACAAAAAAAGTTACAGATTCTCAAAGTTTTAAAAAAATGAACCCGATCACACATACCCACTCTACTACTACAATAATAACTTATGTAGCCACAACTTCTTCCGCAACCACCTAGACGGCAATAAAAGTAGTTGGTTTAAGTGCATTGTGTTAAATGAGAGGGTAACTAAACCGTACTTATTACTAACTAGGAGTACGGCAAAACGATGAATCGTTTGGGTCTTATCTAGCCATGCTTAACCACTGTCACCCCACTCTAACTTGTCTATAGGGTTAGTCATGGTGTGTGCCGCAGAAAAATCAAAGTCGATACTAAGTATTTACAAATGAGCTAATGGTGTCGTAATGGGGCCTGGACTATGCATCACCAACCCTAGACACGTTAGAGTAGGGTGACAGTGGGTAATCATGGCCAGATAAGACACATAACCTGTTAAAATTGTTTTTGTAATCTTTCATATCGTGGGTGAAGAGTCATTCTGTCGTAAGTCCAGTGCACGGCTAAAATCATTCTGTCGCAAGTCCATACGATTCTTAAAGTCATTCTGTCGCAAGTCCATTCAATTGGTAGCTACTGTCAAGGGTAGCTTCAGTGTTGTCCTATGCATTAGGGGGGGGGGGGGGGGTATATTACTGACTCTGATGTACTCATGATGTACACTTAGGGGTCGTCCACAAAAGACGTAATGCTGCTGACTGTGTTGTACTCATGACGTACACTTAGGGGTCGTCCACAAAAGAAGTAATAAAAATTCCATTCCCAAAAACTGCAAAATGTTCTATTTACAGGTTTTTAAAAAGGTGTAAAATATTCTATTTACATGTTTGGGAAAAGTGTAAAATGTTCTACCTTGATGTTTCTCAAAAGTGTAAAATGTTCTATCTACATGTTTCTCAAAAGTGTAAAATGTTTTATCTTTATGTTTCTCAAAAGTGTCAAATGTTCTATCTTGATGTTTCCCAAAAGTGTAAAATGTTCTATCTACATGTTTCTCAAACGTGTAAATTTTTCTATCTACATATTTCTCAAAAGTGTAAAATGCTCTATCTAGATGTTTCTCAAAAGTGCAAAATATTGTATTTACATGTTTTTTAAAAGTGCAAAATGTTCTATTTACATGTTTCCCAAAAGTGTAAAATGTTCTATCTACATGTTTCTCAAACGTGTAAATTTTTCTATCTACATATTTCTCAAAAGTGTAAAATATTGTATTTACATGTTTTTTGAAAGTGCAAAATGTTCTATTTACATGTTTCTCAAAAGTGCAAAATGTTCTATTTACATGTTTCTCAAAAGTGCAAAATTTTCTGGAAATTAAATTTTTATTACGTCTTTTGTGGACAACCCCTAAGTGTACGTCATGAGTACATACACTACAGTCAGTAACATTACGTCTTTTGTGGACGACCCTCAGTAACATTACGTCTTTTGTGGACGACCCCTAAGTGTACATCATGAGTACATCACAGTCAGTAACATTACGCCTTTTGTGGACGACCCCTAAGTGTACATCATGAGTACATCACAGTCAGTAATATACCTCCCCCCCCCTAATGCATAGGACAACACTGAAGCGACCCTTGACAGTAGCTACCAATTGAATGGACTTGCGACAGAATGACTAAGAATCGTATGGACTTGCGACAGAATGATTTTAGCCGTGCACTGCACTTACGACAGAATGACTCTTCACCCACGATATGTAACATTTATTTGCTGTGTAGCCAAATACAGAGTGTTAGGAGATGAGAATGAGCATATTATGAACCATTTGTAAATGACGTATTGCAAAATTCATATTTCAAAAGCATGATGTTGATATATCATTGTTGTGATTTCAATTCAATTGAAATATCTTCAGCGAAGAATCAAATATGATCATCTCCATTTAAAGCTAAAATCAATTATGATCATCTCACTCTTTCACGAAATACGGTTAGTATGATATGTTAATGAATAGTTGTGAGTTTATTAATTTTATACTGACAAGGGAATGACGCGACATGACCGACCCAGATTTTAAAGAGACCCATTCTAAAAAATCAGCCTACTTTTCAATACCACAGATTCAAAGTAACTCAAGTGCAATTTGCGTTGTTTGGTCACAGTGACCCGCTAAAGTTTTCAAAAATTCAAATTTTGACGTTTTGCCGCCCTATAACTTTAACAGTTCTTGTCCGATTTGGATAAAATTTTGTTTTTTAGGATTCTTAGACTTTTAACTGAAAAGCTATTTCAGGATTTTAAAAAATTTAAAAATGTTCATTTTTCTTACAAAAATACAATAATTAAGTATATTTAAAGCCCAACTTTTTAACACCGTTTTTTCAAAAAAATAATAATTAAAATAATTTTTGAATTTTTCAAAACCCTAAAATAGCTTTTTATTAAAAAGTCTAAGGATCACAAAAAAACCAATTTCATCCAAATCAGACAAGAACTTGAAGTTAAAGGGCGGCGAAATGCCTAAATTTGAATTTTTTGAAACTTTGGCGGGTCACTGTAACCAAACAACGCAAAATCCACTCGAGTTACTTTAGTTCTGTGCTATTAAAATGTAGGCTGATTTTTTAAAATGGGTCTCTTGAAAATCTGGGTCGGTCATGCCGCGTCATTCCCTTGTGAGTATTTTTAGGGTCATCCATTATTTGCCTTTACTAGATTCTTATATGTTAACTAAATATTTTATATGTATCCATCTAATAAGATTACCAAGGAGCTGCTGTTTTTTCAAGCTTAAGGAATACTCCTAAGCACTGAAACTCAGGGCTGGGTAAAACCATGCGATTAAAAATAAGTAAATTATTTACTAAGTTCTAGTATATTCACTACGTATTTAATCTGTACCTGTGTGATAAGGTTACTAAGGAGCTGCTGTTTTCTCGAGCTTAAGGAATACTCCTAAGCACTTGAACTCAAGCCTGGGTAAAACTTTGCGATTAAAAATAAGTAAATTATTGTAGCCTTAACTAGGTTCTTGTGTGTTAACTAAATATTTAATATGTATCAATCTAATAAGATTACCAAGGAGCTCCTTTTTTGAGCTTAAGGAATACTCCTGAGCACCTAAATTTAGAGCTGGGTAATAATATGCGACTTAAAAAACGTTAATAATTGTAGCCTTTACTAGGTTCTTGTGTGTTATGTAAATATTTAATATGTATAAATCTAATAAGATTACCAAGGAGCTGCTGTTTTTTCGAGCTTAAGGAATACTTCTAAGCACTTACATTCAGAGCTGGGTAATAATATTCGACTCAAAATAAGGTAATTATTGTAGCTTTTACTATGTTTTTGAATGTTCACTTAGTATTTAATCTGCACTCATGTGATAAATTACTAAGAAGCTGCTGTTTTTTCGAGCTTAAGGAATACTCCTAAGCACTGAAATTTAGGGCTGGGTAAAACCATGCGATAAAAAATAAGTAAATTATTTACTAAGTTCTAGTATATTCACTACGTATTTAATCTGTACCTAAGTGATAAAGTTACTAAGTAGCTGCTGTTTTCTCGAGCTTAAGGAATACTCCTGAGCACTTGAACTCAAGCCTGGGTAAAACTTTGCGATTAAAAATAGGTAAATTATTGCAGCCTTTACTAGGTTCTTGTGTGTTATGTAAATATTTAATATGTATAAATCTAATAAGATTACCAAGGAGCTCCTTTTTTTTGAGCTTAAGGAATACTCCTGAGCACCTAAATTTAGAGCTGGGTAATAATATGCGACTGAAAATAAGGTAATTATTGTAGCTTTTACTATGTGTTTGTATGTTCACTTAGTATTTAATCTGCACCCATGTGATGAATTACTAAGGAGCTGCTATTTTCTCGAGCTTAAGGAATACCACTGAGCACTTGAACTCGAGGCTGGGTAATACTATGCGACTAAAAATAGGTTAATTATTGTAGCCTTTACTAGGTTCTTGTATGTTTACTAAGTATTTAATCTGTACCTATGTGATAAAATTACTCAGGAGCTGCTTTTTTCTCGAGCTTAAGGAATACTCCTGAGCACTTGAAGTCAGGGCTAGATTATTACTTGCATTTAAAAAATAAGGTTATTACTGTAGCCTGCTGTAAGCATTTGCATGGTAACTAAGTAACTAATTTTGACTTTTGAAAGTGTTTAGTGACCCTAGTTGCCTTGTGTTCACCATGAATACAACTAAGTGTGGTGTAATCAATAGGAGCGATGAGATCATTTTAGCGACTAGTAATGATGCAGTT
Source organism: Dicyrtomina minuta (assembly GCA_949802685.1). Classification (NCBI taxonomy): domain Eukaryota; kingdom Metazoa; phylum Arthropoda; class Collembola; order Symphypleona; family Dicyrtomidae; genus Dicyrtomina; species Dicyrtomina minuta. Next base: position 174,422,610 of record OX461808.1, on the reverse strand, counting down.
TCATTGGAAGATGTTTCTGGGTTCTGCGACCAAAGCGTGGGTAAAAGTGGAACAAGTAATGTTGTTAACCAGTCATGGATGTCAAAGTCTCATTTTTCAAATATATCAAAACAGCGAAGTAAAATGAAAATTGACAAGTTGATTGAACTATTTAATCATATTCCGGTTTTTGAAGCGAAAAAAGTACCACAGCAAGAGATGCAATGGGACTTTATTATTGCGGAGGTAAAGAAAACCTCCTATTTAAAGAAGTTGTTTTTCGACTTGTTTCCTTCGAAGCCACGCAATTCGTCAAACACTACTCTTCTTAAACAATATGCAAATTTTCAAAATCATTTGGTGTATCGCCAAGAGCTTGGAGAAATATTGGGGAGACTTGGAGCTAGTCCGCACGTTGTTGCGATTTACAAATTTGGCAAGAATGTAGAAGTTTCTGAAGCTAATGACGTTGAAATTTATGTTGCTGAAGAAATCTTATCTCCAAATGCAAGCGTTCAAGGTGCTGATTTATCACCGGTTCAAGCCAACAACATTGAAACTGACAGTATTCATAATTCCCAGGTGGCGGTTATTCCAGATGCTTTGTGTGATTCTGTTGTTCCGACAGGTAACTATAGTTTCGGTTTGCCTTTGTATTAACACAGTAATCATGTATAACACAACATAATGTGTGCAATTAATTGTCATTCAGGTAAACGAAATATTCGAAAGCCTGATAGATTTTCTCCGTCTCTGATACGGCCTAAGAAGACGCGCTTAACTAAAGCTGTGGAAACAAGTGCCGATCATATCCTTGGGTGTTGCAATGTCTTGTATTCCGAAAGCAGAAATGTTGTTGGATGCGACAGGTGTTGCAGGTATATTTTATATTCGTACACAATGTTTACATTGTTTTTGTAACTATCACTACACTTAAATGACCTTAAATGTTTTGAAACTATTATATGCGCCCCACTAGATGGTTTCATTTTACTTGCGCGGAGTATGACATCGAGTTCCCCGAAGACGCTTCGTTCTATTGTAAGGAATGCTTCCCCAACGTTAATGAACTCAGTTCCACATTACCTCAACCTCAGCACCACGCAAATACTATGCACGTGGATAATACACCTCCCGGGCACAATATAAGCAACAAGGTATCAGCAGTGTCAGACAATAGTGTTCGTTTAAGTCCAACTAAGAAACCTAATCAAGGACTTCCACGGCCAACCAGATTGGCTTCTGTGGATCTACAGGTTAATGATAGCGCACAAAATGAGGATCACAGTAGTCCAGATATTACAATTCCAGACATATCTTCAGATCAGGAAGATGAGGACATGAATGATGACGATGTGGCTGCAATTATTGGTCTAAGTGACAAAAACAAAAGTTACAAGGCTCCACGTGAATTCGAATTTGAAATGCCTTGGGAAATAGTAAAAGAAATGGTGGACTGGAACTTAGGAAAATTTAAGCCACACTCATGGGCGTCAGATTTTGATATGGCGTTTAAAATGGTTCATGTATGTGGTTTTAATGCTCTTCGTTCGCCTTACTATTACAAAGGCAAAAATGGTAAACCACCTCTAGCATTTGCTAAAATCGTCGGATCGTGTCATTGCACTGTCACTTTTGTCGTTTTTGCCGTTGATGCACCGCAAAAAAATCACCCTATGGTGTTTAGAGGGAAAGGGTCGGACAATTTCAAACTGGTTCAAGTGGTCAATACAGGAACGCGAATTACAGGTCGCCAACGTCAAATAATGGCTGAGAAGTTGCAACATCAAAAACCAAGCAAAGTGCAATGCATCGACACTAATGAACTCGACGCACGCCGCATTTGCCATAACAATCATACTGCTCGGTCATTACAAGTTTTGCAGAAAATCAAATCAGAACATAATTTGAGAAAGCGGTTGGACAAAAACTTGTTGACAGAGCTTCAAATGCTAACAACTCATCTACAAGATGAAGATCAAAAGTTGCAGTCAGTTTTGTTTCGTAATAAAACTGCAAAAATGACTGGGTATATTTGGGATTTGAAGGTTAATCCATTTCAAGTGTACATGTTCTGTAGGGAGCAACTACAAGGTACGGCGCTTTTATTAGCTGAAGCTCCACAAGAGGAAATAAGATTCTATACAGACTCTACTGGAGGCGTCTCAAAGAAACCACGTGGGCAGCATTCAAATGTTCTTTTGACAACTGTAATAATTAAGGTTGGCGCCCTCAAACCGTTCGTCGTAGCTGAAATGCTCAGCTGCCAGAATGCTGGCCGTGATTTCTCCACATTCTTAGAACGTGTATTTGCAGATATGCGACAATTTAAAAACGTTCGAAATCCCCCTCTTTTTGTGTGCGACTTTAGCTTTGCCTTAATTCATGGCATTCTTCGAGGAGTTAACTGCTTAAAGCTTGGCACGTATTTAGATCTGTGCTACAAAGTTTTTGTGGGTGAACTAAAACAGTTTCCATCTGACATAACGTGCCTGTTTTTGTGCACGGCTCATATCATGAAAGCTTTTTTAGGAAACTTATGCAGAAAAACAAGAAACAAGAAAATCAGAAAGTTGGCGATGTTCAGTTTCGCGCGTCTTGTAGAAGTAAAAACTGAAGAAGACTACACCACAGTACTTCACGGAATTTTCTCTCTGTTTGGATCTCAATATCTTCCGCACGAGGAATACATGACAATGTTAGTTGGTATGATGAAGAATGTTGACCCGGTAGCAGCAACGCTATGTGTTGAAGATGATGTTGAATTTGAGTTAACATTTACGTCCGAAGAAGTGATGAAACACCAAACTCAACGGGAGCGGTCCTCATTTTACCAGCATTTTGTGTCACAACAAGAAATTCATTGTGAGCTTGATTGCGAAAATTTGTTTAAAAATCCAAACTATGAACCAGCTGTAATCGAGGTGCTCAAAAAAGATTACATAGCCTATCTACCGTTGTGGTCTCGTTGTGTTATAACTAAGCGTGCTGGCCTAGAATTATTCGTAAGAGAAACGTCTGGTGCTGTGGAAGGACTTTTCAAAGATTACAAATCAAATTTACATGGAAATCTACCCGTCAGCGCTGCTGACTTCATACGAGCGCAGTACAAAATTGTCATTGGCATAGCTAAAGACCGTATTATGAATGCTTTCAAGACTGGCATAATTAAACGTAAACCAAAACAATTTCCAACAACTGAAGAATTACCTTCAGAGCCCTGCGATGAAAACAACGCCACAGAAAACTGGAAGTATAAAAATCCAGCACTACATAGAGTAGCTTCGAAATATCTTAGTAAAAAAGAACCGAAACAGCCACCAACATTAAAAAACACACGTGTTGAACGCAAAACTAAGCCAGTTACTATCTTGCTAGAATCTGACTCTGACGACGATTTTGACATGTCGAAAAGCAACCGCAGAAACAGCAGAAGCCACACACAAGGCACCAATAAGCCACCAGCTGATGTTGCGGTTTCCAACAAGTTGCGTATTACTATTGATATGGTGGAACCAATAATTGACGGCGATTACTGGCAATGTGTTTACTTTAATGATATTTACGATTATGTGCACGGAATGAAATGGATGGACTGTCAAATTGCAAACCACCTTATAAAGGTGTTTAAGACTAAATATGTGACTAATGAAACGGAATGTGTTTTGTTAAACTATGATGCTTGTTTTTTCCGAGGAAGCATTGTGGACCCTCAGTATTATCAATGGGAATTCACACCGACAGCTCTGACAAATATCACTCCTGCAACTAAGGTTGTGTACCATGTATGGTTCTTGCAAGATCATTACATGCTTCTCAAAATTGAAATCAAGATCCAAGAAAACATTGTCACACTATCGTCAACATTATTTAATCCGTTGAAAACTTGTGGCTCTGCCTATGACCTTTGTGTCATGCAGGGTAGACCAATGCTCAAGAATCGCATTAAAGACCACTTATTGACGTTTCCTGAAATATCAGCTCTTAATCCAGAGTTTGAATACATTCAAGAGAACGGTGATTGTCCTCCTCAAAGTAAGCTACCTTTTCATTGTAATGCTTTCTGGTGAATGATTATTTAGTCGTTATATTGTATTAAAACATTACCTTATTCGCGTATTTTTGGGTTTTAGACGATAGTGAAAACTGCAGCACTGCTTGTTTCCGCCTTTTGCAGTTTGAGCTAGGATTACAAACTCAGGATGACTTCATATCTCTGTGGGCTGAAGATCTTTGTGAGTACAGAAATGACCTGCTAGAGATGCTGCTTCGTAGCTCGCCTGTTGGTTTGTCAATATTAGAAGCGTACGATAATGACGTAATGCTTGTAGTAGAATATTTTTACTTAGCTCACCAGGCTTTAGTTTTAGCTACTGCACAACATCCAAAAGCAGTTCCTAAATAATATTAGCCTTAATTTTCAGTTGTACTCATTTAATTTTGTTATCTTTGTAAACAAAGGTTGTGCAGCTACCATGGTGTGTTTTGCTTTGCAGTATTGGTGTGTAGATCATACATTGTAAAACATTGTTTGTAGTCTTATGACGTTAAATTGGTTTTTAGTTTGTGTAACCTCTACTCTTGTATTGTTTATACCTATGATTTTGGATACAATTATTACTAAACATAACGTTGAAGTTGACCTTCTGTGTTTGAATTTAGTACTAACTTGTAATTGTTACTATATTTTCGTACATTAACATGATAAATTTACTATTACTGTTGTTTATTTCATCCTTAATTGTCAGTAGTTACGCATGCTTTTGCTAGTAAATATATATTAATTAGATTGTAAGGATAGTATGTTAAGATAAACAGTATCATTTAGCGATAGTATGTATCAATTTTCAAATTTTACTAGCGTGTGATTTTTCCTTACTTCGCGTTTTTTCGTTTGCGTTGGCTACAGCGTGTTGTGCATTTATTACCTTGTTGTTATGCGTATTAGAAGCATTGTTAACAGTGACCTTAATTAAAGCTGTCTACACTATTTAGTTTTAGTGGTAGTCATAAATACTGTACAACATCGAGTCGTTTTAGTTTGTACTTAATTTTGTTTTCTAATCTGCACTTCTTTATGGTTTTTTGGTCAGGATTACTTAATTCATTTCATTTTTGATATTACTTGTTGTTGCCGTTTGATGTATTGTTGACTCTACAAACTTTATTATATGTTTGGATGTAAACATAGTATTTTGCTTTATCTAGTAGGCAATATATTTCAGCGTGAAATAAAATACCATGGTGTAACTCAATTTTATGCCTTTATTTTAATCTAACACTGGGGATTTGGGTATTAACTATGTTTCTTAGTTTGCGTTAACTGCTGCTTTGGTGTACCTACTTTATTGTTAGTGCTCAGTATTTTAGTTGTTTACGAACGTAGAATATTACATTGGCCTAATACTTACTTGCTTTATTCGTTTATCAACCAAAAAGTGCTTATTGTCTATATTTGTGCAAATTCAATAGTGGCATGGAAAACGTTAGACTGGACCAGTATGGTGATCCAATAGTAAAAATACCATACGATAACCCAACTTTGTGTTTCGATGAATCGAGCCGGCTATTCACTACAACATTCGAAACTTCAGCAGCTGTGAACAACATGTTGGAGAAGATGAAGTATGATAAAGAGAAGGGGCTCGGCCTTACCTGTGCATCTATCCAAGAGGTGATTCCCATAATCTTTACGAAAACACGGGCTGCTATGGGGGTCAAAAAACTTTTCGGGCTTACCAAGCTTATTCATTTTGAACTAAGCCTTGAGCTAGAAGATGTGAGTGATGATGAGTTGGAACACGAGGACGATCCTGCCGTGAATTTAAACCCAGGTTTTAACTTAATCTTAAAAATTGTTGTAAAGCAAATAATCTAAATGAACACAACGTTGCATTTGAGTTATCTAATTTCTGTTTGGGTTCTCAAATTTAAGCTCTTGAGAAATTACATGACCCAATGAACCGAATCAAGTACCGAGAATTTCGAAAAACCACAGAATTCAAAACTCGGCAGAAGCTAAAGAACAAGCAGAAGAAAAAACTAAAAAAACTACAAAAAGAAATTGTAAACTCATAAAGTAACACCAAAACTATGTTTTCAATAAAAACATTGTTGGATTGAAGAAGGACTTTTGAAATATTAAATATTTAAATATCCCCCTATATCTAAGTACTGGTAATTTGTCAAAGTTAAATAATGACACTGCTTCTAAACGTAGGGGCACAGAGGTTAAAGGGTGGTGTATTTGCATAGATATTGACGTGGGCTACACGCTAGTGTAAAAACATTGTTGGATTGAAGAAGGACTTTTGAAATATTAAATATTTAAATATCCCCCTATATCTAAGTACTGGTAATTTTTCAAAGTTAAATAATGACACTGCTTCTAAACGTAGGGGCACAGAGGTTAAAGGGTGGTGTATTTGCATAGATATTGACGTGGGCTACACGCTAGTGTAAAAACATTGTTGGATTGAAGAAGGACTTTTGAAATATTAAATATTTAAATATCCCCCTATATCTAAGTACTGGTAATTTTTCAAAGTTAAATAATGACACTGCTTCTAAACGTAGGGGCACAGAGGTTAAAGGGTGGTGTATTTGCATAGATATTGACGTGGGCTACACGCTAGTGTAAAAACATTGTTGGATTGAAGAAGGACTTTTGAAATATTAAATATTTAAATATCCCCCTATATCTAAGTACTGGTAATTTTTCAAAGTTAAATAATGACACTGCTTCTAAACGTAGGGGCACAGAGGTTAAAGGGTGGTGTATTTGCATAGATATTGACGTGGGCTACACGCTAGTGTAAAAACATTGTTGGATTGAAGAAGGACTTTTGAAATATTAAATATTTAAATATCCCCCTATATCTAAGTACTGGTAATTTTTCAAAGTTAAATAATGACACTGCTTCTAAACGTAGGGGCACAGAGGTTAAAGGGTGGTGTATTTGCATAGATATTGACGTGGGCTACACGCTAGTGTAAAAACATTGTTGGATTGAAGAAGGACTTTTGAAATATTAAATATTTAAATATCCCCCTATATCTAAGTACTGGTAATTTTTCAAAGTTAAATAATGACACTGCTTCTAAACGTAGGGGCACAGAGGTTAAAGGGTGGTGTATTTGCATAGATATTGACGTGGGCTACACGCTAGTGTAAAAACATTGTTGGATTGAAGAAGGACTTTTGAAATATTAAATATTTAAATATCCCCCTATATCTAAGTACTGGTAATTTTTCAAAGTTAAATAATGACACTGCTTCTAAACGTAGGGGCACAGAGGTTAAAGGGTGGTGTATTTGCATAGATATTGACGTGGGCTACACGCTAGTGTAAAAACATTGTTGGATTGAAGAAGGACTTTTGAAATATTAAATATTTAAATATCCCCCTATATCTAAGTACTGGTAATTTTTCAAAGTTAAATAATGACACTGCTTCTAAACGTAGGGGCACAGAGGTTAAAGGGTGGTGTATTTGCATAGATATTGACGTGGGCTACACGCTAGTGTAAAAACATTGTTGGATTGAAGAAGGACTTTTGAAATATTAAATATTTAAATATCCCCCTATATCTAAGTACTGGTAATTTTTCAAAGTTAAATAATGACACTGCTTCTAAACGTAGGGGCACAGAGGTTAAAGGGTGGTGTATTTGCATAGATATTGACGTGGGCTACACGCTAGTGTAAAAACATTGTTGGATTGAAGAAGGACTTTTGAAATATTAAATATTTAAATATCCCCCTATATCTAAGTACTGGTAATTTTTCAAAGTTAAATAATGACACTGCTTCTAAACGTAGGGGCACAGAGGTTAAAGGGTGGTGTATTTGCATAGATATTGACGTGGGCTACACGCTAGTGTAAAAACATTGTTGGATTGAAGAAGGACTTTTGAAATATTAAATATTTAAATATCCCCCTATATCTAAGTACTGGTAATTTTTCAAAGTTAAATAATGACACTGCTTCTAAACGTAGGGGCACAGAGGTTAAAGGGTGGTGTATTTGCATAGATATTGACGTGGGCTACACGCTAGTGTAAAAACATTGTTGGATTGAAGAAGGACTTTTGAAATATTAAATATTTAAATATCCCCCTATATCTAAGTACTGGTAATTTTTCAAAGTTAAATAATGACACTGCTTCTAAACGTAGGGGCACAGAGGTTAAAGGGTGGTGTATTTGCATAGATATTGACGTGGGCTACACGCTAGTGTAAAAACATTGTTGGATTGAAGAAGGACTTTTGAAATATTAAATATTTAAATATCCCCCTATATCTAAGTACTGGTAATTTTTCAAAGTTAAATAATGACACTGCTTCTAAACGTAGGGGCACAGAGGTTAAAGGGTGGTGTATTTGCATAGATATTGACGTGGGCTACACGCTAGTGTAAAAACATTGTTGGATTGAAGAAGGACTTTTGAAATATTAAATATTTAAATATCCCCCTATATCTAAGTACTGGTAATTTTTCAAAGTTAAATAATGACACTGCTTCTAAACGTAGGGGCACAGAGGTTAAAGGGTGGTGTATTTGCATAGATATTGACGTGGGCTACACGCTAGTGTAAAAACATTGTTGGATTGAAGAAGGACTTTTGAAATATTAAATATTTAAATATCCCCCTATATCTAAGTACTGGTAATTTTTCAAAGTTAAATAATGACACTGCTTCTAAACGTAGGGGCACAGAGGTTAAAGGGTGGTGTATTTGCATAGATATTGACGTGGGCTACACGCTAGTGTAAAAACATTGTTGGATTGAAGAAGGACTTTTGAAATATTAAATATTTAAATATCCCCCTATATCTAAGTACTGGTAATTTTTCAAAGTTAAATAATGACACTGCTTCTAAACGTAGGGGCACAGAGGTTAAAGGGTGGTGTATTTGCATAGATATTGACGTGGGCTACACGCTAGTGTAAAAACATTGTTGGATTGAAGAAGGACTTTTGAAATATTAAATATTTAAATATCCCCCTATATCTAAGTACTGGTAATTTTTCAAAGTTAAATAATGACACTGCTTCTAAACGTAGGGGCACAGAGGTTAAAGGGTGGTGTATTTGCATAGATATTGACGTGGGCTACACGCTAGTGTAAAAACATTGTTGGATTGAAGAAGGACTTTTGAAATATTAAATATTTAAATATCCCCCTATATCTAAGTACTGGTAATTTTTCAAAGTTAAATAATGACACTGCTTCTAAACGTAGGGGCACAGAGGTTAAAGGGTGGTGTATTTGCATAGATATTGACGTGGGCTACACGCTAGTGTAAAAACATTGTTGGATTGAAGAAGGACTTTTGAAATATTAAATATTTAAATATCCCCCTATATCTAAGTACTGGTAATTTTTCAAAGTTAAATAATGACACTGCTTCTAAACGTAGGGGCACAGAGGTTAAAGGGTGGTGTATTTGCATAGATATTGACGTGGGCTACACGCTAGTGTAAAAACATTGTTGGATTGAAGAAGGACTTTTGAAATATTAAATATTTAAATATCCCCCTATATCTAAGTACTGGTAATTTTTCAAAGTTAAATAATGACACTGCTTCTAAACGTAGGGGCACAGAGGTTAAAGGGTGGTGTATTTGCATAGATATTGACGTGGGCTACACGCTAGTGTAAAAACATTGTTGGATTGAAGAAGGACTTTTGAAATATTAAATATTTAAATATCCCCCTATATCTAAGTACTGGTAATTTTTCAAAGTTAAATAATGACACTGCTTCTAAACGTAGGGGCACAGAGGTTAAAGGGTGGTGTATTTGCATAGATATTGACGTGGGCTACACGCTAGTGTAAAAACATTGTTGGATTGAAGAAGGACTTTTGAAATATTAAATATTTAAATATCCCCCTATATCTAAGTACTGGTAATTTTTTAAAGTTAAATAATTACACTGCTTCTAAACGTAGGGGCACAGAGGTTAAAGGGTGGTGTATTTGCATAGATATTGACGTGGGCTACACGCTAGTGTAAAAACATTGTTGGATTGAAGAAGGACTTTTGAAATATTAAATATTTAAATATCCCCCTATATCTAAGTACTGGTAATTTTTCAAAGTTAAATAATGACACTGCTTCTAAACGTAGGGGCACAGAGGTTAAAGGGTGGTGTATTTGCATAGATATTGACGTGGGCTACACGCTAGTGTAAAAACATTGTTGGATTGAAGAAGGACTTTTGAAATATTAAATATTTAAATATCCCCCTATATCTAAGTACTGGTAATTTTTCAAAGTTAAATAATGACACTGCTTCTAAACGTAGGGGCACAGAGGTTAAAGGGTGGTGTATTTGCATAGATATTGACGTGGGCTACACGCTAGTGTAAAAACATTGTTGGATTGAAGAAGGACTTTTGAAATATTAAATATTTAAATATCCCCCTATATCTAAGTACTGGTAATTTTTCAAAGTTAAATAATGACACTGCTTCTAAACGTAGGGGCACAGAGGTTAAAGGGTGGTGTATTTGCATAGATATTGACGTGGGCTACACGCTAGTGTAAAAACATTGTTGGATTGAAGAAGGACTTTTGAAATATTAAATATTTAAATATCCCCCTATATCTAAGTACTGGTAATTTTTTAAAGTTAAATAATTACACTGCTTCTAAACGTAGGGGCACAGAGGTTAAAGGGTGGTGTATTTGCATAGATATTGACGTGGGCTACACGCTAGTGTAAAAACATTGTTGGATTGAAGAAGGACTTTTGAAATATTAAATATTTAAATATCCCCCTATATCTAAGTACTGGTAATTTTTCAAAGTTAAATAATGACACTGCTTCTAAACGTAGGGGCACAGAGGTTAAAGGGTGGTGTATTTGCATAGATATTGACGTGGGCTACACGCTAGTGTAAAAACATTGTTGGATTGAAGAAGGACTTTTGAAATATTAAATATTTAAATATCCCCCTATATCTAAGTACTGGTAATTTTTCAAAGTTAAATAATGACACTGCTTCTAAACGTAGGGGCACAGAGGTTAAAGGGTGGTGTATTTGCATAGATATTGACGTGGGCTACACGCTAGTGTAAAAACATTGTTGGATTGAAGAAGGACTTTTGAAATATTAAATATTTAAATATCCCCCTATATCTAAGTACTGGTAATTTTTCAAAGTTAAATAATGACACTGCTTCTAAACGTAGGGGCACAGAGGTTAAAGGGTGGTGTATTTGCATAGATATTGACGTGGGCTACACGCTAGTGTAAAAACATTGTTGGATTGAAGAAGGACTTTTGAAATATTAAATATTTAAATATCCCCCTATATCTAAGTACTGGTAATTTTTCAAAGTTAAATAATGACACTGCTTCTAAACGTAGGGGCACAGAGGTTAAAGGGTGGTGTATTTGCATAGATATTGACGTGGGCTACACGCTAGTGTAAAAACATTGTTGGATTGAAGAAGGACTTTTGAAATATTAAATATTTAAATATCCCCCTATATCTAAGTACTGGTAATTTTTCAAAGTTAAATAATGACACTGCTTCTAAACGTAGGGGCACAGAGGTTAAAGGGTGGTGTATTTGCATAGATATTGACGTGGGCTACACGCTAGTGTAAAAACATTGTTGGATTGAAGAAGGACTTTTGAAATATTAAATATTTAAATATCCCCCTATATCTAAGTACTGGTAATTTTTCAAAGTTAAATAATGACACTGCTTCTAAACGTAGGGGCACAGAGGTTAAAGGGTGGTGTATTTGCATAGATATTGACGTGGGCTACACGCTAGTGTAAAAACATTGTTGGATTGAAGAAGGACTTTTGAAATATTAAATATTTAAATATCCCCCTATATCTAAGTACTGGTAATTTTTCAAAGTTAAATAATGACACTGCTTCTAAACGTAGGGGCACAGAGGTTAAAGGGTGGTGTATTTGCATAGATATTGACGTGGGCTACACGCTAGTGTAAAAACATTGTTGGATTGAAGAAGGACTTTTGAAATAATAAATATTTAAATATCCCCCTATATCTAAGTACTGGTAATTTTTCAAAGTTAAATAATGACACTGCTTCTAAACGTAGGGGCACAGAGGTTAAAGGGTGGTGTATTTGCATAGATATTGACGTGGGCTACACGCTAGTGTAAAAACATTGTTGGATTGAAGAAGGACTTTTGAAATATTAAATATTTAAATATCCCCCTATATCTAAGTACTGGTAATTGGTTTGATTTAATTAATGACACTGCTGAGCTATAGTATAAACATTACTGCTGGTCCTAATATTTCTATTTTTTATTTAGATAGAGAGTAAACGGGCATTGTATTGGTTGTAAATATGCATTTGGTTTTAGGCAACGCATTAGTGCAAAATTTTTGCAAACGGTTTTATTTTCAGCGAAGTAGGTATTTCGACTTTGTAACCAGACAATAAGGTCTCCACAACAATGGTAGCGTAACTCTAGTTTACTAAGGTACCATAGAAACGCATATAATCCATCTCCATTGAACCATTTTCTGGCAGTAAAATCATGTGTAGTAGGTACACTCTGGTACACTTACTACTGTACAACTGTCTACTAGGAAAAAATTCCTAGTGAACCCGAGTTACTACAGTAAACCATCACACCAGACACACCTAACCATCGATCACAGTGCTAGTTAGTCGTGTTCTGGAACAATCCTAACAAATACACACTACCACGAGCGGGGAAAGCCAATGTCATTAGCATGTGAGAAGAGTTTTTAATACGAGTGTTACTCGTAATAAGAGAAGCGTTCTGCTAAAAATTCCACGTTGAACGATACCGTCGATACAATACCTAATGAATTCTAGTAATGAGCTATAGATTGAAACTTGATGTCATCTAATGTTACAAAATAAAAACATTAAAAACTCGAAATCAGCAAATATTTGCTTAAAAGAACAAAAGAAGTACCAAGTATCATCATTATACAATTCGCTTAACTTGAAAGTTGTTGAAAGACACTGTCTCTCTCAGGCGTCAGGTGACTTGTTAGTTGTTAGACGGAAGTAGTACTGAAGAACAGAACTGGCTTCTGGCAATAAATGTAGACTTTGCCTAATCCTTGATTTTGCGCGCCACAACATTAAAATGATGAATCGAAGGAAATTCAGAATTCTTAATTGCACTCATACGGGTAATTGTAAAAGCCTACTACAAACTACTACAAACTACTTCAACTACTACAAACTACTTCACCGCAGTGTTGCCGCATTTTCACATTATCAACTACTACACATCTAATTCCTTGATTATTCAAGTAAGCCTCCTACTGTCACCGGAATTATTGGGCAGCGCCCTCCCTCTGTCATCGCCCTTCACATACATGAGCGACGGCGACGACGGGAAGGAACTGAAATGGTTTGACGGTTGAATCTTTCGACGACGATTGGGAATAGCAAAGAGACGAAGGGGGCAGTACTTAGTAAGTACTGGTGGGAAATAGAAGGAAAGAAAGAGAATAGCCAGAGGGGACCCGAGCCATCTTGGCTGTAGTGGTGAGGCATTGAGGATACACAGTTCAGCCAGTCAGTAGTGTGGTAGTTTTTAGCCGGTGAGGAGAGCGAACCAAGACCAGTGCCATCGCGACATTTCTTTTTCTTTTCTTTTAATTCCAAAGTTGGAAAGTAATTTAAAAGTAAAAATAAACTTTTTAATTTAAAATACTAAAAGCCTAAACAGTCAGCTAGGTCATTTTTAAAGTCATTTTTCCAATAGAGCTAGCCAGGACAAGTGCCTAGGGAACTAGGGTAAACCCAACCATCCTCGACTTGTCCAGTTCGTTCCCGTCTGTCGTCGCCGTCCGGTCAGGTACATAATAATATTAATAAAATAATATATACATTATAATAATATAAATGTAATAATTACGTTATATGTATGTAACCGTTTGCCGATATGCCGTGATGTGTGTCATAACCATGTACCATGAAGGGTTAAGTAGGATTGTGTAAGCTGTGTAAACATAGATATGCGTACGAGTGCATATTTTATCCATAGGTTATATGTGAAATGTAAAAGAAAGATGCAACAATAATAACTAGACCTAGGCAGCAGAATCAGAAAGTATATTTCATAATTATTTATTTTACATATAAGTGTCCTTTTATCCGCGGGAAAATCATTTATATTTATGACCATCGCATGAAATAAACTAGATAGGGAAGGTACCTACTTATTTATATATTTCATGACCCATACAAATAATTTAGGAATTGAGTAATTTTAATTCAGTGAACCTTCTGTCGAGTCGAGGAGTTTAAAGCCGAGAACCCATCATTTATTTTGGAGCATCCCAGTTTTGATAGGTCCCAGTGTAACTTAGTCAGAGGTACAAAGGGATACCTTCTATTTGTTAGAGAGGCCTCGGAAACCTTCTCTATCAATAGGTGCGGGGGTTTTCCTTTTGTAGCTCCGAAACGGTTTTCGAAATTTCAGAGATTTTTGGCCGAGAATTTCGAAAAATTTTGAAGGGACATTTTTGGAAAGTTGTGAGAGTTTTTGAGCTTTAAGGGAGTTTTATAGAGGGATTGTTTGAGAATAGGACGAGGGGGTTGACACACTACATCTTGCCGGATGGTGCTCAACTCTCATAATATTTTAGCTCGTGATTTTTCTAGTTTGAGAGAGTTTTTGGTGGTGTGTGGAGTGGAATTTTTACGGCTCATGGTGAGGCACAGATACATATGTATGGCATGGTAGCATAGTAACAGGGATTGGGAACGAAGTAGCTGGAGGTTAGAAATTTAAATTAGGGAAAGAAAATTATTAATTTAAATACTGGATGGATTTTATGAGTAGTGGAACCGGGGCATAACATTCAAATTTTAATTCCAACTTTTACCCTCATTTTTCAGACGGTGCATACTTTCCAGTCATCGCATGGTCACCCACGGTAGTAGGCATAACAGCTAAATTCTCTCAAAAAGGGACTCGAGATAGTTGCAGTTCGTAGCAGCATTAAAAAGAAAGGGAACATCGGCCATTAGTGGATTATTCAGCCGTATCATTTCAAGATTTTTTTCAACAAGGGATTTATTTTGCTGGTCCTAAAAATGGTACGTTAGAGTCAAAGGCACAAAATACAAATTGGAATATTTACACTATTGAATATCAGTAAGGCAAATAAGTAATTAGGTAGGTAGGTCAAAAGGCCGCATAAGGTGGTTAGTTACGTGAGAACCTGACACTCACAAGCCAAGCGTAGTCACTCACCACAAGAATCCTACACCAGCCCCGTAAGATTGAATTCACTCGGAATATTAAAAATTAAAATATCATTTCTTTTGAATAAGTTTTCATGTCAGTATTCTCTAAGTATACATCTAAATATCCAAAAGTGCATTACCATCTTATGGGTTGATGAGACGTGGATGTAACCAATAATACCGCAAGCAAGCAATTCATATTAATCCCTGTTAATTGAGATTACTTACCGCGAAGCCAATTCATTTAGTTAATACTGCGTAGTCATGGTCATGGTCATTGCTGCATCATTATCGAAGTATACAGTTCTTGGTGTCATACTTGCATAGATTACCAGGTGCCTATACATTAGACTTTATTTGGTTCATGCCGGGCATTCAAGATATTTTTCTAGAATAGGAATTGAAACTTATTCTACAAATTCAGTCTAAATTGTAACGGTTACTTATAATAACCGTAGCCCCGTACGGCCATTGAATTTTAATAATAACTAATTATTCAAGTTTATAATTTGAATTTATTTTGTCCCAAGTCTAAAGGATAAACATACGGGTCTCACAGGGTTGATGAGTTTGGTGTATGAGCTGGGACTGGCGTTAATTATTCACCATTTATATTGGGAAATACCACAGCCCCAAATACAGTACGACATTTTTCTTATTTTGCTACTTAATTGGATACTGCTGGTCAGAAACATTATTGTCGTTGTATTTGCATAAAATACAACGACTGAATTCAAATTGGAATTGTAATATAGGAGTATTGGGGTACTAGTTGAGTATACTAATTGGTTTGAAATTGGAGGATTCTCATTACATTTTTTCCTCTAGTGATTTTTTTGTTGTTTCTTCCATTTAGCATTTTTTTCCGGTATGGAAGTGGACCATGTAGAAGAGATGGTCGAGGAAGGGGCAGCAGGCGAGGAGCAACCAGTGGTCCTAGGTGACCAGGAACAGGTGGCTGAGCAAGCCAGGTTAACGAGAATGCAGGAGGAAGTTAGAGGAAGGTTAAGAAGGGCTGAGGAAAGAAAGTTAGTTAATTTTATGGTTACATCTCATTTCAAGAGAGGCACTCAGGGTCCTCCATACATATTTTGTCCTGCCTTCAGGATTCAGGGGCCAGGATGCATAGTCGATCCAGCAGTTCAAAGGGCTATGTCCGATTATTGGGAACCGGAGAATGCGGATGAATTGCGGAGGTGGTTGTATCTCATAGACTCATTCCAAATATTATGTGCAGATTTGGGGGAGTTCACCATGCCTTTGTTTGAGTTGTTGGCTAAGTCGGGTCCATTTTATATGGAAGATCGTCACCTTGTAGACATGCAGCAGGCAAAGAGTTTAATTCGAACTATGTTTTCACAACCAATGGCATATGACCCTAAGAAATCACTTAAGAAGTGGTATGACGAAGTGATGGGTCGGGCAGCAATGGTTATAATACCAACGTCAGATGCCCGAGGGACAACTAATTGTCCATTTCCTAAGGCCTTGCATGGCCAAGGATGGTACACTACTACAGATATGTGTTATACGGTAATTCATGCAGGGAAGCGTTGTCATGCTTTAATCATGAATCGTCATAAGAAAACTCAGAAGGAATGCCAGTTGTTGGTGCATTCGTGCACTCCGGTGATGACGGGACTGATAGTCAACTTAAGTAACGGTAAAGGGGATGGTGATTTCATCAAATATGCATGTGAAGTGGAGAGAATTTTCGAGCGGCTTAGTATTACGCCACAACCGCCACAACTCCATCCTATTCGTAGCATTCACATTCAGCCGGAATCTCTGCATAAGGACGATAAGGAGGATTTCATTCATATTGGGAAATTGACTTTAATTATTGTCGATTGCATAAGTATTCAGCTCAGGGAAACTGAAAGAAGGACAATGATACAGAATATGACTGTAGGTTACATGGAGGACAGCGCTAATTACAATAAGCGAGGATTTCAGCATGTCAGATTTGACGTAGTAGATAATTTCGATGCCCATCTTCCAATCCTGACTAATAAGGCAATTTCACTCAGGGATGAATATTTTAGTTCCGCACCTTTTCAAGATGCAGATGAGACAGTAGTTTCTAATAACCCTAGTACCAGTTCCATGCACCAAGACCAACCAGCAATGAGTCCGCACATAAAACAACTTAAGCGAGACACGCAAATAAGCCGATTAGGTGGCCTATTTCCCACATTCAAGGGTGACCCTGACGTCAGGGCATGGTTGCAGAAATTCAACGAGGTGGCTGCAGCTTTCAATATGTCAGCACTTGAGAAACTACAAATGGTAGAACAAAAGTTAATAGGTCGAGCCATGGCATGGTATGGCGCACATAAGGCTGAATTTGCAAATGAACTTGATCATGAGCTCATATCTAAGAATGTACTGTCTACATGGGATACATTTCAAATGGCTATCATCGCTAGGTTCGGCCCCAGTAGATTACAGGCGACAAATGTTAACCACGATCATGCATATCATAAGCCATCGCCACCAACCACAGCAACCACTACCGAGATGTTCACAGCTAAGGAAACAAAATTAGCATACATGTTTCACATCAAGGTTAGTCCGGACTCTGTTCATTTTCAATTAGCTAGTCACTTTGTCGCAATCCTAAATCCATGGAGTAGTACTAAAAACCCAAAAACCAAGGATTATTACCAACTACTCCAGTCAGAGATCAACGCTATTAAGGGAATTGAAGGTAAATGGCAGAAAAATCTCGGAAATATTATTAAGGCCTGTTCAACCCAAACAAACCCAATAAAACACTTAACATACACATTCACAATCCCAAGGGCAGGTACTTTCGACGATACCAGAGAGATCATTGCACATTTTGAACCGGACGACCCATCCAACCCGCATTCACCCTATAGTCCAGAAGGTCGAGCAGCGGCGGAGTTAAACCAAATCCGCCAGCATATAGGTCAAGGCGGAGCGTACGCATTCCAGTTGACGGGTAGGTTACTGGACAGGCTAGTCGATGTAACCACAGGAAATGAACTACGAGTGGGTAGCGACATCGACGTTATGTCACTACCAACAGATATCAATGCACTACAGGCTAGTGCATGGAATGACTTGATTGGCAAAGTCATATGCCAGTACAAAGAAATACGGCCCCCAAACCAAATAAATGCATCCTATGCGTTAACCTTCGAGGGCATTCGTCCCAAACTCGCATGCTTAGACCGAGTACCCCCCAAGAATACACAGGGATGCACCGGGAAACAACAGGCTCCAGAAGTTAGTCAGCCTCGAATTACAGCGAGTACCGACCCCAAGAAACCAGGTATGTGGATTGAAGCGGTGCATGGCATGTTTCGGGGCATGGTCAACATGGCTCAACCCGATTTGGCAAAAACTATAGATGATAGCCAGCAAGTCCATTTAACTTCGGCAAATCCTCAGCCATCAACGTCGACAACAATACCGTCAACACCGTTGACTCCAAAGATAATCGCGGAAATCGATATGAGGGCGCGGATGACCAGCGAAATCGCCAGATATACGTACAATACCAACCGGAAGGAAGGGGAGGAGTACATGTGTAAGTACAACTGGGAAAAATTTCAGCGGTCCAAGAAACCACCAGAACCCAAGAAGTAAAAATAAAATTACCAAGAAAAAGAAGGAGGGGTGTAAATATAGATATATGACAAGTATACATAATACACAATTTTTTTCTCTTTAGTAGTCACTTAGCATATCAAAATAAAAATTTTAAACAAAATAAAATAAAGTCCGAAAATAGTATACCATTATTATGGGGATTATGAATTTAATCGTGGTGATGGTATGGATTAATAATTGTTTGGTGTTAGTATTTTTCTCCCATTCTAAGAAGGATTTTAAGGACTTCTATGGAGTGGGCGGAAAACGTGGGATCCCGGACGGTCATGGAGCAAGAAATGGAAGGAAGGGAGCAAGGAGTAGTATATGAAGAAGCCAGGATCCAACTTCAAAAACGAAGAAAGGCGGGGTCACAACAGTTTAATTTTCTAGGGATGGCTCACGGTCATGGGTCATGCCGTTCTGCAATCCAGATACTTAGGAGAAGGAGAGGAGATGTGTTGATTGTTGGGGACAATCAGTGGATGAGCTGGAGATGGATGGGATGAAAATCACTACGGCGACAGTCGAGATCAGAGGTATAATTAAAATAAAGGTCAGTAATACACGAAATTCCGTAACGACCATTTCTTTAAATCTTACGGGAGCCGTGGCGACGGCCGTCCCATTCGTGCCCGGATCTCCGAAAACGGTAGCGTAAGAATTTCGTACAAAATTATTAACATTAAAATTTTACGAATAAAATTTATCCCATGAATTATGATTAAATTTTTTTACAATTCGGCAAATACAATTATTTTATGAAACAGCGATGAGTACTTAGAAAATATAATAACGGTACTCATGGAAAATGTCACGTCAACAATTACATGCATCATATAAAAAAATGAACATGCGGGGCTAAATATGCAGTACATGGCAAATAATTTAGCATTGATATTAGGGATGCTCGAGTACAACTTAGACAGGAAAATATTACATGCAGTAAATTAATATGTATGTGAAAATTGTGGTGTGGTGACGTCTCGTCACTGGGTCCAGTGCGGCCGACAAAAACAGAACGTAATTAATTTGGAGGAGTGTAATTTCTTGTGTTCTAGACATCTCGCTCCGACGACAGCGATGATTTTATCATCCACGTGGACTCAGATGAAATGGAAGAGTTAATGGCACAACTACCGTTCACAATCCCATTTAGACGTCTTTCTCAAGAAAATATTGAGAAGGGAGAGATAGAGTCTGAAGGACAAGAGGAGATTAACCCTACCCAAATGGAAGTTGCTAACAACAATAACATCATAGGGAAGCCACCAAATGCCGCGACTCAATTGGAGGTTTTTAACATGGACACGGAGGAGGAAACCGGAGGAGACTCGGACTACGGTCATTGCTCAAATGTGTTTGCCAAAGAATGGACCACTAATCCCAGGAGCCTGTTTCGCAAGAGAAAGATGGAGAACCGACTCAATAATAAAAATCCACCAACTAATGACGGATCATCGGATGACGAAACTATACCATTCCCTAGACCCATCAAGCGAATTAAGAAAAGTAAGCCAGGACAAGTGGCACCCATGGAAATTACCAAGTGAAGTCAGTCACCTCGACAATACAAGACCCGGACACCGACGAAACTACCGTACTTAACATCGTTACATACTTAATATAGAAATTCATTTTTTTTACATATTTTTAAAGTCTACGTTACTAACAATTATGAGATAAAAGACTATAAATACATATTTTTACATTGCGCTTATCGTTCCATGAATCTCAATGAAACAATGATCTCCCTGGATCGATATTTTTCTAGTTTATGATTAATTATGTATGCCCATGTACATATGAGTATGTACCTACAAACCTCGTAAATGATGGCATTTTTTTTTATGTATCTCCGTGTTTCATCGCTACTTATGTAATGGTTTAAAATTTGAGATAAGTATGTTAGTTTAGTAGAATGAAAATGTATGTATGTGAGATTTCGTGCCAAGGAGGGGTTGTCCCTGACCAGGACAACGCCTCGTTGACACTGGATGTTTTAGCTCCAATAGGAGATTTGCAAAATTATGTTTGACGTGAATTATTTAATTCTAAGGGCGGAAGGGGGGGATGCTCAAACTGAGCAATCTCGAAATGGAGTTGCTGAGCATTTTCCTCTGAAGCTCAGTTTGATTGTTCAGAAATAGTTTAAAGAGGAAGGATGGAGGAGAGTTTACAATATGTATGAGTGTATTGTATGGAGGAGGAGTAATTAATTTAGACAAATATCGAATTAAATATAATATAAGAATCTCTTAGAAATCTTCGGTAATTATGCTACGTAAAAACATAAATATTGTAAAGTATGCTGCTCAAGAAAATTTAATGGTCTGAAAAAGAATATGTACACAATATAATAGTATGGAAACCTTTTTCAATGAATATTGCGCAATTATGTCCAATTGAACCTAGGATTAGTATGTAATTAAAATCTTGTGATGGATCGGCGATGGCTGAGGTGGAGCGCTGTCCCCCCCGGGACTGTTGGTCCCGGTCTTGCTCAGGTGAGCAAGAAACTAAGCAGGGGAGTATTTGTCACCGGAATTATTGGGCAGCGCCCTCCCTCTGTCATCGCCCTTCACATACATGAGCGACGGCGACGACGGGAAGGAACTGAAATGGTTTGACGGTTGAATCTTTCGACGACGATTGGGAATAGCAAAGAGACGAAGCGGGCAGTACTTAGTAAGTACTGGTGGGAAATAGAAGGAAAGAAAGAGAATAGCCAGAGGGGACCCGAGCCATCTTGGCTGTAGTGGTGAGGCATTGAGGATACACAGTTCAGCCAGTCAGTAGTGTGGTAGTTTTTAGCCGGTGAGGAGAGCGAACCAAGACCAGTGCCATCGCGACATTTCTTTTTCTTTTTCTTTTCTTTTAATTCCAAAGTTGGAAAGTAATTTAAAAGTAAAAATAAACTTTTTAATTTAAAATACTAAAAGCCTAAACAGTCAGCTAGGTCATTTTTAAAGTCATTTTTCCAATAGAGCTAGCCAGGACAAGTGCCTAGGGAACTAGGGTAAACCCAACCATCCTCGACTTGTCCAGTTCGTTCCCGTCTGTCGTCGCCGTCCGGTCAGGTACATAATAATATTATTAAAATAATATATACATTATAATAATATAAATGTAATAATTACGTTATATGTATGTAACCGTTTGCCGATATGCCGTGATGTGTGTCATAACCATGTACCATGAAGGGTTAAGTAGGATTGTGTAAGCTGTGTAAACATAGATATGCGTACGAGTGCATATTTTATCCATAGGTTATATGTGAAATGTAAAAGAAAGATGCAACAATAATAACTAGACCTAGGCAGCAGAATCAGAAAGTATATTTCATAATTATTTATTTTACATATAAGTGTCCTTTCATCCGCGGGAAGATCATTTATATTTATGACCATCGCATGAAATGAACTAGATAGGGAAGGTACCTACTTATTTATATATTTCATGACCCATACAAATAATTTAGGAATTGAGTAATTTTGATTCAGTGAACCTTCTGTCGAGTCGAGGGGTTTAAAGCCGAGAACCCATCATTTATTTTGGAGCATCCCAGTTTTGATAGGTCCCAGTGTAACTTAGTCAGAGGTACAAAGGGATACCTTCTATTTGTTAGAGAGGCCTCGGAAACCTTCTCTATCACTACTACACTTCGTTTCCTTCATTATTCAAGTTAGCCTCCTACTACACTTCGTTTCCTTCATTATTCAAGTGAGCCTCCTACTACACTTCGTTTCCTTTATTATTCAAGTGAGCCTCCTACTACACTTCGTTTCCTTCATTATTCAAGTGAGCCTCCTACTACACTTCGTTTACTTGATTATTCAAGTGAGCCTCTCACTACACTTCGTTTCTTTGATTATTCAAGTGAGCCTCCTACTAAAAACTAGCAAAAACTTCAATCAACTTCAATTTGATAATCAAAATATCTCCTACTACAGGCTTAAAACAAAATAGTACGCACAATTATTTATACTTTTATTCTTCAAGTTTTCAATAAGTGCCTGTTGTTTGTTAAAGTTAAATACCTTTGCAGCATAAGTAAATGTGCAAACCTAAATATCTACGTACCTCTGCATCATCTACTGCCTACTCATACTGATTACCCAAATAATCTACTTAATAATAAAATCCAAATCACGGTATCCGGACTCCGGTGTACATTATCGTGTTGGCTCTTCAACTTATTTACATTTTTGAATCTTGGAGATGAATGTAAAAGTGGAACA
Source organism: Dicyrtomina minuta (assembly GCA_949802685.1). Taxonomy (NCBI): domain Eukaryota; kingdom Metazoa; phylum Arthropoda; class Collembola; order Symphypleona; family Dicyrtomidae; genus Dicyrtomina; species Dicyrtomina minuta. The sequence continues at coordinate 174,399,525 of OX461808.1, read as the reverse complement.
TCGAAAATCGGTTGAAAACTTGACAGAACAACAGCAAAAAACTATTTAATAAAGGTCGAAGGTGGCTTGTTGTGTTTTTAGTTTCAAAAGAATTACTATTAAATTTGACCCTCGACACATTATCTGTACTCTTTACTGACAGATTTCGTCCAGTTTTCCTTTCAAGATTTCAAGTATTATCTGTCATCTTTTACTGTCATTTTCGTCTGTTGAATTTTTAGAACCTTTTTGTGTGAATGTTTTATCTAATGTTGAAGGTTATTAGTAAAATTATAAACCTGGCCTGTACTGGCATATGCAAACAGTCTAAACCTTTTAAAACTTCAACAATTTGCTCATTTTAAAAACTCGTGATTAGCATAGTAACTGTAAACATGTTTCATATTTACTGTCTTTTTTTGACCCAGCTCATTTTAATGCTAGCACAAATTGGAAATAGGTCTTTTTTGTTCTTTATAGACGATATATTGATATTTGTCCATATTGTTGTAGGTACATAGTTCAATCACCATTTTCTTCAATTCTCAAAATCCAGTTACTGTACAGTATGGCTTGTTAATTTTAATGTTTAACAATTATTTATGTATTTTAGGTCTAAGCTCTGATCCTATGAGAATCGTCAGTTTCCTTGAAGTTTGTTTTGCCCCTTTCCTCGCACAATGTGAGAACTATGCAAAATGTCACGAGAAGTTAACAAGTAAACAGTAAAGTTCAAGCAGCCACAGTGGCTTCTGTTGCATCTTCCCTGTCTGGAGGTGGATCCGGCTTCGATGATACTGGCTTCAGTATTTCTGTTCTCCAGAAGCGTATCTAGAGTTCCAAGCGACTTCTCCCGGAAATTATTCTCCTCATAAAAAAGGGAAAGAAAATAGTCAAAATATTTAACCGCGGCTTTGGCTATCTATATTTTAGGAAGCGACTCACCTCTGGTCTCTCTAACGGTTTGCTCGTTTGCTCAGTAGAATCAAAATATTTTTCGGTTTATGGTTAACTACATTGACGGTAGTTTCTACTTCCCAACCGAGGAAGCTACAACCAGCAACAGCAATCTAACAAATCATCATCATCTCAGAGTCGAAACCAGCAACAGCAGAGACAAACCTTAGAGATGTTCTTGCTTTTACTAAAATTTGTGGGGAGATTCTCTGCCAAATTACAAAATTAGATGGAACTTTGAGTACTAATTGAGTAATGGGGATGATATGTAGAGCTATTATGTGGAAAGTCCGCTCAAGATTGAAATTTTTACATTCCTTCAGAAAAAAGAGCCTTTGCTTTCCAAGGCAGTTACTCTCATCAAGAAGCTATGTCGAGATGCGACACAACTTGTACTTAAAGTTAAGGCAGAGCCCAATTACAGTACCCTCATCAGGAAAAGCTTTACCGTAGTAGACTCAAGTTCAAAGGAAGCCATTCTGTCAGTGTATATCACACACATTGGGGAGTATGTTATGCTGCTATCGCAAAATCTAGAGACTTTTATACTTTCTGAAAATCCTTTTATCTCGTAAGTCTTTGGTTAGACTTCAGAAGAGTAAGTGGAGTCGTACGACTTTTTTCAAGTGCAAAGCATTATACGCTTAATATTTAATAACTATTCAAATATGGATTTAAAATATTTTCAGGGTTGGACGGTCACCAATGGTCTTCATTATAGCCTCCCTAGCCTCTAGTGCATGTCAAATAACGTCTAATTACATAGCCCCTGGTAGGTCACATGTCCAAAATCTTAATTTTGTATTTTTGTAATATTCGCATAGGAACGCATGGTATATACATATGCATTTCCGTTAAGTGTAGTTTGCATGCTTACCTATACTAAGTATACAAAGTTCTAACTACCATTGTCAATTATTTGTCGTATTGCATTAAATTTATTCAATATTCAAAGAGTATAGAAGCGTAGTCTGCCAAATTAAAATAAATTCAAAACATCGAAGCGAGGCGTAGCTCAGCGAAACGAATTAACGTTTGCTTTTGTCGAAGTTGTAGTTGTATTCGGACAGAATACTTTATTATTCGTGTATACTGGATTTATGTTTATGAATTTATAATTCAAAACATCGAAGCGAGGCGTAGCTCAGCGAAACGAATTAACGTTTGCTTTTGTCGAAGTTGTAGTTGCATTCGGACAGAATACTTTATTATTCGTGTATACTAGATTTATGTTTATGAATTTATAATTCAAAACATCGAAGCGAGGCGTAGCTCAGCGAAACGAATTAACGTTTGCTTTTGTCGAAGTTGTAGTTGTATTCGGACAGAATACTTTATTATTTGTGTATACTGGATTTATGTTTATGAATTTATAATTCAAAACATCGAAGCGAGGCGTAGCTCAGCGAAACGAATTAACGTTTGCTTTTGTCGAAGTTGTAGTTGTATTCGGACAGAATACTTTATTATTCGTGTATACTGGATTTATGTTTATGAATTTATAATTCAAAACATCAAAGCGAGGCGTAGCTCAGCGAAACGAATTAACGTTTGCTTTTGTCGAAGTTGTAGTTGTATTCGGACAGAATACTTTTATTCGTGTATACTGGATTTATGTTTATGAATTTATAATTCAAAACATTTCGAAGCAAGACGTAGCTAAGCAGTACAAATTAATGTTTGCTTTTGTCGAAGTCGTAATCGTAGCGGAGAGAAGAGGTAGCAGTAGTAATCGTAGTCGTAGAAGTGGCCAACAAGTGACAATGTTTTCAATGTGGAGTCTTCATTTATACATTTTCAATCATGTTGGAAAGACAAAAGGGTGAGGAGAAAATCGTTTGGGTACAGGGCAGTGTAAACTTACCATTGCCCACCCCTTAACTGCATTACTTCTACATGAATCTATTCTGCTCCCCGTACTTTTACTTCACTATTCACGACTGCTTCTCTAATGCAAAGTCTAGCTTTGTACAATACTACATACTTTGAGCTTGAGTCCCTAGATAGGTACTTTTGTACTCACCTGCCTACCTACATGTATGTTATTATCCTGTATCTCGTTCCTCTTGAATTATTACAACTAGCATACTAACAAATAATAATCAATTGTTGGACAAACCTAATATGTACAATAATAATATTCCATTACTGACCCATTGCTGTTTACGAGACTCTAGGTGTCGCGAGCTCCAATACCTTAGCTTTGAGGCTTCAAATATTTAGAACATATTTTACGATCAACCCTGAATTTCCCCCCCCCCCTCCCTGAACCTAATGAGGATGATTTGTTGAGTAGGGGAGCATTAGTTTGCGGTTGGTAAAGCATTAGGCATAAAAAATATTTATATTTTTAAGATTCTGACTTGTTTTAATTCTTAACACCTACCCCCCCCCCTCCCTTTAAGAGATAATTTGTAGGGTTGGGGGTGCAAGTATTTAAAGTTTTTTATTCGTTTTAGCAAAGAAATTAAGATTTTTAAGGACGTCATTTGTGGGTGACTCTACGTACACCCCTCCTCCTTAAGGGGATACTTGGTGGGTGGGGGGTGCAAGTATTTAAAGTTTTTTATTAGTTTGCGCAAAAATAGTTGAGATTTTAGGGAAGTTATTTGTGGGTGACCCTAAGTTCACCCCTTCTTCTTAGGCGATACTTTGTGGGTCGGGAGTGCAAGTATTTGAAATTTTATATTCTTTTTAGCAAGAAAATTAAGATTTTTGGGACGTCATTTGTGAGTGACCCCAAGTACACCCCTCCCCTGAGGAGATACATAGTGGGTGGGGGGTGCAAGTATTTACAGTTTTTAATGGTTTCAGCAAGAAAATTAAGATTTTAGGGACGTCATTTGTGGGTGACCCCATGTACACCCCCTCCCCTTAGGGGATACTTTGTGGGTTGAGGGTGCAAGTATTTGAAGTTTTTTAATGGTTTTAGGAAAAAAATTAAGATTTTAGGGACGTCATTTGTGGGTAACCCTAAGTACACCCTGTCCCCTTAGAGGATACTTTGTGGGTAGGGGGTGCAAGTATATAAAGTTTTTTAATGGTTTAAGGAAGAAAATTAAGATTTTTGGGACATCATTTGTAAGTGACCCCAAGTACACCCCCTCCCCTAGGGGATACTCTAAGGGTGGGAGTGCAAGTATTTAAAGTTTTTTAATGGTTTTAGCAAAAAAAAATAAGATTTTAGGGACGTCATTTGTGGGTGAACCCAAGTACACCTCGCCCCCTTAGGGTTACTTTGTGAGTGCGGGTAACTTCTGCGTGTAGCTTGTGACGATGACTGAAGCATATTGCTGGTGCATTGACTAGCGCATGTAACGAAACTATTTAGCTGGTGCATTTGGCTGGTGCGAATGGGCAAATTGAAATTTCGACTGGTGCGTGTCTGGTCTATTTAGCTGGTGCATTTGGCTAGTGCATTTAGCTGGTGCGAAGGCAAATCACCCGTTTTTCTCCAATGCTTTTAGATGGCTAAAAAAGTTAGTCCAGTCAACTGTTAATTGTGAAAAACTGGTGTGTTTGATCTCGCTCAAAAACAAAAGGGCACTTTTCCCTCGCATTTGTGGCCATTTAAAAAAAAATTAGACGAATTTCGCTTAAAAACTGTGACCTGTAGCGCATAAAGAACAAACAGACAGACAGACAGACGGACGGACACAGCCATTTCTATTGATGCTTAATCTCAGCATCTAAAAACTAAATCCTCAAATGTATTAATTTTTTAAGGGCTTTAAAATGGGCTATAATTTGTCAAAATCGGTCAAGTATTTTAAAAGTGTTATATCCTACGTGAATAATGTAAGGTTTCAAAAATACTTTACTGTTACTAGTTTGTGAACTTACGTAGTAAGTGCTTCAATTCAGTTGCATCACAAAGTAGCTTGTGCATCTGGATTGCTGGTGTACCTACGTAATTAAAGCAACGCTATAGGTATGTGACAACTTAGATGTGCCTCTGATCGTAAGTAGTTCCCACAACTACCTTAATAGTCGCGTGTACACTTAGTAGTTAGCGTGAAAACCAACTTATAAACGTACAGAATCACACGACCGTAGGTAATTGTGAACTAGAATAGGTTTTGCACTAAATTAATGGCATATCTAAATAGCTAAAGCGTCAACACTGTTGCTGTGTCTACGTATTTGGTTAAATAGAGTTGTTTATGTACTAAATTGGAAATATTAGTGTGTGACTGGCCCATCTACCCAATTGCTGCACAATTGTAATTTTTGTAATAAAACCGTTGACACACCACCTTAGTTACTGCACCAAGTAGATTTTGCGTAAAATTAACAGAGAAGCCTAATTAATTAGTACAAAAATGTAACTAGCTCACCAGATTAGTTAAAGTAACATGTTTTTGATGCAAAAAACTAGTTGGTGCACCCACGGTATTTGTGCACGAAAGTTGTTAGTGTACCAAATTAGGTGTAGCACTTAGTGGGTAGTGCATTAAATAAGAGGTAGCACAAAATGGCTAGTGCACTAGATTAGATTTGACACTACGAAAATAACGTATATACCTACTTGCTGCACAATGCCAGTATGTGCACTAAACAAATTGCAGCACTAAGTAGCTTGTGCGCCTAATTAACTGTTGTGCCTAATTATTTTGCTCACTGATGAAGTAAGTGCACCAAATAGGTTTTGGTGACAGCTATCTAAGGAATTCAACAAGTAGTGCCACATTGTTAGTTTAGTTTTCAGTTTGTCAAGATTCCCAACTAAAAAGTCCATATTTATTACTTGTACTGCTGATTAATAATTTTATTCTGTGTCAGCACAGTACAAATTATAACTTTGACACGATTATATTATTAATGTTAAATAAATTGACAGTAGCATATATCATACATTAAAATTAGGTAGCAGCGTTTGTGTTCTACTGTTTTCAGTGTTCGCACTTTACACTTATTATTTTGTTTTTTGGTTTCAGTATGCAGTATGCAATATGCATGCGTATGCACCATGCAGGCAGTGTATGCACTACGCAGACAGTGTATGCACCATGCAGGCAGTGTATGCACTACGCAGACAGTGTATGCACCATGCAGGCAGTGTATGCACTACGAAGACAGTGTATGCACCATGCAGGCAGTCTATGCACTACGCAGGTGGTGCATACACGGGAACTGCAAGACACCCGACGGCCGACGAAATTCGGGACAATCTACCCAACGGTCGTCGGGTAAAAGTACAACTCATCCGACGAAAAATTCTGGAATCCCTCCGACAGCCGACGATTTTCTGGAACCTACCCAACGCTTAAATTCTGCAACTGACCACACACTAGAATTTGTATTGGGTCGACTGCAACCTAGCAGACGAAAATATCTGCAACTCACCTGACTGTCGACAGGTTTCTATAATCTACCCGACGCACGTCTTTGATTACCAGTGCCAGCTACAGTGTCGGTGTCGGTGTGTGATCAGTGTGATGCAAATATTATTATTATCGTATACAATATATTTTATTATACTTTTACATACGTTTTGATTTAAGTACCTCTGATGTTTTTTTAATGACAGTACATACATACATTACTACTGTACTGCCGCACAGTAGCCATCAGCCAGAACACTTATACTTAATTCACTGTGACACCTTTGACACCGACACCTGACACCGTCCCCGCCACTGCCGCCACAGTCCGCCACACCACAACACAGGGTATAGGTATCAGTATATTAATTAATTAATTAACTAATATTACTATTACTATTATTACTAGTAATCATCACTCACTCGTACCACTGACTATTACTTTTATCTTATATCCCGTGTCAGAATAGTGCCAGCTACGGTGTCGGTGTCGGTGTGTGATCAGTGTGATTCATATATTATTATTATCGTATGCAATATATTTTATCATACTTTTACATACGTTTTGATTTAAGTACCTCTGATATTTTTTTTATGACAGTATGAGTCCAAAACGACATATCGATCACTCTTACACTTTTGCGCTCAAATACCCCACTACGGATATCAAATTTCAGGACTCTAAAGGCATTTTGAGCTTTTTCTGATTTTTGAGCATCGATAAGCTTCTAGAAAAAAAAATGAGCCCGCGCGTGCCTGCTATGTTTTCGATTTTACTGACCGGAGCTTCGGTCAGTGCGATCGGTCATACCGGTCACAGGCTCCGTGTCTTACACTGGACTTATCTCCCGTCGCTGGGTGTACTTTAGCTCAGTTGCCCTCCAGAAAATCATGACTCTCGAATTTGAGAACACCTTCAAAGATGAAATCCGTGCTTCAAACCAACAAGTTTTATTGTGTAATGGTCAGAAAGATCGACCTATTAAAGATTAAGTTACCCTCATGAACAATTCTACAAACTTTCCATGCCGCTCCTTTTCATTTCACAATCATTGCAAGGAAAGTAATTCCTTGGCTCAGCGATTCTTTAATTCTCATGGGACCTTTATTTCAAAACTGGAATTTGGGGGATATTTAGATCTCACTGACCTGAAGCGACTTCTTTTATCTCAAGCACCGAACCTGGAACAGTTAGTTCTTAAGGGCGTGGAATTTACATGTACATATTCTGAGTGTTGTTCCTATAAATCAGAGACGTCTGAAGAATTTAGTCGGCGGTTGGACTCTCTATTTAAAGAAACTACCATTGGCTCCGGCCCTAACAAACCTGTCTTCAAAAACCTGAAAGTTTTCACTTGCGATGCATATATTCCCACAATTTTCCTGGAGCAGCTCCTTGATTGTTCTCCCAATTTAGTTGAAGTATTTTTGAAACCCAAATTTCTTCACCACCTCGTGCAACCTGTGAATCGGCTCCACCTCCTTAAAATACTTGAGGTTGAAATCGAAAAAGCTAATCCTAAATCACTCAAGACCTTCGGAAACAATACCCACCCAGACCCAGAGAGTTGGGCAATTGGAGATGTTCAGTTTTTGGACTACTCTGCTTATGAGGAACCATTTTCAGAAACTTTGAGTCAAATCCTCAAGAGTTGCTCTCAAACTTGTCTAACGCTGTCGTGGAATGACCAGTTCAGGCATTTCCAAATCCCACCCATGCCTGGTGTAAGACAATTCAGTTTAAAATATTTTGAAAACTGGAATCCGTTACAGCCCGTGAATCTTTTCCCAGAAGGGGTCAGTCTCGAGAAAACTTTTCCCAATCTAACATCTCTGGAAATATCATCTGATTCTAATATGATAAACCTATCGACTGTATATATTTTTGGGGATGACAACCCTTTGCCACTTCGGGGCATTCAAAAGGTCTTCTTGCGTTTTCGTGCAGGTAAACGTTTATTTCAAAGTTTCCAAACAATGTTTCCCAATGCTGCAATAACTGGGGCGGAATGAGGCGATTGGGATGTTGCTTCTAGCATGTTGTCGTGTCATTATACTGTAATTATATCGTTTTTTTAATGATAAATGTAGTTTTAGTAAGATATTTCATTAAATAATATTATTATGTATTAGTAGCATAATTATTTATTTTTTGTTTAAAAGTAGTGCAATTTATTGTAATTTTATGTTTTTAACATTTAAAACTTGTTATTTTTTTATACTTATATATTTCTTATTTCATGTTCTTAAAAGGCGCAATAACTTCTTTCTTTTTGTTAGATATTGCAACCTTAATTGTTTTGTTAAATAATTTTTAAAATGATATCTGTTCTCAATTTCTAGTTTTAGAAATTTGTAAGTTTAAGAGCCTGTATATTTTTGTATGAAAAAATGTAAAAATAATAATAAAAAAAATAAAAAAGCAGACAATCTTCATATTGTAGCAATCAGCATGAAATTGACGGAATCGTATAATGAGTTTTCCAACCTATGTACATAATTTACCGTGTTTTCCTTTAATTGTATGCGGGTCTCTAATACTACGCGGGTTGTAGTTGCCTCACTTTGGATAGTATGCGGGTCTAGTTAAGACTATTAAATGGCAATGCGCGGGTCTGTAATTAGGCGCAGGGAGTCAAAGCTCGAGTTTGAATAGTATGCGGGGCATACTGTGAGGGAAAATACAGTAGGTACATAACTTTTACATTTTTCAATTTTTTGATTATTTGATTTGATATAGTAAAATTAGTGAATAAATAAATAAATAAAATAAAAAGTAGACTTTAATTTGTTATGTTGTTGAAGAAAATAAAGATGTTCTTGAGGGTAAACTGATATGAGCGCCAAAGTTTGAAATAATCAGCTGGCACTGACTGGTTTCCTTTTATTATGAAGTCTTTCTTCTCAAAAGTCTGTGACGGACTCTGTTACTACATGGAATATTTTGCATCAAGAAATTAAATCCACTCGCTCTGTCATTTCTGCTTTTAGTGCACACATATTTATTTCATAAATACCGTTAACTGGAAATTAGGCTACAACCAAACAGACCAAATCGCGTTTATAACATCTGCATTCTGTCTCTGTCTTTAACCTTTTTAAGGCTAATCACGTGGAAGTCACGTCTAACTCAGCATGTGCTATACCACTGCTAACGTCTACGTCACGTCTTAAAACAGTAATAAAAAACTGTAGACGTGAACGTCACGTCTGATAATTATTGGTTACTATGACCGCAGACGTGACTTTGACGTCTGTTTACACTTTGTTGTTGTGGCTATGAACGTGACTGCAACGTCCGATTTTTAAATTTAGGAAATAAATTTAATTTAATTTAAAAATATTAAAAGAAAAGAATAAAGACATTACTTTCTACGATATTTCCTAATGCAAAAACATAAGCTAGTCATTGCACATTTACCATCATTTTAATTTTAAATAACGCCAGTGTACAAACGAGCCAAGTATAACTACTTTGGTTCAAGCCAAAACCATAAAACATTATAAAAGTTCATACTCACCTAATAGGTATAAATAAAATGGATACTAGTGACAGTAACTGGTCAGGTTCGGATTCGTCGAGTGATGAATCTGACATTGAAGACGAATCTTCAGGACTGGAGTCTGACTCAGACAGCGACGCCAATTACTTGTACTCCTTTAATCCTAATTTAAGTTCTGCGGAGTTACAGAAGCTTATGGGTAATGTAAGTGATGGAGATGAAGAGGAGGAAAGTGAAGATGATACGGCTGAGGAGGAACCTATTAAGTGGAACCTTAACGGTAACTTTGTACCTATGGACTGTGAGGAGGCAAACGCAAAAACCACATTTTTTATTCCAGGAATTACTATCGCATCGACACCTCTAGAGATATTTACGTACTTCGTACCCAAAATAGAACTAGAGAAAATATGCACTGAGAGTTCTCAGTATGTTGATCAGCGATTAGAGAAGGCACGACAAAAAGGAGCACCGCTACCATTTAAGCACTTTACTTCATTTGGTACCACTGAACTCTACAGATATCTTGCCTTACGGTTTGCAACTGGCTTGATTAAAAAAAACTCCATAAAAGATTATTGGTCTACTAAACCAATGTATAATACGCCTTTCTTCCCTGCTACTATGAGCCGAAATCGGTAAATTAAGTTTTTGAAAAACCTGTAGTACTTTTTATTTAAGTAAAGCCATTTATTCATGTAAATGACAATATAAAAATAATACGTGTTTGTTAATGCAATAGATTTGAAGAAATCGGTCGAAGTTTGCACTTTTGCAATAATGCTAACTGTGATTTCAAACTTAATCGTATGCTGAAACTTGGATCCCTGCCCCAGTTTATGATGAGCAAATTTGCAGAATGCATTGATCCTGGGCGTAATCTTTGTATTGACGAAAGCCTTGCCAAGTACAAGGGACGACTGAGTTTTCGTCAATACATCCCTAACAAAAGGGCGCGATTTGGCGTTAAGCTGTATGTGCTAGCAGACTGTGACACTAAATTTGTCATCAACGTCTTGCCATATCAAGGTACTATACTTAAGCTAGCACTACAGAATAAAATGTTATACTGTGAATTATAATTACTTATTTTTATTCATAAATAGGTTTTATTCTTTATATATAGGAGAAACTACTGAACTTATAGAAGAAAATGACAAGTCAGAGCTTGGGTATGGAGGAGCCGTGGTAAAGTGTTTAATTAAACCTTACCTTAATTCTAATCGAATTGTCTACATCGACAACTATTTCAACTCTCCAACCCTAGCCAAGCAATTAACAGAGTTAAGTACTGGGGTGGTAGGTACTGTACGAATGAATCGTAAGCAGATGCCAAAATTCACATCCAAGTTGAAAAAAGGACAAGTTGAGACATTTACTAACGGGTTTCTTCTTGTAGAAAGATGGGTAGATAGACGCGAGGTTCTAATGCTTAATAACTGCATTAAGCATGAGATGAAGCCTAACGCAAAACAAAAAATTAAGCCAAGTTCCGTCCTATCCTACAACAGTTGCATGGGAGCAGTCGATGAACTGGATAAAAGCCTGCAACCTTATTTTGCTGAGCGAAAATGTCTCCGATGGTACCAGAAAATCTGGTTACGCTATCTCTACATTGCTGCCCTCAACAGTTTGCGAGTCTATAACTCATTTAGATGTGGAAAACAAAAACTACCATTCAAAGTTTTTCTAGAAAATTTTATCCAGGAGCTTATTGAATCCAATCCTATTGAAAAGCCTGCTAGGGTACGATCAACGTTTCCAACCTGCGAAGCAAGACTTACCGGGCACACTCATTTCCCGAGAAAAGTATTCAAAACGAATGCCAACACACACAAAACCAAACCTGACTATCTGCGGTGTGTTATGTGCTCTGCTGGTGGTAATCGTCATGAAACATCCTATGAATGCTCAGAGTGTAAACTTCGCTTATGCGTAGGAATTCGTGACAGACCCTGCTTTGAAAAATACCACTCCGATCGAAAAATCCCAACTAAAAAGCGACGCATGGGCGTTTAGACGCTAATCTAATGTGTGCATAACTGCATGCTTAATATTTAGTTGAGATGTTTGAACTTACTTTTAACTGCATTCAGGTTTATATGTTGTATTTTATATAAATGTTATGTTAAATTCAGTTCTTATTTAAAATAAAATTGTTAAAACTGAGTCGGGCGGAAGTTGCTAATGTTGTTGTTTTTTACTGCTCCAACGTTACTAAGGCTAATTACTAATTTAGTCTAACAGTTTAAAAAAATAAAATTATTGGCCCTCGAAATTCTAATCTACCATTTTCTGAAGTAGGAAAAAGGTTAAATAATCATTACAAAATGTTTTAAATATTTCTGTTGACTATCTTCAATCTTGAGATGTGAGATTTTCAAAATTGACTTCGTCTAAATTCCCATCACACACGTAAGTAGTAAAACACAAAACTAATTGTAAGTTGAAAACTCATGATTTACTTATCAACGTGAGTAGTAAGTGTGCCTTTTGTGATTACAATACATTTAGCCCTTTAGCCCTCGGCCCTCGATCTCGCTCTTTCATGTTGTAACTAACTTGTAAGCTAATTATTTGCTTTTTATTCTGAATTAAAGACAGTCTGGGGATTCCCTGTTAAAATTCTCCTTTAAAATTACTGAAAGAATTGATAAAAAATTTTAACGTAAATTATTTTAACTGTAGTTACAGAATTAACATGGATCCTGAACCAGAAAAAGTCATGGATATACAGCCTGTCAAAATTGAACAAAATTATGAAGAGATAAAAACCCAACAAAATAAAATAGCCTCCACTCAGAGAAACAAACTTGATAAAAATGTAAAATTCCGTTTTAAGAAAAATCCAGATGACTTCTTCAAGTGTGAAGATTGTTGGATAAATGCCTCAAAAAATAATTTCTTTCAAACAAAAGGCCTCCTCAACAGGCATATTCAACGATGTCACAGCTCTACAAAGTACACCTGCAAAATTTGTTTTAAATTATTTCAATATCCCAGTAGTGTGACTCGACACATGAGATCGGTCCACTTAGCAGCTGACAAAATCGGCTGTTCCGTATGCCATAAAATCTACTCCAACCGCTCCTCCCTCACAAAGCATATGTTCATGGTCCACAAACTTAAAACTGGGAAACTCAACTACTCAAAATGTGAGCTGTGCTCCAAGGAATTTGCTTGCACAGCAGATTTAGAAGCTCACGTCGTGGAGAAACATGTGGTGGACAAGGAATTTGAATGTCATGTCTGCTCAAAAAAATTCATTGATCCTCAGAGTGTTGATTACCATATTATGAGGGCACATGAATCGGTCCGCACAAATATTTGCGACATCTGCGGAGCAGAATTCTCATTAACATCATCTTTGAATCAACACGTAAAACAGGTGCATTCAAGATTTACTTTCTGCTCAAAATGCAAAAAGTCCTTTATGAATGAATTAGAATTCAATCAGCATTTAGAAACAATACCCGAAGAAAGTACTGCTGATGACAGAGCTTTTAAGTGTCAAATTTGCAATGTAATGTGTACATCACAATGTAATTTTGATTGGCATCTTAACAGTCACATTACGAAATTAAAATCAGTGCAAAAGACTGAACAAGAGAAAGAAAAAGAAAAAGAGGAAGCATTTAAGTGTCATCTCTGTTTAAAAATGTTTGATAGGAAAACACATTTTGAAAAACATCAAAAAAATATTCATCAGATTTACAAATGGAAATGCAGTTTTAAAAACTGTTTTAAATCCTTTGGGTCCTCTAACTTACTCAACCGTCATAAATTTTACTACCATGAAACGAAAAAATATAAATGTACATTTTGTCACAAGCCTTTTGACTCTACTCAAAATTTAGAGTCTCACATACGATTGAAACATCCGGATTCAAAGGGTTTATTGACTGCCAAGAATGTATTTATTTGCAAGTTAAATGAGTGCAGGTTTGAGACCAGGGAAGAAAAATACCTTGCCACTCACTACCAAGAAGAACATGGGCTGCCGGTTGTGCGCCTTGATATTTTAAGTTAATGGATTTCAATTGCTATTTTAAATATTGTCTCCAAGTTATTATTAAATGATTTTTGTTTGGTTGCGAGCTTTATCGCTTAAATATTTAAAACTTTATGTTTAATATTTTGATGTTTTTACGTACGTGAATTACATTTGTAGTGAACTCAAAATTGTCAAAGAATAAATATATAATTATGCTTATTAAATAAATCACAATGAACCTAAACTACAGAACCTGCGCTTCTCATTACAGAATCCATCTGCTTGCCTTGTTTCTATGATTTAGGACCCTCCTATACCCACCTGTTACTAAATTACCATTAGGTAAATCAGGTGGCTTTATTATTTAAATGAAATATACCCAATCATTTACATAAGGAGAGTAGGAATTTAGCTATATGCATCCCTAGGGATACGAGGATCGGCCAATAATGACGTTATACCAGTTTTACTATTTTAGAGACCCCCACTGTCATTAGTTCAGAAATTAGGTTTACAAATATCCTTAACATATAATTTACTAGCATGCATCCAGGGATTTTTCATAAATGACGTCATACTAATTTTACAATTTAAGGGATCCAGACTGTCATTAGTTCAGAAATTACGTTGATCTAAATCCGTAACATAGGATTTTGCTAGTATACATTCAGGGATCGTTTATAAATGACGTCATACAAATTTTACTATTTTAAGATTCCCATGCCAATAGTTTCAAAGTTAGGTGAATATAAATCGTTAAGATTGGATTTTACTAACGAGCGTAGTGGGATCGTTTATAAATGACGTTATAAAAATTTTAATATTTAAGAAATCCCCACTGTCTTTTTTTCAGAAATAAGGTGGATATGCGGAGATCGCTCATAAATAATTTCGTTTAAATATTAATACTTTGAGTGACTTGCTTATCATTAAATGTAAAACTAATTAAACATGTACCCATATTATAGAATGTTACTAGTATAAATACTTGGATCGTCAATTATTGACGTTAACTAAATATCAATTTTTTTGAATCCCTTCAGAATTTGTTAAAAAATCAGGTGAAAAGATACACTGAGCTCAGGATGTATCAAGAACATTTACATGGATCGTTCGTAAGTGACGTTATCAAAGTATGTATATTTTAGAAATCCCCTTATAATTTGTTGCGACTTCACATTTCATTAAGTTAGAGTTTGAAGTAGGAGAATTTGAAGTTGAGACACTGTTGAGTTAGGCACTCTCGCTGTCGTTGTTTGAGCGTTGTCCCAATAGGTTTTTACACCTTTATTAAAGCAATTATTCGCTGTTAGCTCAGCATCTACTTCAGGCCCCGGTCTACAACTCCGGCGTTAAGCTCTGGATTTTTCCTTATGGGCATTGTTAAGCGTCGTGCTTGCACTAGAACATACACTATATATGATTGATTGATTTGATTGATTGATTATCTTTATTGTGCCTAAGGGCATATCACCCATCACACAAAGTTAACAAAAATTATTTTGAGATTATATGTTTGATTATTTTTGATACGATAGAATTATTAAAATTACAATATTAATAAATTGGTAATATTGGAGGTTATATAGTTGTATAATTATTGTTAATTTAATAGTAGACAATTATTTGAATAGCCAAATAATTTTGACGTTAATATAGTATTTTAGATTGTAGTAGTTTTATATTTTTATTTTATCTGCGGGTAAGATCCATATCCATTTGTTTGGTTATTGTTGACGTTAATTCTCCATGGTAATTTGCTTGATGTTTTAGAAGTTTTGAGTAATATTACAACTGGACTGGAGTATTTTAATGTTTGTTTGAGCTGCGGATAAGATACAGTTCCAGTTGTTCGATTTTCGTTGTATTTATGTCTTCATGGTAAATTGTTTGATGTTTTTTTGAGAGTTTTGAGATCCCAAAACCGTAGTATTAAACTGGATTTAGTATTATACTGGATTTGATCTTTTTCCGAGTCTTTAAGTTTCATTTTAAGCGTTACAGCATCCACTCCATATTTTGACTATTTTCCCATTCTCTCTTAGCTTTTTGATTTTGATTAACCTTTTCTTTTTAGTTTTTGTTTAAGTTTTATTAGGCAGTTGAATACGGATAGGCATCGTTTTCTCTTTTCCATTTCTTAGCGGTTTTACTGCAAGTATCCTTATATCCTTAATTGCCATGGTATTTTTAGTTGATTGAGTTGGTGTAACTACGGGACCGTTAAGTTGGTTTTTCATTATATTTTTAAGTCGCTCAGCCTGATTGACCTTTGTCGTATCGTTTGCCGTTGTAGATTGAAGTTGTTTAATTTTCCTTCGAATGTTAAACTTTTTTCCAACTGATTTTATTTCTTGTCTGTAATTTTGGAGTTCTTTTTTTTTGATCAGTGTGGATTTTGTTCACAGACGCGGCGTATATTATCAGAAGTTGCTTTATTTCATAGATTTCTTGTTTAAATTCGTAGAATTCTTGTTTGACTTCGTAAAATTCTTGTTTGACTTCGTAAAATTCTTGTTTGAGTTCGTTGTATACTTGTTGCAATTCCATGATTTTAAAGTTATAAGAACATACACTATATACTACCGCATTACTAACATACTACATAACACAATTATAGGATATTTTAAACTTGTTCGTTAGTCATGAGCTGAAATATAAATACAAAGTACCTAGGTGACAATATATCCGCAAAAACTGGGTACAAAACGGTAGTTTACATCGCAGTAATATTTTGCTGTAAGAGACCACCGCCACTTAATGAATAAGTTTGCCGATTCAATCCACTGTGTAAAAGTAAATTCAAATCCACTATAACTCACTGTATTTTTGAATTAACATACGACAAGTGTTTAGATACAAATACCAACACCAAGCTACGATTTAATTTTTCTAGTTATCGTCAGTGAAGAGCCAAAATGACCCATATCCATTTTTAGTGAGAATTTAAATGATCTATGTCATGGAAACAAAATGTAAAACATATGCGTCAAGTGTTAATTAAGAGTTTTTAAAAATTTAAAAATGTTCGATTTACATGTTTATGAAAGATGCAGATTGTTCTATTTACATGTTTTTAAAAAAGTGCAAAAATGTCTAATTCCATGTTTTTAAAAGTGCAAAATGTTGTATTTTCATATTTTTTAAAAGTGCAAAATATTCTATTTACATGCATTCAAGATATGTTTTAACAATTTTGACATAGTGGATAATGTTTTTAGCTACAAATTAATAGACATGGGTCATTTATTTGGTTCTTCACCGACGATATGCATTAAAATAATAAATAAAATAATTTTAAAACAACCGTTTTAAAATTGGTTATACCTTTTTTTCCATATAGTTTCCTATACAAACCACAATTCAAATGACAAAAACTCTATAAACAAAATTCCCAAAATGACCATCCAAGTCGGCGTATTCATGCTAGGGAACAAACAGTAGACAAATAAAAGAAACTAGCCCAAAGCCTCAAATGTATACATGGAAGTTAATTTGGGAAATTATTAAAAGTGCACTTATTTGCTTTGTAATTGTTATGACAAGTAACGCAATACAAGGGGATGTTCTGAATTGCAATTTTGAAAACAATCGAACACACCGTTTGTAAGTACGCCAAAAATTTTATTGTTCAAATAATTCCGATTGCTTAAAAAGGCAAAACATGTAATTTTCATTGTTAAAAGAGGATTGCAGTTTTCAACAGACTAGCATAAACTCAACTTTTTCTATATCTAAAATTAACTAGGCTTTTACTTACCCTTATTCTAAAGTTTTGTGATCTCCAAAACATAATCTATAAAATTACGTCTAAGTTTCAGGAAATTCAAAAAATTCATGTTATCATAATATAATTATTATTGCTCCACCGGTTACAGTTTTTACATGATTTGTTTCAAACAACTTTTAAATACTCACAAATGCGAGTAAGAGGTGCCCTAATGTGTTTGAAGGTGATTGGACTAACCAGCTATGCCCAATTAACAAATGAATACACCTTTGTATTTAACTGTTTTAAAATTATGAAGTGTTCCATTTAAATATCCTTTTTTAATTAATTTTAGTTTTGTTTACGTGTATTTAAAAATTGCACACAACAATAAAATCAATATACATGATTTTCAAAAGTGCAAAAAGATCAACACACAAGTTTTAGAAAAGTATAAAAACGTTCTATAGATTTCCATATTATAAAGTGTGTTTCGACAGTTTTTTGATAAGTCATTCCCAGGCCAGGCCGGTAAGTCTTGCCCAACATCAGTAAGTCATGTCCAACTTCGGTAAGTCATACGGTATTAGTCTTCAGTAAGTCTACTACTCAGGGTAATTACCTGATGTGAAAGAGGCAAAATTATTGACTTGTTGGCCCCTGACCATATTGGCAGAATAAGAGAAAGAATAAAAGAACATAACAGAACTGGCTACTGTCTTTAGGCTCCCGAGCCACATTAAAAATCAGGATATGTTCTATTTTCGCATATTTGTAAAACTAAAACCAAAACACGATGTAGTTGACACATTACAGGGTCCAGAAAATAAAAGTTTAGAAATTTAGTTTGAAATTACCACCTTAATTAAAATGCTAAAGAAAGGAACAATAATGTAATCACACATTTCTAAACCTCTCTTGTCCTATTTTGATTGCACATGTTAACTTTGTGCATTGCATCATCCTCCAAACGTTTGCACCTGTAGACGTAATTATTTTTCAAACAGTCAACAGCGTTGCCTACTAATCGCGTCATTTGAGTGATAATTTACCATTTCGAATTCCATATATCTAAAAGATTGTCAGTTTTATTTAAGGAGTTAAAAATATGTTAATTGGATCTATCTAAATATGCTTCAACACGGTTTCCATCCTGCAGTGTCAAATGTGATCAATTTTTTACGAATCTCAAGAAAGTGAAAACACAAAATTTTGAAATGACTAAGACAGATCACACTACGGATTTCATACATGCGATTCTGCTTTAGTTTCATCTGCTATGCTATGGTATTATAAAATGTATGCTTGTAATAAAAATAAAATAGATAGGGATTGGGAGCACATTAGAATTGACGATTTCTATTCGGATTTTTACGTGGAAAAATTAATTTTCAGAGACACTGTTACAATTATTAAACTTTTTTTTATGAAAGAAAACATAGTTTTTATTTAATCTTACAGAAACTGCATATGCCTACCATTAAAAACTGACTACAGTAATGGCATCACATTATATGATACAAGCAACATCACCTTCGTCTCAGTCTGCCTCAATTATTGCAGCATTGGGAAACATTCTTTGGAAACTTTGAATTAAATGTTAACCAGGTTTACCTTGACGAAAACGCAAGGAGACCTTTTAAACGCCCCGAACTGGTAAAGGGTTATCCCCAAAAATATTTTCAGTTGAACGGTTTATCATATTATAGTGCCTCGAAAAAGTTTCGAGGGATTCTAAATTGGGAAACGTATGTTCGAGACTCACCCCTTCAAGGAGAAGGTACATGGGCTTTCTTAGATTACAGCTTTCATAATATTGCAAACTAAAATGTTTCACAGCAGGCATATGGCTGGGATATGAAAATTCCTGAACGGGTTATTCCACGACAACTTTTGACAAGTTTTGGAGCAGGCCTTGAGGATCTTACTAAAAGTTTCGGCAGCTTCTGAGGCCCAAGCATCTCCCTCATAAACAGAGCAATTGAAAAACTGAACCTCCCGAACCGCCCAACTCTCTGGGTGGGTGATATTCACAAGAGTTTTGAGTGAGCTGATATATATACCTATATTTTCCTATTGGGAACTTTACCATGACTGACAACAAAAACGGACCTCGGGTTTTTTCAGCTAGGAAACTCAAAAATTGTTCAACACCTGCTATCGATGACCTCGACACAGGTAGTGCTGAGAAGCACTCTAACAAGAAAACTAAAACCGGGAACACAAATGTTGCTATTGCTTTATCAGATTTCCGCCTTTTCGCCAGAAGAAAGTGTCTTCTCAATTGATCACGTAGGTTTCCAAAAATTCAATTACTTAACATCGATTACCAGTTACATAAAATTATAGCGAATACCGTATACTTAATATGACTAACAGTATTTTTGAATTCCTAACTAAAAATCTTGTTCTGTTTAAAACTACAGTATTAACCGATTGTCCTGTTGATGACAGAGTGACAATAAAATGGGTTTCAAATTAACACCTGATTTGAGTAAATACAATATTAAATTGATTCTCAATAAGCATTTGAATTTTTATAAATAATAATTATACTTGTGTGCTCTAGTTACTGGAATCAATACTTGCCGAACTTGACGGAAAAACGCTATTAAATTGCCGCCTTGTCACCCGCCGCTGGGTGTACTTTAGCACCAATACCCTGCAGAAAATCATTACTCTTAAACTTAAACACGACTACAAGGATAAAAGTGCTTCAAACCAGCACGTTTTATTGTGTAATGGTCAGAAAGAGCGCCCTATTAAAGACTTGGTGACCCTCATGAACAATTCCACCAACTTCCCATGTCGCTCCTGTCTATTTAGCAATCATTGCTGGGAAAGTGATTCCTTGGCCGGGCGATTCTTGAATTCTCATGGGACGTTTATTTCAAAACTCGTATTTGGGGGATATTTACATCTTACTGACCTAAAGCGGCTTCTTTTATCGCAAGCACCAAAGTTGGAAAACTTGGTTCTAGATGACGTGACATTCACGCATACAGAATCAGAGCCTCTTTGCTATAAATCAGAGACGCTAGAAGAAGGAATTCGGCGGATTGAATCCCTATTCAGTGAAACCACTACGGACCCCAGCAAACCTGTCCTTAAAAACTTGAAAGTTTTCATTTGCGATGCAACTATTCCTGAAATATTTCTGCAGCAGCTCCTTGAAGTTTCTCCTAATTTAGTCCAAGTATTCGTGAGATCCAAACTTCTTCACCATCTTGTGGAGCCTGTGAATCGGTGCCATCTCCTCAAAACACTTGAGGTGTGCATTGCAAAAGATAATATCAGATTACTCAAAACCCTTGCAAGCATCACCCACCCAGAGAGTTGGGCAATTCGAGAGGTTCAGTTTTTCAATTTCTCTATTTATGGGTTAGAGCGTTGGGTCTCAGAAGCTGCAGAAACTATTAATAACATCCTCAAGGGCTGCTCTAAATCTTGACAAACGCTGTCGTGGAATAACCAATTTGGGAGTTTTCATATCCCAGTAATGCCTTCTGTGTGACATTTTAGTGTGGAATATTATGAAAACTGAAATCCAAAAAACTCTTTGGCTGGCCTCCAAGCTAGCTGGTCAGAGCTATTTGTCACTGCTCAAAAGTTTAAAAGGCAGCCTGGCTACCTACATAGCCACGAAGCCGATGGCTTCCAACTGTATGGTGCTGAGTGGACTGACACTCTAAAGTCAGCCTGGACAATTTCCTCTGGCGCTGGTATATTTTCCTGTGACCTTTCTGACCTTCTATCACAAAATTTTAACCAAATACTAAATTGGATTTTCCCATCAAGAAAAGAAATTCTGCTACCCATCTAGTGTATTATTCTGTGTAAATTAATTAATTACAAATTAAAAATCAATCCGTTTAACTACATATATGTCCTAAGTGTACCCTGAAGATACTGTTGATACTGGTATGTAATTAATTAATTAGTGTATAAAATATTTTAGTTTACTTTACCTATTTTATACTATTTTATCTGGTTATACATATAGAATGCCAAAGCACTTTATCCCTTTTGCAACATGTATCATATGCTGTAAGGTTAATGGCTGTAAATCGGGAATTAGCTGTTCTGTTTGTGGCCTTTATTATCATAAATTATGTTTAAAAGTATCTGATCAACTATTTAGTAAATATTGTGGTGTTGGTGACTGGACATGCACTGCATGTAAATACCACAATATCTTCTTTGCTTTTTCTTCACTAAATAATCCTGATAAATGTAATGCATGCTTTAAAAGTCATAAATCTAAAATACTCACTTATTGTAAAACATGTTCACTGCCATATCACTGAGCATGTGTGTTTAATTCACAAACCAAAAATGATCTGAAAAAGCGGTCTTGGTCTTGTACTGCCTGTATTTTTCCTTTATTAGAATGCGATGACGATGACATTATTTTTTCCGACTTATTCGTCCCTAGTTTAACAAATATTTCGTTAGCTTCAACTGAGCCTTTAGTCAGTATTCCAAAAGGTTTTACAATAGCTCACTTAAATGTTAATGGAATTGGAAATAAACTAGACCAACTCACTCACTATATATACAGTTATGACTTTGATATAGTTTTAATTTCCGAAACAAAATGTACATATGACGAGTCTTATAACTTAAATATTGATAAGTACACATTGTACAGGAAAGACAGAATTAGACAAGGTAGGGGTCTGGCTATCTATGTAAAAGAATCGATACCTAGTCATGTAAACCTAGACATTCCTGTCTTCTCTAATGAAGTTGAATCTTTATCCATGACGATAAGAAGGGCGCATTGTAAGCCTTTTACTGTAACTGCTATATATCGCCCTTCTCACTCAAATAGACTAGAATTTTTAAATGAATTTGACTTTTATATCTCAAAACTTAAATTGATAAGTAATGACATGTACATACTTGGCGACTTTAATGTGAACCTAAACCACTCTGATGCTAATGACTCTAAACAATTGATTAGCATATCTACACAGCATGGTTTAAAACAGTATATAAAATGTACTACATATTCAAAATGTAACTATTTCTCAATAATTGATCATGTATACACAAATAACTCAGACTATTGTAAAGATACAGGTGTTATAAACACTGAAATCTCTGACCATGACATAATATACGTAGAGCGCAAAAAGGCCAAAGTGGCCAGTTGTAATCCTAAAATTATTAATGCTAGAAACTACAAACGTCTAGATACTGTAAAGCTGTCCTCTGATTTCACTACCATGGGGTATAGTCGGTATCTTTTCAAACCCAAATGACATGCTTGACATAATAAATAGATTAGCATTGAGTGTAATTGATAACCACTGCCCTGTGGTTAAACGATATGCAAAATCATGCTCTGCTCCATGGATGTTATCAAATCTGAAAAGGCTAATTCAAAGACGTGACTTTTTAAAAGCTAAGTGTTCAAATTTGCCTAAAGAGTATAATTATTATCGCTCCGTAAGAAATCTTGTTAATCTATCATTTAGAAAATGTAAACAACAATATTTTGTTAACAAGTTTAAGGACACAAAGGAATCGGCTGATATGTGGAAAACATACAAAGAGCTGACAGGGTCGAATTTAAAATCAACATGTATAAACTCTTTAAATGTTAATGGTAAATTAGTAAATAGTCAAAATGATATCCTTCAAGCTCTCGCTAATGGGTTTACTGTACAGCATGATAACGACAACAACTACTTAAGTACTCTTATAGAGGATTGTACAGTATACCTTAACTCAAACCCCACTAAACTAAATGAGGCTTTTGATATAGACGCTGACACTGTTATACGATATGTAAAGAAAACAAAAGCTGAAAGCTGTGGTACGTCACTTATTATACCCCCTCAGATAATAAAACTCTGTGTTGGTCCGCTAGCTCCTGCTTTAGCCAGACTTTTTAATCAATGCCTTTGCATGGGACACTTTCCTGAAAAATAGAAATATGCAGTTGTCACGCCTATACTAAAACCTAATTCAGACGTGCTTAATCCTCTTTCGTATCGTCCAATATCTGTACTTTCATTTCTGTCCAAAGTATTTGAAGCGATTATTGCCGATAGGATCCTAAATCACCTTAATGACTTCAGACCCTTGCATGACAACCAGTACGGCTTTCGAAAGTATAGATCGACTACAGACGCTATACTCGAACTTACGACAGAAACTCACAAAGCTGTGGACGATGGAAAATATTTAGGTGTTGTATTTTTTGACTTTCAAAAAGCGTTTGACAGTCTGTCCTTCAAACGGCTTATGATTAAACTTAAAAGCTGTTTTAATCTACCTACATATCTTTTACGTATACTTGCTGACTACATTAGGGAAAGGGGATTTAAAATTAAAATAGGCAAGACTTATTCTGACACTTTTAATATTTATGGGGGTGTTCCCCAGGGTTCAGTTTTAGGGCCACTACTTTTCATACTATTTCTAGATGATTTAACCGAGGTTTTTAACACACAATTGCCTATATGCAGATGACCTGGCAACTACCTCTAGCAGTGAGAATTCTGATAATGTCTCAAAAGATCATATTATGATATCTGTTGTCCGCAAAGTTAAGGGCTGGTCCCATGATAATAATATGAAACTAAACTGCTCTAAAACCATAGCAATGTACTTCAGCCCAAAATCAAAGCGTAATAGCACTCAGAACAAAACTCTGACAGTTGACGGCGATGACATAGAAATAGTAAGCAAGTTTAAGTACCTAGGTATCTTTTTAGACAAAAACCTATTATATACTGACCATATACAATACATTACAAAAAAGTGGCATCTGGATGTAATCTACTTTTAAGAATTAAACGATATGTAGATAAATCAACTATGTATCTTATATTCAACTCCATTGTAATGTCACTTGCAGACTATGGTCTATGTATATATGGAAATTCCAAAATTGAACCTATACAAAAGATTATTGATAATTTCTTGAAAAAATGGTATCTTCCGTTTGAGTGTAACATAAATATATTATATGACATGTTTGGCCAACCAACTATGCATGAAAGGTATGAATACTTAGTTATTATGGAAAGCCGGTGAATACTTCTTAACAGTCATGGCTTGCCTTACCTTACTAATTTGTTTGATACATCCAAACGTGTTAATTCTGAAGACAGTTTTCTTAATGTAAACCTAATTACTCCTAAGCATAGAACACGACAACTAGACAAATCCTTTATGTACGCAGCAACTAGTCTCTGGAATGCATTGCCTCGAAAAATTAAAAACAGTAGGGATCATGAAAATTTCAAATTTGTAGTAATGCAAATACTTGTTGCAAAGCGATGTAAATCGTAAATTTTAATGATCTTAATAATTTATCTATTAGCCCACTTCCCTGCATTTATGTTATGTATTTGTACTTCTGTTTTTATTTTTTATTTTAATCTTATTTTTACTTTAGTAGCGTAAGTAATGTCTGCCCTTGAAAACCAGCATATATTTGTTGAATGTGTAAGACAATAAAGCAAAATTACAAATTACAAATTACAAAAGCCCATGTTTCTTTTCCCAGAAGAAGTGAGTCTCCAAGATACTTTCCCTAATTTAGAATCTCTCGAAATATTGTCGCAGCACTATAATAATATAAACCGTTTAACTGAACATTTTTTTGGGGATAATAACCTTTTGCCAGTTCAAAGCGTTCAAAAGGTCTTCTTGCGTTTTCGTGCAGGTGAACATTTACTTCAAAGTTTTCAAAGAATGTTTCCTAATGCTGCAATAATTAAGGAAGACTGAAACGAGTGTCATGTTTTATGTAATTAGCATGTCGTGTGACGTCATGGTGCTTTGTAGGTACCTACTGTAGTAAATAGAACAAGTGGGAAAAGTGGAGTGAATGGTACGGTACACTTATAGCGTAGGATTGAGATGCTTACACTGGAAGAGTTTTAGGCGTCTACTTCAATGCATAAGGAAGCGCTATGAGCGTAGACTATAGGATTGAGCCCAGTTTTACTGGAACAGGAATCTTCAATTAGGCTACGGTAATAACTTTAACATTTAATAGTTATTTAAGTATGTGCCCTAGGACAAATATGATTACGTCACTAGGGTCACATGAAAATAGGTAATAGTACTAAATATCGAGGTCACAATAAAATAATATGACCTTGCCCTAGCAAGTAGGATAAAAACCTGCGTCGTTTGCGAGCGGGACTCTAGCGTGAGGGACACGGGCTGATAAATCCTGTAGAAAAGAAGGATTGAAGAGCGGCGACTCGTCAATCTCGTATCTGGGAGGCTCGACTTCCTATTCAACACTATTATTCATCGGCCGTGATGTGATAAAGCTTAACTTAATCACTAGCTATAGGATTGAGACAAGATCACTTAAAGTGAGCTGAATCAATCCCAGTGCAACTACTAAATACTACTGATAGCGCTACTACTCATGCTGGAGACTGGGCCGAGGACGACTGAACGTGTGTTGGAGCCTTACTGGATCATCGCGTTGCTACGACCCCGCCCTCCCAAACCAAAGAAGGAGTAGCTACGACCCCTCCCACCCTAAATACTTGAAGTTAGACTCAGAAGACCCCCACCTATTTCACTTGGATCCTGGAACTGAATTCAGTGTTCGTATTAAGGTTATCTCTTCATTCTCTGGTAAGCTAAATTATCCTTACCCTATCTATTACCTCCACCTATCCCATTTATCCCTTGAGCCTGACTCAAGAGTTACCTACCAGCCTATAAAGCACCTAGCTTTGTTTGCTATCTATTCTTTGCCTCTGGATCAGAGATCTTAGAGCCCTCTTTCAAAACGGACTCGCGGAGCACTAGACTCCTCGTATATCCGTTTCACGTACATAATTCATCCCTGGAGACATAGAGCTCGACTCTCTGTCTCCCATCTAGTAGAACCTTCCTGAACGGGGCTCGACTCCCAAAGGAACGGCTAGCATAGGGAAGCAGATTATTCTTCGTAGTGTAGACTTCAGCTCATGTGTTCTGCTGGTGAGTGTAGCCAGCATATAATTAGATATTATTTAGTGTTGAGCGCGTAGATATTTCTCAGGTACCGATTCACTCTGGGGGCTACGTTATTCTTAGGAATCAAATGTAATTCTGGGGTTTTACTTGTATTACGGTATAATATTGTATCATTTATATTATTATTGCGACAAAGCTCAACTGTATTATTAAACTAAATACCATGTTCAATTCTTATATTAACTATTATACTTATTTATCTGGCACCAATATATTTATTCTATCGTGGGAATCAACCTAGACAAAAGCCAACTACGTCACGCCTAAACCTATAATGCCAGTAAGGATTTAGCCGTTACACTACATTGAGTTTGGATTGGTGGGAGTAGTTTCTGTAAATTTTTTTTAATTCCATACTACAATGATTGCCAGCATATTTTTTAATATATCTGTATTGTGTTTGACACGAAAAAATAATTTTTTCAACATTAAAATATCAATTTAATAAAAACTAGTTTTTCTTTTATATTTTGGCGAATTGTCTTGAGATTTATTTTTGCATGTAAAAAAGTTCCTATAGAAATCACGAGTGGTAATCTGCATGTAATATCACTATTCATTTGATTTTTTATCTCACAGTATTTCGTACGCAATTATTGGGCAAGTGTTGCTCCTGTCATCCGCTAACAATTGTTTCAAAGGTTCTTTTGCATGACAAATATGTAATAATGTAGCAATAAATCGTCATATAACATTTGTTGTGGAACATTGCAATGAAATTTTGTCAGTTTTCACAGGAAGACTAAACCAAGACGTGTGAGGCAATTTGTTCTCAAGATAATTTTTTTATTAAAGATATTTTATCAATGATCAGAGGGCCGGATGAAGGAATTTGTTTTAGGCAGGAATATGTTTCTATACAAAAAAAATACTGTTTTGATTTTACTTATGGTTTTCTTTGGTAAAGCAAAACGTTGTAAATATATGTTTTAGAAAAGTTTGAATTGTTCTATTTACTTGATTTAAAAAATGGCAAAATAATCTATTTGCATAACATTATGGTTTTTCAAACTGTTAAATACTTCACATATTCACTTTCATGCTTTTGAAAAGTCAAAATAATTCATTTACATATTTTTAAAAAGTTTAAAATTTTCTATTTACTTGATTCTGAAAAGTGCAAACTGATCTATTTATACCTGGTTTTAAAAAATTGTTAATAGTTTGTTTTGATGTTTTTGAAATTTTTCATAAAGAAATTAAATGTTTCTGAAAACTTAATATATTGTCTACCGTATTTGCTGTAATAGTATGCCCCGCGTACTACTTAAACTCGAGCTTTGGCCCCCAGCGTCTGATTAATGACCTGCTCACTCCTATTTAATAGTGTGTTAAATAGACCCACCACCCACGTACTATTTCAACTGAAGTCGCTACGCCCGATGCGATGTACTATTAGAGAAAATACGGTATTTACATATTTTTGAACAATGCAGAATGTTTTATTCACAAGTTGTTTTTTAAATTAAAAATCAAATTGTTTAAATTAGGTAGGTATCTACAATGTAATAAAAATATTGTTAACATTATTAGTTATTTTTTTTTAAAGTGCACAATGTTTTATATTAGCAGGTTTTTTCAAATTTAAATATATTTTTCTTACTAGTTTTTTTATGTTTATTCTAATATTTTTATTTATTACATTTACTTGGCAAGTTTACAAGTGAAATGTGTTTGTTTCTCTTACTTTCTAAAAAATACAAGCTTCTTTATTATTTAATGCTTTTGAAATTAAAAAGTTTTGTTTTGTAATGTTATTTTAAGTTCCAGATGTTTATATAGTATAATATAGTGATTTTGTATGTTAGTAATGTTAGTAGATTTAGTAGATTATGATTTTAATTTTTTTTCTTTTGCAGTCGTAGAAAATAGGAAAATCTAGAAATTTTTGACGGCGAACTGCCAAGAGCGCCAAAGTTTGAATTAAACAGCTGGGAATTTTTTCATGTTTCTTGTGTCACTGCGCACTGACTGCACTGTGTCTTCTTTTTTCAAATAAGTCTACGACTCTGTTTCTAAATGAAATAATTAGTTTGCATGAAAAACTTTTATCTACTGTCTCCGTCACTACTATTTTGATTACACACCTTTATTTCATAATTAGAGTTAACATTAAATTAAGCCACAATAGACAGAATCGCAGTTAAATCATCTGTGTTAAAAATATTTTGACTGCAGTCACATTAAATTTGCATAAAGGATCTCATCGTCAGACAAAAAAGAAGAAGTCATGGATATAAAGCCTGTCAAAATTGAGCCTGATCATAAAGAATTAAAACCTCAGAAAACTAAAGTAGCAACCTCCACCTGCACTCAGAAGAAGGAACAATGTGTTAAAAATGTCAAATCTCATTCAAAGAAAAATCCTGATCACCTCTTTAAGTGTGAGGAATGTTGCACAAATGCCAACAAAAATAAATACTTTCAAACAAAATATCTCCTCAAAAAGCATATTCAGCGATGTCACAGCTCTACAAAGTACACCTGCGAAATTTGTTTTAAATCTTTTCAAGAACGTTACACGGTGACTAGACACAAAAGAATGGTCCACACTGCAGCTGACAAAATCAGCTGTTCCGTCTGCCACAACATCTACGTGAACCGCTCCTCCCTCACGAAACATATGTTCAAGATGCACAAACTCAAAATTGGAAATCTGAACTACTCAAAATGTGAGCTGTGCTCCGAAGAATTTGCTTGCACATCGGAATTAGAAGCTCACGTCGTGGAGATGCATGTGATTGACAAGGAATTTGAGTGCCAGGTCTGCTCAAAAAAATTTATTGATTCTCAAAGCATGGATGAGCACATTATGAAGATACATAAATCAGTCAAGACAATTAATTGCGACATTTGCGCAGTGGAACTCTCATCAAAAACAGCTTTAAATCAGCACGTCAAACAGGTGCATTCAAGATCACATTTTTGCTCAAAATGCAAAAAGTCCTTTATGAATGAGTCAGAATTCAATCAGCATTTAGAAGCAATACCCGGAAACACTGATGCGAGAGCATTTAAGTGTCAAATTTGCAATTTAATTTGCACATCCCAGTGCAATTTTGACTGGCACAGTGAAAGTCACATTAAACAATTTAAATCAACTCAGAAAGTTGGGATCAAAAAAGAAGAAGAAGAATTGGCATCCTTTAAGTGTGAACTCTGTTGTAAATGTTTTGATAGGGAAACACATTTAGCAAGGCATCGACAAAATATTCACCAAATTAGCAGATGGAAATGCAGCTTCGAAAACTGTCTCAAAACCTTTCAGACCATTAAATTACTCAAGCGTCATAAGTTTTACGACCATGGAACGAAAAAATATAGATGTCAAGTTTGTCAGAAACCTTTTGACGTTTCTAAAAATTTACAGTCTCACATACGATTGAAACATCCGGAATCGGAGGGCTTAATGACATCTGCAAATTCATTTCATTGCAAGTTGAGCGAGTGCTCTTTTGAGACGGAGAAAGAAAAATACCTGGCTACTCACTACCAAGAGAAACATGGACTGCCGATTGTCTATTGTACGCCTTTCCGACATTACGATATTTTCAGACAGAATCTGCTGAAGAAATAAAAAGAAACTGCGATTACAACAATAATATAGCACAGCAGAACCGCAGTACTTAAACAATTTGAATATTTTTTGAATTAAGGACACGTAAAAATATTTTTTTCGTTTGTTACTCTTAATTAATTGTAAATGGTAAATTAGAGTCAAAATGAAATTAGTTTTTATTTACAAACTTAAATTTTGGTGTGATCTCAACTAATTTCTAGTCAACCGTAATAAAATATTCAATGTCATATTTAAAGTTATTGTTATCAGATATTCGCGGGATTCTTAATTTTTACCTTAATTTCTATCAGATATTTCACTTCTAGATTATCTCAAACAAATGTTCAATTTGTAATTGTTATTTTTCTCGGCATCTTTCTCCTGCAGACGGTATTCTTTTTCGATTCGAATGAAAGCATTGTAAAACGGCAAGTTATTGCAGCTTTATTCCATGAATTTAGATAGCGAGTTGAAACATAGCATTGAGTTATATTATAATTATATGTAGATTGTGTATAGCTACAAAAATCTCGTTTATGGTTTGCGTTGTATTCGAATACGCTATATGTCAATTGCAGTTTTAATTAAATAGCACCTCATTCATTCTGCATAAATTATTTTTTTAAGTTAATTAATACCCCAAGTGTTATTTCAAAACTTTACGAAACTGTACTAATACATATAATAGCTTTTCAATTTTATGAATTTTTATGATTAAAAAATTTAGGTGTACTAATAAATGGACCTGGGGGTCTTTGGTACGAACTATTTGCTTTTCATTTTATAGTAGGGTAAATCATAAATCATCGTATTGTGGACTGTTCTGTTGTTAGTAAAATTCGTAATTTATGATTTAGGAAACCCTAATCACAATATTGTTAGTTGATAAGGAGCAGGTAGTTGATAGATTTAACTATGTTACTAATTACTGCAACTGAAACTTGACTGGCAACTAGACATTACAGTTAGTTAGTTAAATAAAATAAGCCCACAGGCCAACCTGGCCAACGGCCAACTAAACACACAGCCAACAGCAACAGCACGCAAACCAAAGACCAAGGACTACTTCAGAAAGTCACCAAGTGAAGATTTTAAATCAAGTGTTTAAGCCGCCTAGAATTTTAAACTTATCCGCGCCAACTTTTAAACATCTTATTTGTGATCATTTCATTCTTCTGATTTTCTTGACGAGCATCTCGTCGTACTTTACAAGTGATTACAAGTGTACTGTGCCCGCACATCACATCAGATAGCTGGCTGTCAATGATTTTCTGATTCTGGTTTTACTTTATTGAGTGATTGAGTCAATTTTTGACAATTGGACAATTGAGTTCGTTTCGTTGGAGTGGCTTATTGAATAGTTATTGAATTAATTAATTTAATTATCGATTACTAACCAAGGTAATAGTCAATGTAACATGTTTTATATTTAAAACCATATAATTCTAGAATGGCATGAATTAAAGTTTTTAACCCTCAACGTTAGTTACATTTTTTTCCTGTTTAATCTGAATAGTGAGAAAGAAGTATTTGGTCTATCTACACAAAGAAGTCAACAACAAACCATCAAATTAAGTTTTACAGCCTTACATACTCCGTCCGCCCTTGTCTGTAAAAAGACCTGAACTAATTACTAAATATGTCTACAACTACTTTTTTCGGAGAGGATGACTCTGTAGCATCGGAGGATCTAAAAAAGCTTATTGCTCGGCAGTACAACAACATCGATGCGTGGTTATATGCCTTTCCAACTCCTTCGGACTTTTTGCAGTTCTTCGATAAAAAGTTAACCACCATGGAGACCCAGGGCGATAGAATCATGGAGCTTGTCAATGAGTATAAAATTATTGCCGACAAAGGTATTATACTGGAAGATTACTATTTACGATATTATGTTTTAGTATAATATTATTCTAATGTCTATTCCTGGAAATCAGTGTTATTTTGGTGTGTGTTGCTGACAATAAAGCAATTACATTATATTACATTTCAAGGTATCAAACTGGAAGATACTGCAAGTTATTTATCAAGTCGAGTGTATGAACTAGATGAAAACTTGCATGATTTACAAACATGTGCGTATGAGGAGAGGGAGAACTACGTTCAACTTTCTGCGGATAATGAGCTTCTCAAGTTGGAGAATGAAGATTTTCGGCGCAAGTTCCAAGCTGTTTTACTGATGAGCAAAATTGATGAGAGAGATGTGACATTATTCATGCAAAAAAATCCCAGAGCTGCCATACTGACGGATCAAATGATTCAAATTAAGGACGAAATCCGGAAATGTCAAGGGCCTAAAAAGAACAAATACGAACTACTCAATCTGGTGGTTCTGGTAAAACAAGTCCAAGTCCTAGAAGATCACATTCAAAATTTAAGCGCTGTGCATCGAGAAAAAAAATCTGCATTGAAGGAGCAATTGAAGGTTATTAAGAATGAGAAAAAGAACCAACATGAAGAATACCAAGATCGCCTTAAAAGAACCGTGGATTGTGGAATCGAGGCGAAAAACTTGGTTCATAGTCTAGTGCTGGAAAATGTGTCTGCGGGTCATAACCTTATATCTGCAGAGCAGAGTTGGATCAAAGAAAGAGAAAAGCTACTAAAATTAGTGACACAAAGCCACGTCGAAACTCTAAAATCCACGACGGAATCTAACTGCCTTACCAAAAAAAGAGTTTCAGATGACTCACAATCAGACCCAATCATCAAGAGGCTCACTCAAAAACAAAGTAGGCTTGAGATCGGGATCATGGAAAAAGAAAACCTCATTGGAGACTACAAAATCAAACAGATTCGACTGGAAAAACAAGTTTTTCAACTACAGGAAATCGGAGAGCAAATTCAAAAAAGTCACCGGGACGATGTACGGAAACTTACAGATCAAAATAGGGCTATTAAAAAGCGTTGGGATCAAACTGATTCCCGTCGAAAAATGGACAATGCTGGATTCCGTGAAGACATACGAGGAGTCAAAATTTTATTAACCGCGATTGAAAGAAAAATTAGGCTGCTTGCATCAAGGAAGATCAGCTTAGCTAAATGGAAAGACGCCAACCCTCCTCTGAAAATGATCAAAGAATTCCGACCAATTACTGCGCCTGGGAATTTCGCTTACTCTGCTCAACCAAAACCATACCGGGAAGGAACTGAACACGAAAACCTAAAATATGGTCTCACTTGGGAAGCTTTGAACCATCTTCTTGCTATTGCCAGAGAAAGAGTTACCCAGTTGGAGCAAAGGGTTAAAATCGGATACCGGAATGTTAAATGTTAAGCCCAGATTACTAGGGAAAATTGCAAGTTGATAGTTACATAAAACTTCCCTAACAATACAATAAATCCTATTATTACTTTGTTTGTGTTCAGTGTCAAGTAGCGTCATGTTAATGTAATTTATAATTACCTACTTTTTAGCTAAGGCCCAAGTAATGTACAGTATTTAAAATTATTTAATAGTGTCAATACATAATTTGTGCACTGTACAAGCTCTAAACTACCAATCTACATTTTCATATTCTGCATAATATTTCTTAACTTAAATGCTAATTAATAATTATCGTAAAAAAGTGAAACAAATTAAATTTCAAGTCTGCACTGTGCCTTATATTAACTGTACATTCAACTAATTCAGACTGCTAAGGACCCATACGCGGTTCTACGTTAGAAAAAAATGCTTTACAAAAATAAAAACATGTACATATAGTACACAGGTCTGAGAATGAAAGTGTGGGAGACATAATCTGGTAAACTTTAACATGAAATACGGCACTCGTGTGCTTCATTGTTCCTTTTAAATGTGTAAAGATACAATACAGCATATCAAAAAGAGAAAAAGACTGTAAATAGTTTCTTTATTTTGTACAAACTATACCGACTTAATTACTAAGTAAAAGTATTTTATCTGACATGTAATCATGTTTTGTGATCCGGCGTCCCTATATTGTGTATGCATACAAATTTATTCAATGTTCTGCGGGGAATTCCCCCCCCCCCCATAACATTCATGAAATTACAGAAGTTAACTTGATAAATATCGCATCAATGATTTTAGTATATTAATCACATATAAATAGATAAATATTAGGATCACACATACGATTTAAGTGTCTTGAGCCTTCAGAAATGTAGTATGTAAAAAGCTTCCATGTTCTTCAGCAATTAGGTATCTGTACGTCCAAGGAGGATTTACAGTCAAATATAGTTTTCTCAGTCATGATTGTTGTTTTATCTGAAAAAGTCCTTCATTAATAAATCAGAATTCAAGCAGCATCTAGAAGCAGTGCTTGAAATTACAGGTGATGACAGAGCATTCAAGTGTCAAATTTGCAATCTAATTTGTACATCGCAGCGCAATTACGGCTGACACAAATAACGTCACATTTAGAAAATTCAATCAGCGGAGAAAAGGAAAAAGATATCAGACAAAAAGTAAGACGGCGGAGCATTTAAGTTTGAACTCTGTTTTAAAATATTTCATCGGAGATTGCATAGAACTAGACACTTTATTAACATTTCCTTAAAAAACATTTTTCTTATTATTGAGGAGCTACTGGATCTCCCAAAAAGACCTGTTGAACTTTAGACTTGTGAATAAAATTTGGTGTGACGCAGCCACTAGCACTTTGCTTCAGAGGATAAATGTTTTGTTACGCTGAAAATGGATTCGAATCAAAATAAATTTTACTTCCAGAAACAAATAGAAAATCAAAGCAAGCTTGTTGGCCAACTAACGGATTTAATGTCTCATTCCCACAAATTTCCAGCAACAGATTTTCGCATAAGAACTTGGTTCACCGAAGGTGCCCCCATTGACTACTCTGATTACCCGGATCTATTGCTGTTTTTCGAACTTTATGGGAAAAAAATCAAAACACTTGGTCCTCGTGGATGGATATCACACAAGTGCTTAATAGATATCTTCGCTGTGTACACTCCTAACTTGGAATGTCTGGATTTAAGCTGAACAACGTTAAGAATCAAAAGTCAGGATTTAACTAAACCCAACTTCAATCTAGAGCGACTTAGTAGTATAACCATGCCGTGCCGCGGCTTCGTCAAAAAATTAAGCCGTGGGTAATGCTACAGATATAATTAAGTATCAATGATGTATGTTAAAAAATTTCCTGCGGAAAGTGTGTTGGCTTTTAATTTTTGATATTCAATACAATTTGTTAAACATACAAGCATCATGCTTGGAATTATTTTATTATAATTGTAGTAAAATAGACTGCACTGTCGTGTGGAAAGTTACTAAAATTGCTAACTTTATTTATATAGCTTAAACTGACAGGGATTTGTCAATTTGTTACTTATAGCTTGAAAATAGGTTCCAAAGAATGTGTGTTCTATGTGGATGTCAAGGTTAGAGTGTTGTATTGTGAATGTTGTTAGTGGTTACTAGCAAACAATTAAAATGTTACATGGTTTTGCTATTAAGGTCGCCTGCAAAATTTGTTGTAAAGAATAACAAATCATTAATATTTTTTCAAGCTTTCAACAAACAAAATAATGATAGAAAGTTACATTCTATACGTGCATGAATAAGAGTGATAAAAAATAAATTAACGATCATTGTATAGTAGGTAGTTATAGATTTTAGTTTTTAAGATGTTTTACATGAAACTCAAAACATTTTCTTCTGCGTTGAGACCTTAATTGTTAATTAATCAAGTGTACTGTCAATATCAAATTTCTAAGTTAACGTTTTATTTAGATGTTTCAAAACAAATAAAAACAAAAAAGGTTGATTTGGTAGATTTAAAAATTAAAACCATTTAAACTTAAGTGTGTGATGAAAATACTAGCAAGAGGTGAAATCGTACTAAATGCAATACTGTATGTAAGTCACGACCTGTGACAAGTATTAAGTTTCTTCTTCATCCTTTTTTGTTTTTAAATGCTGCCAAAGACTGCAGTCGGTCTGAATGATAACATATGTGGCTTTAGTTTAGAAATTATAAACATTAAGGATGCTGCTTTTTCTTGTGCGTAATGTTTTTACTTTAAATGCATCGTTAGCGATAAAAAGGTTTTACTGCTGAACAAAATCATACTCTCTTATCTACAAAATAACAGTTTAACAGATTTGCCTAATATCAACTTTGAATATTTTACTGTTTTGGTAATATTCTGAGGTAATGACTTCAAATCAAACGCCTATATTACCTATTAACGGTGAGCTGTGATTTAAATTAGCTTTGTGATAGTTAAACGAAATAAATGCGAATTAGTTGTTTTTATTTCACTCATATTGTAAAACTTAAAAATTAAAATTTAAATTCCATACTTGATGTGTTAGGATGACGTACTTAACTAATTGTACGAAAACTGCTTAGTGTGTGGTAAACAATTAAATAATGTAAACAATACTGTTTTAACTAGGAACAAAATCAAATTATAACAAAACACGTTGACAATTTAAGTTGCACTAGTTTTGAAATAAAGTAGCCTATTGAACTTTAATCTGTGAGTAAAAGTGTTTTAAACATAACAAGTGATAAAATCCATTTATTTTAGCACTCTAAGCTGAAACTAAAGCAGGTATTGTTTTTCCTAGAGGTTACAGTAATTCTTAAAACAAATAATTTTTTTTTATTCTATTTTATTTTTGCAATAATATGTTTTACGTGCACTCATAACCTTTTGAAACACAGTGTCACTTAAAACAAACATGTGAGGTTGCATAATAAAATCTTTTGTGACACATAATTTAAGACAAGCAGGCTGATATCTGGAGTGGCATACAAGCGACATAAAAAACAGATGCAATAGATTGTACTTAAAAATATTAAGTTTCGTATGTATATCTTTAATATAGTTAAAGCATTGCAGTTTTTGCTGTAAGCAATATTTTAGAGGCTAAACATAGTATAAATATTTAGCTTATGTAACTTTTTGTTGCAGTTTTTATAAATCATATGTTAGTTTGTAATAAACTATGTGATTCTTGCAGCAACCATAAAAAACAGCCCTTAGAATGTAGCATTATTTTAGCAAATATAAACGCCCTATAAAACTCAGGCTAATATGGCAAGCTGAGCATACAGTGGTTCAGTTTTTATTAAAATGTTTACGTTAACACAACTTTAAAGATAAAAATATAGTTTAGTATTCTGTCTTTATTGCTTAAATTTTAACCTTGTATTTGTCCATATAAACGTGACAAATACAATAATAGCTGACTGCATTTCATTATGGCTCTTTAATAAATATAAGGAATTAAATATTGTTATTTTAACACAAAATATGTAACGCTTTTTGCCTGACTAAGGGGCTAGACTACAGTGAATGAAACAGTTTAAGTTTGAACCAACATGCGTACAGAAAGTAAATTTCACAAATTCCTGCAGTTAAATGACCTTATACATATTTTAGTGGTTTTAAAATGTAAAAAATTAAAGGTTTTAAAACTGTTTGCTTTAAATTTTCGCGTAACGCTCACAACAGCTTGATGTTACTTACGCCGTTTACTCTTTATATAAAACAATAAAAATTTAAGGAAAATATCTAAAATAATATATTAAAATATTACGTTGGCCTATTTGCTTCAACACAAATGAAGCAGTGTGTTTCTTTATAATAAAAACAAGGTTCTTATTCATTTAATTAAACACAGTTTAATAAAATAACCAAATAAATGAAGATTTGTAACTATCAAAAATTTTTGAACGTTTAGTTTGATTACAAAAAATACTGTTGCTATACATGATAGTAACGAAGGTTATCAGAGCGTTCTTTGTCAATGTGATTTAGTCAAGCTTGAACAAAAAAAATTGCATTTAATTTAATAGTTGTGCAAATGCAGAAATACAAATGCTGTGGTTGTGTTTGGTAATGGAATTAAAAACAAGAGACATTTTACTGTTGTGTGTTAAGTTATTTTCATATATATTAAATTGGTTGTTGTAACGATTGTTATGCGTGGCAGTCCAAAACAAACTATATATATTCACTTTTCAAAAGCGTAGGTTAAAGTAGTAGAACTTTATTAAAATATGTTTAAAGTAAATTGATGTCGCTGTATTGTAGACAACCATTGTGTGCATCGGCTTTGCAAGTTTTTAGTTTTTGACAAATAGTGATAGACATCTTATTTATTCCCAAGATTTTAAACTTTTAAAGGTATATCTTGATTAAACAAGATGCTATACAATGTTAGTTGTTTGCGTGCCTGTATAGACATGTCGCTTTAGTTCCTTATCGCAAAACTTACTTAGTATAATAAATAATAATAAATATAAGGTAATAATGCTGTTTAAAACAACGTTTAAAAAATTAACAAAATATTGAATGGTCGACAACAACTGGTACACGCACTAGTTTTGTTTAAATTAATTTTTTTTGCTGTCCCAGTGCACGTCTTGGTAGCTCGATAACTGAATGTGAAGGTGGTTGTAAACATTTCTTGATTGGTCGTTTTGTTGCGCTAATGATGCGCCCACCACTTGCCAGGCTGATAACTTTCTTTGGGCGACTTTGCCTTCTTTTAGGTACAATTGCAGAAATCAATTTAATAACTTTAGTATTTGGTACACTAAGTTTCCTCAAAAAACAAATAAGTCTTATCGATAGTTCTTTTGTCGAGCAGTAACATGAGACATAGAGTATATAGATAGTAGGATATAATTACTATTTTAACAGTTTAAATTTTAGGTTTGAGTTTTGTATGTACCTACCTTATACAAAATCACAAAGCAAACTCCAGTGACTAGTACAAATTAAAATAAAAAATTAGAATAAATAATAGGGCCCAGTAACAGCAAGGAAGATTACTTCTCGGGGCCAAGTACTGAGGGTCCCAGATTTCTCAAAGCCAAGTACTGAGGCCTGAGGCCCCGGCCCACTGATGTGGGGCCCAGGAATAATAGGACGACTAATACCCGAACCGATGTTAACGTATGGTTTTCTGCTTTCGACTTATACTAACTAAGCTAGGGTATTTTATTCATTGCATCCTAATGTTCAATCATTTATTTTTAAAAAATGTAAAAAGCTAAACGCTATGCGCTTCAATTAAAACTTTGTTGTTTTTGTGCCAAAATACAAGTAAAATTACGCGCCTACAAAATAAGACCGCTTCATGAAGAAGACAATACCAGCGAATATGTAAATAATTTTGTCAGCATCTTGTTTGCATCAAAATTGCATTTTTGGACCCTTTACTGAGACGCTTACTGGGAAATATTAAAATTGAGAGTTTTTGAAAAGCACAAGCTGTACGAATTGCCTGTTTTTAAAAATTGTAAAATGTTTTATTTGCATAATTATTAAAAAGTGCGGATTCTGTTTTTTGCATAGTTTCAAAAGTGGTGGATACGAAATTAGCATGATTCTGAAAAGTGCGAAATGAATGAGATATTTTGTTGTTTTTAAAAATTGCAAATTGATTTACCTACGAATTCTCAAACATTTTTAAATGTCTTATTCACGAGTTTTGTGAAATTGCAAAATGTCTCAAGTTTTCAAGAGTTCTGAAAAATTTCAAATTGCTTTATTGACGATATTCTCCTTTTTTGTAGATATTGGATTTTGATTTTCACGTCAAACCAAAAAAAAATGGATTTGGAAGATTTGAAAAATAAGCAGTTTGGAAGCATAATATGATTCCTCATCACCTTTTCTAAAAGCACCCGAATTCAAACTGAGATTTTTAAATTTCCCGCCAGATCCAGGATTCAAAATTTTGACCCGTCACCGAGCCACTCACTGGAAAATATTGAAATCCTGAGTCTAAAAAAGTACAAGCTGTGGGATTTTCATGATTTTGAAAATTGCAAAATATGTTATATGCATGCTTTTAAAACTTGCAAATTGTTCTATTTTCATGATTTTAAAATGGTGTAAAATGTTATATTTTCATGCTTTTAAAATGGTGTAAAATGTTTTATTCGCATGGTTTTAAAATATTGCAAAATGTTCTATTTCTGTGTTTGTGAAATGAGCAAAATATTCCACTTGCATGTTTTTGAAAAGTCTAAAGTATGGTATTTACATGTTTTTGGACAAATGAGATTTTTAAATTTCCCGCCAAATCCAAAATCTAATATTTGGACCCAACACTAAACCACTCAAAGAAAATCATTAAAATTGCTTGTGTTTAAAAAGTACAAGTTGTGGGATTTGGACATTTTTTAAAATTGCAAAATGCTCTACTTGCATTCTTTCAAAAAATGCAAAATACTTTATTTTCATGTTTTTAAAAAATGCAAAAAGTGCTAGAGAGAGAAAGTAAATATTTATTTACAACTGGCGCTACAATTGCGCTTGCCACAAGGACACAGTAAGAACAAAATACAATTTTAGGAAAAAGTAAATGGTTTTAAAAGAACACAAGAAAATTTTTGCAATAGTATAATTTGTAGAAACTAGCTTTCAGATAAATTCTTATTATATAGATGATTATGAGCAATACGACACGAGCCTCGAATGGTAGCAATCACTATTTCATGTATTATTGTAGAAGGAAGCCGCATATCTTTTCGAAAGGACTCAAAAAAGGCTGGAATAGTACCACGAGCACCCACAAGCAAACCTATGACTTCAAGATTCTTAAGCTGGTATTTTTCAAGAAAGTAAGGAATACATGGATTGTAATGAGCTTGCTTTTCAACGTTAACCTCATCAGCTTGACCAGAATGTTGCTCCATACGTATAGTAGGATCTAAAATATATCCAGACTTTGACTCAGTACGCCAGCAGATTATATCCACACGTTTAGAGGCCCCATCAGTAACTTCCTCAAACACATTCCAATCCAATGTCCTCAGATGCTTGGCAATTATTGATCTTACTTCATAATGTCTTATGTTTCTTAGTAAGCTTCCAACGTGGCATTTCCCCAGAACATGTGCAAGGGTTTCTTTCTCTTTGCAGTGTCTGCAAAGGGATGATTCTAGAGAACGACCTGGAATTGCTTTAACAGGATAAACATTAGCGCTCATTTTCAATATATTCAACCACTCTGAGGAGGTTAATCCGCATTTGTTAATGATAATTTTGTTTGCGTATGGGCAGTCTTTATACATTTCAACCCCTTGTCCTCGAAGCGAAAATTTACACCATTTTTCAAACTCTTTGTTTCTTAAAGATTGACGTAAAATTTTTGCAGGCTTAGTTTTTGGAGAAGATTCAACCTCAGCTTGAATTGTCTCTTCATCAAGCTCCAACGCTTCAATGCAGCTTTTCATTTCAAAATTTAGATCTTTGACAAATGGAACGTACGGATCAGTCGAACTTAACAAAACAACACATATATTGTAATGTTGTATAAATGCTTCCCATGTAGAGCGCATTACTTGTAAGCCCCTGTGCTTTGTTGAGCAGTACAAAAGAGCGTTAGGAGAATCATGCGGAATTGCCAAAATTTCTTTAACTGAACTTCGTATTAATTTGTCCAAATCTTCTAAGAATTTTTTCGGGAGTTTATTTAGAGGAGCAGTTTAAAGGGAGTAAGTTAAACATGGCCAAAGATACTGGTTTATGATACTGATTTTTTGATTAGGAAACAACATAGGGGTCCCAACAAGGTTCTGGAGATCTTTCGAAAAGTTTTTTATTATCTGTGCTGGATCAAAACTAATTTTATTTCTGAAATTTACTCCCGAATATTTAACTGCTTCTCCCTCTTTAATGGCTTCAATTTTATTATTAATATCAACAATTAGGGGCTCCTCACAAAGTTTCCCTTTTTTGATGTTAATTACTTTGCATTTTTCAATATTGATTTGGTAACCAACTTTGTTAAAATTTGCAATCGCAATTTTAGTCAGCTCTTAAGCCCCTTAGATGGAATCAGAAGCGAGAGCTACATCATCAGCAAACCCTCTAACGGCAACTTTTGGGACATCCTTATGAAGAAAGAAACCATAAGCATTGCTAACATCCGTTTTATTTAGCTCCTTCATCACATGGTCAATTGAGATGTTGAATAACTGCGAAGACAGAGGCGAACCCTGAAACGCTCCTTTTTGGACCTGAATTGGCAAAGACATACCGCAACTTGTTTGGATTTGAGCTTCATTATTTTCCATGAGTTTTAAAATGACACTTCGGAGTTTAGATGGCATGAGCTTGACATTTAAAGTATGAGCTGTGTGAGAATGAGATGTTCCTTCAAAGGCTTTACTTACATCCAAAAATACAATGCAGCAATCTGACTTTTCCTTCTTAGCCTTTTGGAGGCAGGCATTAACAATAGATGTATTTATAAAAGTCCCAGGACATCTAGAGAAACCAACCTGATTTGCATTTATAGAGACGTGATCTTGCAGTCTTTTGTCCAGGACCCGCTCAATAATTCTTCGTAATATAGAGCAAATAGAGATGGGACGCCAATTGCCTATGTCATTCTTGTCTCCCTTTTTGTAAATAAGAATAGTCCAGGCTTTTCCAAAACCATCAGGAATAATATTCGAAGTTTCCATGATAGTGCCAATTAAAGCAATGCTGGTGAAGCATCCAATGTCTTTGATGCTACGTATAGCAACGCCATCTATCCCATTGGATGAATCTGAGTTAATGCCCCGTACAGCTAACTTTACCTCACCTTCAGAAATTCCATGAATATACTCTTTATCCACTTCATCTTGTTCTGCCTTAGAAAATTCAGGAATGTATTGCTCCAAAACACAGTCATGAGTTACCCCCCACCTTGCTTTGTAAGATTTGTATATGGAATTTAACGAAATTGTACAACTGCTGGATGAAAAGGACGACTTCAGCAACATTCGAACTGCCTTACGTCTAGAATATCAGTATAAATGTTGAAGAAGTTCAAAATTGTATTTCTGATTTCGTTTTTCACGATCTCGCTTTGATGACCTTTGCGGATTTGAAGTCAAAGATATTTGTTTTTGAGAGGTTGCAAACGTTTCGCGTCTTTTTCGGGCTTCAAATTGCTTCCTAGCAGGATGTTTTGGACCTGGAAGTGTATTCTTAGAATTTTGTAAAATTAAAGCAAATTTGGCAACAACATCTGAAAATTCTACCTCACTAGGTCTTGAGATAACCATAAGCTTTAATTTTTCATCAATGATTGCAATGCCGGAACGTATTTCCTTCATTTCGTTGCTTTCTTCTATTTCATGGACATCCTCAATATCATCTTCGACAGCAGGTTAATACGAATCGACAAGCATCTCTTTGTACTCAAAGGGATGAGACTTTCTAATATGAATGTTAAGGCCTTCGTAAAATTTACTACAGAAAGGGCACTGCTCCAACTTCGGATCACTTACTGTACTAACTGACATCGTTGTGGAATCAGAATTACTAGTACTATCCGCTATTTCTGGTGCTTTTCTTTTTTCCTTTGATTTTGCCATTACAAATTTGAAAATCTCCAAGGAAGATTCAAATAAAATATTAAAAAGTTTTAAACTTATAAAAAAACAATTCGTTTATCAGAATTAATTATTTAAAACTAATTTGGATTATGTAAAATCTAAATCTCTAGCTCCTCCCCAAAACTTTTTCAAAACTAATTCTATAACTTTAGACCAGAGCAATCTGAACTAATTTTCACTAAAAACGCATCGAAGTGGCGACGGTTTCTGTCCTACTGGAGCTAAAAATTTGTACGTCTGATCCCTACAAAATCTAAAACCAATCCCCCCCAATAAAATTCTTGAAGGTGATCAATACTTTATTTACAAGTTAAAAAAAATACAAATTATGATTTATTAGACATTAAATACAATCACGAGATATTTAAGTTGAAATGTAATTTTAAAGCCAGCTTCAAATCATTTGGTACCCTAAGTTTGCCTAATTCGTTTCAGTAGCAATTGACGACCCTGTGCCACGTATTATGCATTGCTCTTAAACGGCTCAGAAACATTACGTATTGGGCTTATCCATAACATTAATTTTTTTAACATCTTTTTACCATATTTTATTAAGTCGCACCCGTAAAGCTTGCCCCGCATTACTCGCCCCCACATTACTCGCCCCCACATTATATGCACCCACATTAATCGCACCCAAGTATTAGTCACCCTCTCGCAACTTGACCTGAATTCAGAAAATTTCGCCCAGAGAATTTAGGGACGCGACGGGAAACTCAAATTTCACTCTGTCCCGTCCTTAACGAAACACTAATAATAATTTGTTGTGGTAACAATTATTGTTACCACTGAAGCAGTGGGTTTGTGTTTTGTTTTTGGGTTTCTGCCGTAGAGGTCTGTGGTGCAGGTGTGTTAGAAAGTTACTAATGTATAGGTTTGGGTAATGTTGTAGGCGGTACAGGATCCATGCAAAATTCCGGGAGCGAATATGACGGGTACGGGTTGAGAGGGGGCGGCTAATATCTGGGTGCGAGTAATGTGAGTGCGAGTAATATGGGGACGAGTAATATGAGGGCAAATTTCACCAGTGCAGTTTGTTTTATTTTACAGTATTGCTCCACAGTGGTGCATCCTGGTAAACCTATTTCTAAAGTTATATTTAAATTTTAGGTTTAAAATTGTGGATAACAGTGAGAAAATCAGAATTTAGTAATTTTAAGGTGCAGTGTGTGACTTTGTTAAGAGGTAAGCAGTACTCAAATTATTAGTATTTCTAGTAACGACGTGTGGCTGTTTCGCAGCGTGTCTTAACCTAACTCTTTAGTACATAATATATTTCAATAGTAGAAATTACGTGAACATACTGCTTAAAGTGATAGTCGCCAAAATGTATTTTGGTTTTCTCGTTTTCCTGTTAGTATTTTGACATCAATTAGGTATAACTACTGTGTGAAATTATGGTTGTTATACGACCGTATTATGTTTACTTGAATGTGATTACAAAACTACGAATATTAGGGTAAAAATTAGGACAAGGTTACGCCGGAAGTAGGTAGACAGTGTGTCTCATAATTTTGAACTCACCCCCATTTATGGGGTTTTCTTCTCTTCCAGA
The DNA here is from genome assembly GCA_949802685.1 of Dicyrtomina minuta. Lineage (NCBI taxonomy): Eukaryota > Metazoa > Arthropoda > Collembola > Symphypleona > Dicyrtomidae > Dicyrtomina > Dicyrtomina minuta. The sequence goes on along the minus strand of OX461808.1, from coordinate 174,354,593 downwards.
AGGAATTAGGCAGCGAAATATTTTTTATTAGACCCACGTTAAATTAGAATTTGAATTTGATTGACCCTCAGGTGTCACGTGGGCCTCTCGTAAATATTTAACTTTATTGGATGATAATGTTACTGTTAAACAGCAAATGAAAGAACTGAAACGATACAGGCATAGACTAACTACATAGTAAACGATATTACAAGCTTGGCGCGGAAAAAACTTTTAAACGTATTACTGCATATGACTACGGGGGAAGTGGCGGACGTGTGTAAAAGTTGTGTAGTTGTTGTTGAAGTACCCGAGGGTATCAGCTGGGACAGCCTGGGCCATGACAAGGATTGAGACATGATGTGAGATGTGGGACTGAAACGACAGATAACCTTGCTAAGCATATGGGCATTTAATTTAATTGTAATGTAAAGTCATGGGATTGAATTGAAACGACGGATAACCTTGCTAAGCTTATGGGCATTAAAATGCATTTTAATGTAATGTCATGGGTATGAATGGGAGGAAATGGGAGCTGGAGTTGTATTATTTGAGTGGAACAGTGTGGCTGGTATATGGGCATTGGGAAGTACTGAGGAAGAGTGGACGAGACCGGAGCCAGTGTTAATGTTTGGACTGCGTTTCCATAGCAACGTGTGTTGGGTATGAGAATCAGCTGAGCTGTGACCGCCAGTGCGGATCATATGCTATGCAATATTGTATGTAGATGTTCAATGTATGATATTTGAGATTGATAGAATTTAAAGTGAGCGGGGATTTGCATTGTTCGGATTGATCACCATAGCAACGGGATCATATGGTATGTAAAATGAAAGGAACAGACGGAGTTCCGGAGTGCTTCACGAAGGGGGAGACAACGTGCCTATATAATTGGAACGGTAGGGGCTGAATGTGTGCGTACATACTTCAAAACCCTGAAAGAGGATGCCTGATGGATTTCAAGGCTGAGAATGGATTTGAAGGCTGAGAATTGCTTTGCTCAACTACAAAGTACAGAAACAGAGTGCAACATGTCTGTTATAGCTATAGGACTTGAACTGGGATGCTTGAGATGGATAGAGTTTGATCGAGAATGTGGGGCTCTTGAATATTAGGTGTTAATATGCTATTATGTAGAACCCGTTACTTACCTATGTATGTATGTACACAATATTTAGTATGTACAGTGTACTAGTTGCGTATTGCTAAATACAATTAGCATGTATATTATATTAAACTATATGCATTTAACTTAATTAAATGCATTAACTACACTGTTGTAACGTACATACCCATTTAAAATATTTAAATATCATAACTGCAATTAAAATTAATTATTAAAAAAATAACCATTTTAAAAAATCTACCAAATTCTTAAAAATATGTAATAACAAAAATTAAAATTAATGTGCCCATTTTAAGCCGATATGTATATATGTATATGTATGTATCAGTATATAGCATATCTACTCACTGTAGCGGGATGTATATAGTAGTAGGTAGATGTTTGGGTTCTGGATTAAATAATATTTTGAAATATCCTGTACTATTGAGAAAAAATGGACAAAATTGGATGCACCTTGTAGCCCTTAGCACTGGAGAGTGCACTGAGTTGGGGTGACTGTGTTACTGTTGATGTGCGTGACGTGCATATTAATAGCTAATTAACTCAACGCATCAACCGAGGCTGGGCTGAAGCTTCTGATGGGCCCAGTCGGCTTCTAAAATCAAACTTTTCGGACCCACGGAGCTCTGAGCTTTAAATTTCGATGTACTGAGCTGACCATTCGTGCTACCTATAGACAAAACATACCGACAATACGATATATGTAAATTTGTATATGTACATGCCCAACTGCGTACCTATATACTATGTAACAGTAGTATATTCTTATAATTATTGATTTAAATGTTGTATAATGTAGATACATACAGTTGCTGGGGTAGGAATGCTCGAATAAATAATATTATATTTTATTATGGAGCTCAACTGGACAGAATAAAGTGCACTTTCAGACCTTTAGCATTGCAGGAATCAAAGCAAAGGGGAACTTTGTTACTTAGGATGTGCGTGATATGCATATTAATTAATTATTGATCCATCGTCCACTGAAACTGGCTTTGGTGTCTCTAGAGTCCAGTGAAAATATAAAATTGAAGGTACAGGGCCAGGATGGCAACCTAAAATGTACCTGCTGTGGAACAGATACAAGTTTTTTATTGATGCAAGTCAGGTGGGCCGCAGGTTTCTATGAGATATATGTTTAGTTGATTGTTTGTTATATGTTTCTGGTATATGGTTTATAAATTACAACAATAATAATAAGATTAGCAGGGATGCAAGTGCAAACTGCAAGTGTAAAATACAAGGTACAACAGGTGAACAAGTGCAGCGAGACGCAGGTTGTTTTTTATATTATGCATAAACTGTATGCAGGTATTCAATTGCAGAGTGAAGTTTGATTGTAATGCAGTGTTTACATATATACATATTTACAAGTTTAATTTGTTTTTGAATTTTCTTTCACACACACACAAATTCATACATACAAAAATTTACACACATGATTTACAAATACAACAGACATACATAGTTTTACATTGACTATTTACAAGTGTACACAAGTACACGTAATATTTACAGCCTAAAATTAAATTTAAAAGTTTACATAATATTTACAAGTGTGCAGTAAATCTGCACACGCTATAATTAATTTATATATTTACAAGTCTACGCCTACTACACAATGACAATTACATTTACAATATTATTATACCACTATTTACAAACATGTACATCTTACTTTACTACGAAACACTGCCTAATAATTATTGATACATTTATTATAATATTGTGTGCACTATAATTATGAAACTAAAACTATTAGTGTAATACTTATTCACTTCTTAAACTTTAATTACAACTACAATTAAAAATTAACACTTCTTTTTCTTTACTGTCCTGAAACTGGTAAGTATTGTTTCTTATTTATTTTTTATAAAACTCTAACATTATATTAAATAAATATATACATATTTTTTTAAAAGTTAAACAAAATAAATTACTTGCTGACATTGTAATTACATTGTTTTTACAACAACAACTGCCTAGTCTTCATCAGATTCTTCTGAATAGGTAAAACCAGAATCGTCTGTTAATCCTGAGTGACAGTCAAGAGATGAGGTTGGAGAAGGAGGAAATCCTGCAAATATCTCTTCCCATGGTATCTTGATCTTTGGTTGTTCAACTGCTGCTTCAGATTCTGGTTTTGGTTTCTTTATATCTTCAAGATGTTGCGGTGATGCTGTGCGTTTTTGCTCTTGTTGCTGTAAGCTTTCTCTTGTAACAGTTATTTCTTTTGGTTCTTGAGCTGCCAGCTTTAGGTTTGTATTTGTCAAGTAAGCTACAAAGTCGTTCATTTCAACCAGTGTGAATTTAATGGTCGGGCTACCGTAATTAGGGTACTGCTAAGAGAACTTGTCAGACAGATTAGAATTAATGAGCATGTTATAAGCTCCTGTCAGTTGATTGAATGAAAAGCGTACTCGGACTGACTTGACACTGAAATGTGGGGACTTCCAATAGACAAACTTCTTGAATCTGCTTCGAGGTTCTTCAAACATGAACTCGACTGGTTTACCAGCAAAGTACGGAAGATGATCTGTTACTTTGCGGCCAACAGTAGGGTGATCCTTATGTTCTTGTAAAATCTGAGCTGCCCATTCAACTAAAGAAAGACTTTCAAATTGTGAGAAAGAAATTTTGGAATGCTTGGCTTCTCCGTTTCTTCGACCCAAATAGTGGAAATGTGTCTTCATGCCAGGGCTGTAAACAACACGGGCTTTGACGTTGTCCCCAATAAATACAGAATCAGAAGTTTCAAAGAATTCCCAGTTTTGGGAATCAATATTTGCTGTATTCAAAGTACTTGAAGATGCACTGTTCAGATTACGCGACGGTCCAGGCTGTTGGGTGTAGTCCATCTTGTCAGATGCCACAACGTTGTTGATATTTTCAACGTTTACAGAACTCAGGCAAGACTTTGCCATGGTGACAGGAGGAAGTGAAGATAAATGCGCCGTGCTGCTCTTCATAGATAACTTTAATATGCTCACTTTATCTGACTGAGTATTTAAAAATTCTTGATGAAATGTAGTTTGCTATAGTTTGTTGTACTGCTGAGACAATGACACTTGAGACAATATTACAGATCAAAGGTTTGAGTAGAAATGAAAATAATTGCTCAGTGGGCAAGAGTGTTAATCTATTTTAGATGAGCTCGAGTGTTCTGATTTTTGCTGCCGTTTGTGCAAGCATTATTATCATATGTATAACCTACTGACAATATTAGCAGTAACTTGTGATTGGTCTTGTTTCATGTAGGCCCTGCCCTCTTATTTTGTATTCACAGGGACGCTAGGTTGTTGTGCGTCACTAAAATATTAAGCATTATTGTTGAGTGTAGGCACTCATATAGAGAGGTTGTTAAAGCCGTCAGCCAGTCAGTCAGCTACTTATAACCAGTGTGCATTAGTGGAATTATTGATTTTATTTTCAGTCTCATAGAGAACTGAAAGATGAAAGTAATTTCAGAATCTACTGTTACGTGTGCTAACTCGTAATTGTGTGGGTACTGTACACAGACATTTCAGTCTACAGAGCTTCGCAAACAACACGTTATAGAAAATCATTCAAAGTATGAGCGCTATTTAATATCAAAACACCGTCAGTTTGAAGAACATCAAAATCTTATTAGACTTGCCCAAAATTTTACGTGCCAGCTATTATTAAAATCAAAAGACTAAACAAAAACTATATACAGTGCTGTTTTATGTTAAAGCATGTTAACTATTGTGAGCTGCCAATACTGTGGTCGCTATTACACAGTCAAAAAAAGCTTGTGGTCACGAAAACAAGAACAAAAATACGCTAACAGAGATTTGAATTCTAGATTCCATACAAACAACTTTGGATCTGTACAACTTCGAAATTCCTGTAGTGCGTGTCATGGAAGAATAGTTTTTTTTTCAACACAGATACAACGTCTTGTACGTTCGAATTTACGAGACAATAAACTTTGGCTAAAACCACCAAATCGAGTTTTAAAAACCGATCATTCATCAGCAAGGAGTATATTTGAACCGTCTAGAAATATTTGCTGTAGACATGTAAAGTGCTGTTCCTGCAAACGAACTCCACATCAATTTTCAGAAGCAGCAACAAAAGTATTGAATGAATACAGAGAACGTAATCAACCGGGGTCAAGCCGTTTTTCAATCAACCCAGATTTAGTTCCACTAGTTCCAAAGTCTTATTTTTATGCCTTTAATCTTGAGCACACTTTGTGCTCTGATTGCTTTTACAAGCACAGACTTACAGCAAAGGATAACTTGGATTGCAATTGTACATGCGATTTAAGTGGTGCAATTTCAGATAAATCAACTACTTGTGAACTATTGGCAATAAACAATTATAGAGAGTTTGAGTTATTATCTTAGAATTCAAGTATGCAAATCTTTGCGCCTCCAGAAATTCCATACACTTTTTTAGCTCCACGTCAAAAACAAATTGTGGACTTGGTAAGAAAACAAATAAGTTTAACTGGAAGACTATTTTACAAAACACCATTAAAAATGATAATTGTGGGTATCCCAGGCTCAGGCAAATCAGCAGTAATAAAGACATTGCAGCACATATTGTCGCAAAAGCAAAGCCAAGATGAAACTTTTTCTTTTAGAATTTGTTGTTTTCTTGGAATATGTGCCTCTAGTTTAAAAGGCACAACATTTCATTCTTGCTTCAAAATAAAACCTTTTGCAAATGGGAATATCACTGACCAACTGAAGAACGGTATTTCAGCTGTCGATAAATACAAATTTCAGAATGTTAAAGTTCTACTTTTTGACGAAGTTTCAACTATAGGCTTGAAATTACTGCATTTTGTTGATGCCTTCATGAAACTAGTAGATCCATCTTGGGCAGAGCTGCCGTTCAGCGGAAGAACTGTACTTATGTTTGGAGACTTTCTTCAATGTTCTTGTTTGGGAGACAGTAATTTGTATTCTCAGTTCATAGTACAGACTTCACAAGAATTACGAGAAGCTTCTCAATTGTACAAGAGTTTCAATACTGCTTTTGTATTAGACACACCGTTTCGGCAGAGCAAAAATGATTCAAGACAACTGGAGTACCACGAGTTTCTAATGAGGCTGAGATATTTTAAATGTACCCCTCTGGATCTTTACAATTTGCAACAACGACAGAGGCACATTTTGCAATCTGGTCTTTCGAATATTGAATTTGAAGAATTTGAAAAATCAATTCATCTTTTTCAAACAAACAACAATGTAGCAGCACACAATAGATACGTATTTTTAAATAAAAATACAAAGTAAATTTGTCCTATAAATTTTATTAATAAATGTAGTTTAGGATTCGTGATATGTTTTTAAATGAATAAATGATTTAAATGATTTGATTGTAATTTTGTAGGAAGATGATCCGAAGATTTCATCCTGGGTTTATTGAGGTTCCAGCTTTAATTGGAGAAACCAGCTCACTTTTAAAAGATCCACTTGAAGTAGATTATAGCGCACGTATCATGTTAACGCAGAATTTGGACGTAGCATCGAATCTTACTAATGGGAGCCGAGGCACTGTTGTGGATTTAATATTTAGCTCCGTCAAGAACAGACTTTACTGGAACAATTATGTTGAAGCTATAGTTGTAGACTTTCCAAATTACAGAGGAAACAATATTTTTGTTACCTCTAGAGGAAAACGGGTGAAAATAACACGTATTGAATACTGTGAACTAGACTTAGAAACAAATTAATATGTTAAAATCCAGGCATTTCCACTTGTCTTAAATTGGGGAATGACAATTCACAGATCGCAAGGCATAACAATAGAAAAAGGATGTGTGCACTTGGATACAAGAGAAATTATAGCGTGTACAACTTATGTAGCTCTTTCTCGATTTAAATATTTTGAAAATCTTATGATTGTCGACAAAGAAATAATACAGGCCTCAAGAATTTTAGTTGTTCAGCATGAATATGAAATGCAATTGCGATGGAAAGAAGAAGCTCGACTAACAGAACTTGAAGTGGAAAACAGAAAATCTCGTAAAGCAGACATGACTAGCCAAATAGATCGATTTTTATAAATAAAAAGTGCACCATTCTGAAAAAATGTAAATACAAGTTAATACTTTAAAATATACTATACATTGTAGTTTTTGTGTACATACTCTTACTTTTAATATAAAGTTAGTGTGAATGTAATAATAATTTACACTTTCTAATTGTAATAGTTGTAATATTTTAAAAAGTATAATATATTTAAAACTGATAAAAAAATCCCATAATTTGAAATTTCTGCAACAAAAATTAAATGTAAATTTGTAAATATGTAATATGTGCTATAAATTGCGTGCGATTATTTAACAGCGTCCATTTGTAGTTTGAATGCACACCGCAGTGGTTCACATATAAAACGTACACATCATGGCATCACTTTTAACGCTTAAATTTTGAACAATGATAATATTTATTATTATGACTATTACTATGTGGGGAAACAATTTAAATTTTAAAAATTGGATCAAATCCAATTATTGATTTTGTATAAATGTAACGTGAAAGGGTTGTAAGGGCTATGGCCGTAAATCAACTGGATGAATAAAGATATATATACACATCATGGCTGATATACGAAAATCATATTTAAATTCTAGATTAAAAGGATCGTTTTCTGCATTAAGTGGTTTTGTCAAAAACAATAAAAAATTCAAGGACAAAATTACTGTAGACCAAGAATTAAGTAAGCTGCGTTCATTTAGTTTGCACAGACCAATTAAAAAAAAATTTAAACGCAGACGAGTATTAGTTAATATGATAGGGGAAATTTTCTGTGCTGATCTGAAGATACTTGAAAGCGGTATGGCTAAACATAATTCAGGATTTGCCAACATATTATTTTGCATAGACGCGTTCAGCAACAAGCTATACTGCAGATTTATTAAAAATAAAAAGCCGGAATCAATAATTAAATCAATGAAAAGCATTTTTCGAGAAGCTAAAATGACACCAATTTACTTGTTTACTGATCAAGGTTGTTATTAGGTACGGTAACATACAACTATAATTTTAACAAGTATTACTATATCTTATTAGTAAAAAACGCATTTAATAAATGTTCAAATATTATGTGTTTAGGGACTGAATTCCGAGCAGAGACTTTTCGCAAGTTTTTGAAGAATCATCGAATTAAGTATTACAATACTTATAGCGAAACAAAATCAAGCATAGTAGAACGTGTAATAAGGTGCGTCTAAATATTACAAAATTAGAAGTAACTAGACAATATAAAGCCTCATTTTATGAATTTTAATGTAATAATATGTGTTTTTTTGTATGTTTTTAGGACAATTTTTGAAAAATTTGCTCGTTTTATGACTGAGAGAGACACGTATCGCATAATTGATATGTTTTCTGCTTTTGTGAAAAGCTACAACAACACTTTTCACTCCACAATTCAAAGAGCCCCAAACGCTGTCAATAAATCTAATGAGAACGAGGTTTGGCAAACAATGTTTGCAGATCTTATCAGCAATAAAAAGAGCCAAGTGTCAGCTTTCAAGCTTGGAGAACGTGTACGGATTAGCCGGACTAAGATCTTGTTTGAAAAGGGTATAATGTGTCGTTACTTATTACGTTACAATATTTTAATTAAAAATATATTATCCTATAAATAGACTTGTTTATTGAGTTATGAAGTTAATATACCTTTGGCTTTTAAACAGGATACAACCAGAACTTTAGTCTTGAAATATTCAAGATTAAGTCAATTAACTTGACAACAATCCCTGTTACTTACTATTTAGAGGATCTGGATGATAAAAGTATCACTGGCGGTTTTTATAAAGAAGAATTGAGCCGTGCCTAAATTCTCAAGATGAGTGAATCACCGTTTATTCCGTATCTTGCAAATACAATTAAACAGCACATATTGCAAAAACGAAGAAGATTAGACAGACACAGCTGCTCAGTGCTAGATCGCGACACAACAGGAACAGAGAATATTTATGTTACATTGACAAGTGACCAGCAAAACCATATTTATACAGACAACAGTCCGTCAAATTTTGTATCGGTACTTTCAACTCCATTAGATCTTGACAATTATGACGTTGGGTTAGTCAGTTTGAGATACACAAGCAGTGAACAACCTGCAATAGTACGGAATTCACGAGCACCTCTGGTTAGAAAAGTCCGTAATGTAGAAAGCAATGAGATAGAATTAGCACCAAAACTATTTCCAAATTACGTGCCTACTGAAAAAACTGCATTTAGTTTTCAAAAGACAGCATCCAAAATGAATGTGTTTATGGAAAGCCCTAATGACCGCCTAGTAGAAACAGTTGACCATTTTCCATTAGAAATTGTTCAGAGAGCAATACAGCAACATCCAGAAGAAACTTATATTCATTTTAATAATTTAGCACCAAATGACACTGTCAACATAAAAATTTCGCCAGCTTTAGCCTCTTTATTTATGGTCAATCAATACAGATTTATGTCTGGGAGACAACTGCCATATGAAAATGTAACACAGGCAAAATTAGACACAGTCCTGATGAATACAGTATTTAATTTTGTCGCTCACAAATTTGTCAACACCTCAAATGTTATAAAAATATATGAAGGTTTGGAAACAATATTACCGTACAGAAAGAGAATAATTGACGGTGACGCTGATATCAAAAAATACTTTGAGCGGTTTGGCACAGAACTACAAGAAAGGACTGGCATTAAAATAAAAATTAAATTTCCTTTTAAAGAGCTTGAAAAAACTAAATGCAAGTTGACATTTAAAGGTAAAGAAAAAGAATATGTTGTCTTACCAGAAGAGATTGCTGTTTGTCTCGGATTTCAACAAGATAATAAATTTTTCAATGGCGTATATAATTCAGAGTCGGACTTTGACGAAGAAAAATACAGAGAAATTGAGGACAACAAATATTTATACATACGATTGTTTTAAATATATTCAAATTATCTTCCAATGAAAGAACCAGAAGAAGTTGACTTGGATCATGTTGTTCATGAAATAATTCGTACATTGTCAGAAGGGTCGTTAGGAGATACAACAATACAGTTTGAACACAAAGATGGTGAGCTTAGTATCCCTCAAATGAGAGACGATATCTCAGTACAGCTGCCAGCGTTAGTCAATAGGTATTTTGGATTTGAAGACAATTTTGTTTTTAAAACTGGAGTGGTTGGACGACTCAAGCCTGAACTAGCTAAGCAAGAAGAAATGGAAAGAGAAAACGAGGAATTTAAAGAAGACGTAGAGCCAGAGCCAGAGCAGACAATACCAGCCAAACGTCTGCTTGTATCATGCAATATGGTTGAAAATCAACTGTACGCGTCACATGCCCTGCCATTACTACGATCAGTAGATATTTCTCCAGTTTACGATAAGGAGACTGTACATGTTTTTTCTCCAATATTGTATGTCCCATTAAAATCACAGGCACAGCAAATACTTCGAATAACTTTATTAAACGAGTACCGCGATCTCGTCACACTGCCAGAAAATTCCACAACTATTGTAGAACTGCAGTTTAGACCACGCAAAATGTAATTATGTGGAATGTATTATAATTTAAATTACCCTGTTAATGTATAATTTGCTGATATGAAAGTATGGTTCTACTTGATACAGCAAAAAAGTATAAAACGTGTCAACAATTAGTTAACATACTCATTCTAAACTCAACATTCAAACAGCAACAACAATCATTTTATTCACAGTGCTTCTTAATAAATGAAATTCAAAAATAAATTTGCAGTGCATTGCCTAACATGTCACTGATGACTTATAATTATGCGTGAAATTTTGTGTAAAAATATTTACGACTGTAATCATAACAAAAAAATCACTAATACAGTAGACGAAGAGCTCGTAAAAGACAGCCTATTAGGAGAATACTGTACTTTGGAAGCAATTAATAAAACAACCAAATGGGATCAGGCGACCACGATTTTATCGGAACTGACCACACAGTAGAAAACACATCTGAAAGGTTAAATCTAGGTGACACACAGAATTTAATACCAGTTAAATCTAGAAAGCCATATAAGCGCCGTTTAATTAATAAAAAGTGCCGTGTTACTTATTGCCGATTAGCCTGCAAAAAACGTAAGATGACATCTGTACAACAACGATCCAATAGACAAAGTGGTGGATCTTCTGTAGTTCTTACTTCTGCCCAGTTTCAGAGCAAACGTCTGTAAAATACGGAAAATGGTCTGGTCCGCAAATTGAATTGAACTACGATGAAATTGAAAACCTTGTGTTGTTCTTAACTCAAGATTGCAAATTGTAAAGTTTGTTGTGCGAAAAACATGAATACATTAACTCTGGAAAGTTTGTTGTGTGAGGCATGCCAGTTCTGCTGGTTAAACTATACGCCGTCAAGTTTGCAAACTGTCATGTATAAAAACAAACAATACTGTACGCGATGTGAAGTGCAAGAAAGAAAAAAAGATGAACAAGTACTTGCCAGCTTAAATACGCCATATGTTGAATGGATTGACTTTGATAAGTTTGACAACATTAACAATTGGTGTGAAGTTACAAGAGTAATAACCATAACAGATTGTTTTGCATGTAAATACGTTCCGTATAATAAAGCATCATCCGCAAAAAGCCCAGATGCAGAATTTGTTCACGGCGTATCTCTGTATGGCGAGATTGTGTTCATATACAAGTACATGCCTAAAATCAAAGTATGCGGATATTGTATGTTATGCAGAAGCTCTGCAAAATGTTTAGAAAATGCTTACGAATATATTTGCCAGTACAAATAAGATGAATATAAAGCATTGCAACTGTCTATGGAACAAGTTTAATTCGTGTTAGAAACAATATGAATACTTTACAAAGTTTAATGTGTGAGTCATGCTAGTTTTGCTGGTTAAACTTTAAACCATTAAGTTTATATACCATAATGTATAAAAACAAACAGTACTGTGTAGATTGTGAAGAACAAGAAAAGATGAAACAAATAAAAATTGCTAATAGTTTGAATACACCATACGATGTATGGATTCAGTTAAAAAAGTTTACAAATATTGTAAACTGGTGTAAAGTAACAAAACTTGTAAAAAACAATGAATGTTTTGTTTGTCAAAACATTTCAGAAAATATAAAAGCATGGACAGAAAACCCTAAATCAGACTATATTCGCAAAATAACCTTATATGGCGAACGAATTTTCATGTACAAGTACGAGCCAAAAATCAAAATTTGTGGACATTGTATGTTTTGGCGAAACTATAAAGTCTTAGAAATTGTACAAAAATACATTTGCAAATACAAACAAAATGAATATAAATCATAGAAACATGTATGTAAAGAGTACTTTTTGCATAAATAATAACGTTACGTCTAAAAATAATATATAAAATTAAGTAATATATAGTGAAGCACAAAATATATGTACTATAATTTAAAATAGGTTAATCTGCAGAAAACAATTTACTTACAATTAAAAAATTAAATTTAGCTTGCAGAAAAAACTAATAAATATTCTAAGAATACAAGTTATTTGTAAAAAAATAATCAAGTTAAAACAAAATTTGTAAACATTTTAGAACATAAGAATTAAAAATAAATTTAAAAAAACTTGTAAAACAATTTTAAAAACTGTAATAAAAAACTAATTGGTATTTGTAAATGTTTTTATTTTAAAAATAAAACTTTTCATGCTCAAAACAAATGTCATATAAAAACCAAATAAAAGAATAAAGTAACCGTTTAAGTTGCAACGACCCTACTAAACTTGGCAAATTGCTAATTAAATACCATAAATTAATACAAAAGATACTAGCCACTGTATATTATAAAGTATACAAAGGTGAAATTTGTCGTACTGTCTTGCTTTGTGAAGCAATTTCTAAAGATTACAATTAATAAATAGAATTATTACGAATAAAATAAATAAAAAATGGCAACTATAATGAAAGTAATTGAACCCAAGTTGTATGCTGAGCTTATGCATATACGCACAGAACAACAAGCATTAAAGTTGACTACTCAAACCAAGAGTATTACATCATATAATAAGGACCATAACAAAACTATACTTGAACAGAAAGGAGGAAATGCGAACGACGCACAGACAGATGCAATTTACAATGCGTCGGAAGGAATAGAAAAACTAATTCAACTACCTAGGCAAGAGTGGATAGCATACGAAAACATTGTTGCCAAAAATAAGAAAAGGAATCGTAAACCTCATGCTAATCAAAATCATGCAGTAGTGAAACGCAAGCGTATGACGTCACAGAAAAATAAAAGAGCAGCTAGAAAATAAATGCATATAAAGAGCAACTATATAGAATTCTTTGTCAGTAGCTTTTGCAATGTCACCGTGGTCAAAACAAACATAAAATGTATAAGGTACGTGCTTTTGTTGTTATAATATGTGCTTTTATGGCACTTGGGAGATCGTGCAACACTGCATGTGCCTCAGACTCGCAAGTAAATAAATATCAAGCCAAGTCTGTTGAAAATACGTATACTGATAGTGCACCATATACTGCCTCTAAAGGCTATGGAAAAGAAAAGATGGCATTAGATGAAATTGAGAGAAAGCTACAGAGTAGTACCTTAGACCCAACGTTGCCAATCGATACAACAGCGCTACCAGTGGTACATACGAGTTCGTTTCATAAAGTAATTCTTATGGCATTAAAGTACATGCTTGAGAATTTGAACACACAGAATGGAATTATTATGGATGTGGTTGACAAGTATCAAAACAACGAAACAAAACCTGTGCTTCACAACACATTTGATTATATAAGTAAGTGAATATTACATGATTGTTCACTGTGAGTAAGTAATACATATAAACTTTTAGTGCATAGGATAGTATAGCTTCAAACGTATATACAATAATACTAAATATTGAATTTTGTATGTAATTACAGCTATCTACGTGTCGTTTGTACTGGTCTTAACACTTTTTGCATTTAAGATGAGGAAACTATACCATAAAAACAGACTACTTGCACCAGAAAAGGAGGGTGGGCAAGATTCAAAAGGGGACTTCATGGCCATTTCACCCTCTGTATTAAATTCACCTTCAGACTAGAAAGAGCATTCAATCGCTCTTGTTAACAACAACAACAACAGCCTAAACATCAACTTAAATTCTATCGTCTGCCTGCTTTCAACGTACGCTATAGAGCGTAGTGGATTTTATACATTGTGTAGTATATATAGTGTAATATATTTATACCGTATAGAAGTGCACGCACCATGGATTTTACATCTCCCACTTCTGCAGCTCCATACTCCAAGCGCTGCCGTACAGCTTCATCGTACCACGAACAGGCCAGCTTTTCATCAGCTACTACAAACGGTAAAAAAGATCATGTACGTGTCGTTCCTACATTGCACTTTAATTATTCTAGTTAAAGCTATTCCTAATAATACGAGCGCCTATGCTTATTTGGTTTTGCAGTATTTTAATAATATGTATTGTTGTACAGTACATGTGTATATACATAACAGTGGTATTAATGTAAGGTATAAAAAAAATTTTGATTTATTTATTTTACAGATATTTTCGTGCTCTGTTCCCGGCTGCCGCTTTACTTGCCGAAGCCATGTCCCATACCAAGCTCACGTTGAGCATGTTCATCACTGTGGGGACTGCAATATCTACTGTTCAAGCAAGGCAGATCACCAGTGCCTTCATCAAGGAGAAAGACTTGGCCATGTAGAAAATAGAAATCAAAATCTTGTTGGAGGTGGTACAAATCGATCTGGGACTACCTACGGCGTCTCTACCAACGTCTCTGCACAGCCAGCTGCCTCTTCGAGTAGAGTTCATCGCTCTTATCCAATTGATTTAGATGTATTTCAAGAAACTTCACGTTCACATCTTGGCATGATGGTGACATACAGTCATCAGCCTACTGAGACATTTCAAGATATTGAATCTCTTTTGACACAACTATACGAGCCATTTGTAAAGTTGTTGACCCAAAACATAACTCTGCACAGTAGTATTAAAGCACAATTAATTATTGTAGTTACATTAGAATTAATTACGGAAGTAGAAAATGAAAAAAATACAATAGAACGTGATATTCAGTTTGTTTCAAAGAATTATGATATTTTAAGTGCCTAGGAAATTGCAAGTTTCATTTTTGACAGTGCCAGTGACATTATAAAAAAACTAAATGAGTTTAATAAGAACAGGACTGGATAGACTCTTAGAGAAATTGAGTCAATTCAAGTTAAAGTAGGAGTTTTAAATTTATTTGCAAATGCCAAAGCTAAAGGTTACATTAAATTTCCAGCTTTAAAACCACGGAAGTACGGCTATCTTAATATAAAAAATAACTGTAGTGATTGTTTTAAGTTTTGTGTTACTGCACACAGATATAGGCACGAAATAAGTCTGTCTGTAAGAGCATTTGCTATGTATCGGACGTTAAATAAAGTTTTTTTTTTTTTTTTATAGGCACGAAATATTAGAAAAAAAACAAAAATCTAAATTGCAAAGCAAATCATTTGGTCGCGTGTGGGCTAAAGAGAGCCTACAACGTCCAGACCAGTATATTTCTTATTTTGATAAATTCGATTTTACTGATATTACCTGCCCCTTTCTAATTAACAAAGACTTGCCAAGTCTGGAAAAGTTTGAAGTCAAAAACAAATTAGGAATTAACATATGGAGTCACCGCGGCGACAAAATCATCCCAATTCGTAGGTGTCAGAATAGTGATATTGCTGACAAGTGTAATTTATTTTTAATTTACGAAGACAAAGCCGATGGTAGTAAAGATGAGCACACTTATCATTTAGTTCTGATTACAGACCTGGATAAGTTTATGTGTCTTGGAAACAATAGAAAAGTTTACTATTGCCAGTCCTGTTATCGACATTTTAATTCAGCTGATAATTTAACTAAACATAAACTGAGCTGTCAAACTCTACAAAAAAGGCAAATTGTATTTCCTGAACTCTTAGAAAGAGTCAAGTTTTCCAAATTATGGCAATCCTTGCCTTACCCATATATTATAGTTTATAAATTTTCTACATTTGTGATTCCCTATAACGACCCTAGATCCTCAAGTAGCAATACGAGATTTGTAAATGAAATTACACCTGCTGCGTATTCCTTGATTATTATTAGACAAATGAAAGACAGAAGTAAAGTAGTACATGCAGAATTTTATGATGGGGAGGATATAATGAAACATTTTTTTGAAAATATATTTTATTGGGCTGAGGCATTATTATCTCACGTTCGAAATACCAACAATATGGTCAAACCAAGTGACCAGGTACGTGCACAGTTTGAAAGTGCTACTCATTGCCACATGTGTCGACGTGAATTTGATTCTTCTAAGAACATTCTACGTACGTTTCATCATAACCATAACCATGGTCATTTTGAGTTTGCTGCATGTAGCCGCTGTAACTTAAACATCAAGTACAAGCACGAAATACCAATAATATCACTGTACGGGGGTTGCTTTGATTATCATTTGCTAGTTAGTGCCATGAATACAGGTCAGTTTGAAGCTAAAGACATCCATGTAGTAGCCAAGTCTGCCAAACAATTTATTTCAATTTCAATTACAGCTAAAGATAAATGGCTGCCAAATTTAAATATTGAGTATCTACCAAAAGACAGAACAAATCAGAAATATACTGGCAAGATGTTACACTTCAAAGTAAAAGTTCGATTTATGGATGCAAATTTATTTTTTGATTCCAACCTATTTGATCTTGTTGAATCTTTAAATTCAAGAGATGAATTTAATTTTACACTTGCGCCTTAATGTTTCTCAGATTTAATATTTGTTGATAACCAATTAAATATTAGTTCAGAAGTGAAGCCACTCACAGAATCACAATTAAAATTATTACAGAAACCAGTTTACTTTCCATTTATGTCATTAATCAGTTCAGATAATTTAAATAACTAAATACCAGACCGAGATCAATTCAGACGATCACTTTTGGACGATGAGCTCATTCCAGATCACCAGTGGGATCTTGTCAAAAATGTTTGTACTGAATTTAGACTAACTACACTACGTGACTACACACGATTTACATGTGTTTTAGATACGGTTTTACTTGCAGAAGTATGGCAAAATTTTCGCAAAGTTGGACTTCAAAATTACGAACTTGATCCGACTTACTCACTTACATTACCTAGTTACTCCTGGGAATGTTTTTTAAATTATACAAAAGCAGAGATAGATTATATAAGGGACCCAAAAATATTAGAGATTGCAAAGCAAGGAATACGCGGTGGGCAGTGTATTTTTACAGCAAAACACGTTATTGCAAACCATGAAAAGTGCCCCGGAGGATTAGATTTATCCAAACCTCGTAATCAATTACTTTCACTAGACATCAACAGCTTATATGCAGAGAGTATGAAGCAGCTGATGCCAGTCTCAGACTATATGTATATGGAAGCAAAGGATTTAGAAAGTATTGATTGGACTGATCCAAAGTTGGGTACCACAGAAGGTAGCTATGGCTACGTTCTTGTTTGTGACTTGAAGTATCCTTTGGCTCTACATACTAGAGACGCAAACTTGCCACTTGCTATGGAACAGCGGGTACTTAATATGCATGATATATCATCACAGTATAATTTAAATACAAATGCAATAAATTCAATTCAACAGTATGTATCCCGCTCTCGGCTTATGTTAACACTTTATGATAAAATAAACTACACAGTTCATTTTAAAGCATTAAAATATTATTTATCTAAAGGTTTAGTTCTTTCTAAAATTCATTGTGGGGTACGCTTCAAGCAACAGAGTTATTTTAAACCATACATTGAATCAAATTTAGAAAACAGAAAAAAAGCCAAAACTCCATTTGAAAATAAACTATTAAAAAAAAGTTCCAATGTTTTATATGGCAAAACTCTAGCCCAAGTACTTGAATTTATCAATGCCCGATTATGCTCTAGTGCTGCTCAAGCTGAAAAATTACTTGCAAATGCTAACTGTAAAGATTTTGAAGGATTTTCTGAAAATTTAAGCGTAATTATTCAATACCTTAAAAAATATCGTATAACTAACCTCCCTCTGACTGCTGTAGTTATTTTGGATTTTGCAAAAGTACTTTTTTATGAAAAGTGGGATCTTTTGTATAAGATATTTCATAAAAGAGCACATTTGAATTATACAGATACTGACGGATACGAGATGCACACAATTGACACATTTAACACGTTTTGGGATGATATTGTCAAAGCAAAATTTGAATTTGATTTTAGTAAAATTCCTCGAGACCATGAGTTTTTTAGAATTTATGAAAGTCAACACCCAAACTTACATTTATTAAATAGCGGTGAAAGTGGAAAACTTCGAATTCAGAGCTTAGATGTAAAAGAACTTATAGTATTAAGACCAAAAATGTATAGTATGTTATATAATAATAATTCTGAACAACAAAAGTGTGCAGGTATTCCTGCAATTTCGTTAGGGCAGTGTAAACACGACCGATATAGGCAAATGTTAGAAACTAACAAACCATGTAAAATAAATGTAAATACAGTAGCCAATGTCGACCATAAATTATTTATTAAAAATCAAAGTAGGTTAGCTTTTAAAAGTTTAGATTTATCTAGAGTATTTCCAGATCCCAACGATTGTAATTTTAGCCTTCCCTTGGGCCACACTGATTTAGTTAATAAGATTAAATAAAAAGTATAAGTCGGTTACATAAGAAGTGTAATTTATAATTGTAATCGTAATTAAAGTTAAAGAAGTGAATAAATATTACACAAATAATTTTAGTTTCATAATTATAGTGCACACAATATTTTAATAAATGTATCAATAAATAATTAGGCAGTGTTTTGTGGTACTGTAGGACGTAAATATTTGTTAATAGTATGATAATATTGTAAAAGTCATTGTCATTGTGTAGTGTGTGTAAACTTGTACATACTTAAATTGATTTTAGCGTCTGCAGATATACTGCACACTTGTAAATAATATGTTAGGCTGTAAATATATGTGTACTTGTAAATAGTAAATTTGAAACTACGTATGTCTGTTGTATTTGTAAATCATGTGTGTAAATATTTGTATGTATGGATTTGTGTGTGTGTGAGAGAGAAAATTCAAAAAAATAAACTTGTAAATATGTATATATGTAAACACTGCATTACAATCAAACTTTCCTCTGCAATCGAATACCTGCATACAATATCTGCATAATAAAAAAAACAACCTGCGTCTCGTAGCACTTGTTCACCTGTTGTACCTTGAATTTTACACTTGCAGTTTGCACTTGCATCCCCACTCATCATATTAATTGTTGTGATTCATAAAACATATACTAGAAACATATAACAAACAAACAAATAAACATATATCCCATAGGAACATGCGGCCCACCTAACTTGCATCAATAAAAAACTTGTATCTGTTCCACAGCAGGTAGAATTCAGCCTTTCGTCCTAGCCCTGTACCTTTAATTTCATATTTTCACTAGACTCTACAGAAACCAGAAGCCAGTTTCAGTGGACAATGGACCAATATTGAATTAATATGCATATCACACGCATCCTAAGTAACAAGTTTTTCCCTTGGCTTTGATTCCTGCAATGCTAAAGGTCTGGAAGTGTGCTTTATTCTTTCCAATTGAGCTCCATAATAAAATAAAATATTATTTATTCGAGCATTCCTACCCCAGCAACTGTATGTATCTACATTATACAACATTTAAATTAATAATTATAAGGATATACTACTGTTATATAGTGTATAGGTACGCAGTTGGGCATGTACATATATACATTTACATATATTGTATACATATATCTCATTGTCGGTATGTCCTGCCCATAGGTAGCACGAGTGGTCAGCTCAGTACATGGAAAGTTGAAGCTCAGAGCTCCGTGGGTCCGAAAAGTTTGATTTTAGAAGCCGACTGGGCCCATCAGAAGCTTCAGCCCAGCCTCGGTCGATGCGTTGAGTTAACTAGCTATTAATATGCACGTCACGCACATCAACAGTAACACAGTCACCCCAACTCAGTGCACTCTCCAGTGCTAAGGGCTACAAGATGCATCCAATTTTGTCCATTTTTTCCCAATAATACAGGATATTTTAACATAATATTCAATTCAGAACCCAAACATCTACCTACTACTATATACATCCAGCTACAGTGAGTAGAACTGCTATATACTGATACATACATATACATATATACATGTTGGCTTAAAATGAGCACATCAATTTTTATTTTTGTTATTACATATTTTCAAGAATTTGGTAGATTTTTTAAAATGGTTATTTTTTTAATTAAATTTAAAATTTAATAATAATTGACTAATTAATTTTAATTGCAGTTATGATATTTAAATATTTTAAATAAGTATGTACGTTAAAACAGTGTAGTTAATGCATTTAATTAAGTTAAATTCATATAGTTTAATATAATATACGTTCTAATTGTATCTAGCAATACGCAACTAGTACACTGTACATACTAAATAATGTGTACATACATACATAGGTAAGTAACGGGTTCTACATAATAGCATATTAGCACCTAATATTCAAGAGCCCCACATTCTCGATCAAATTCTATACATCTCAAACATCCCAGTTCAAGTCCCATAGCTATAGCAGACATGTTGCC
The DNA here is from genome assembly GCA_949802685.1 of Dicyrtomina minuta. Classification (NCBI taxonomy): domain Eukaryota; kingdom Metazoa; phylum Arthropoda; class Collembola; order Symphypleona; family Dicyrtomidae; genus Dicyrtomina; species Dicyrtomina minuta. The sequence continues at coordinate 174,333,886 of OX461808.1, read as the reverse complement.
CTCTGTTTCTGTACTTTGTAGTTGAGCAAAGCAATTCTCAGCCTTCAAATCCATTCTCAGCCTTGAAATCCATCACGCATCCTCTCTCAGCCTTTGAAGTATGTACATGACCATTCAATACCATATGGTTCCAATTCTATAGGCACCTTGTCTCCCCCCTCGTGAAATATTCCTCAACTTTTTCAATGCCTCACTTCTTTCACGTAATGAATAGAAGCGGTATCGCCTCCTTCGCACATAATATGTAGTTGAGCAAAGCAATTCTCAGCCTTCAAATCCATTCTCAGCCTTGAAATCCATCAGGAATTCTCTCTCAGGGTTTTGAAGTATGTACGCACACATTCAGCCCCTACGGTTCCAATTATATAGGCACGTTGTCTCCCCCTTCGTGAAGCACTCCGGAACTCCGTCTGTTCCTTTCATTTTACATACCATATGATCCCGTTGCTATGGTGATCAATCCGAACAATGCAAATCCCCGCTCACTTTGAATTCTATCAATCTCAAATATCATACATTGAACATCTACATACAATATTGCATAGCATATGATCCGCACTGGCAGTCACAGCTCAGCTGATTTTCATACCCAACACACGTTGCTATGGGAACGCAGTCCAAACATTAGCACTGGCTCCGGTCTCGTCCACTCTTCCTCAGTACTTCCCAATGCCCATATACCAGCCACACTGTTCCACTCAAATAATACAACTCCAGCTCCCATTTCCTCCCATTCATACACATGACATTACATTAAAATGCATTTAAATGCCCATAAGCTTAGCAAGGTTATCCGTCGTTTCAATTCAATCCCATGACTTTACATTACAATTAAATTAAATGCCCATATGCTTAGCAAGGTTATCTGTCGTTTCAGTTCCACATCTCACATCATGTCTCAATCCTTGCCATGGCCCAGGCTGTCCCAGCTGATACTCTCGGGTACTTCAACTCCTACCTCTCACCACTACCGACCTCTCTATCACTTCCCCCGTAGTCATATGACAAGTAAAAATAAATAAAAATGGTTTAAACTTTAAAAATGCGTAGGAAGTGTAAATGTTGTTTTAAAACAATTTTGGAAGCACTTTTAAAAAGAGCATCGTTTTCTCTACATAACAAGTATAACTACTTGAAATTTAAATGAAAACTGACATCCGGCTGAGGGTTTGAAAACAGTGAGTTTCTCCATTTACGCAATGCTAACTTCCTTAAATTTAAAAATATTTTGCCGCCACACTAGTTTTCAAAATTCAATTTTGTTTGTCAACTTCCTATTAAGGGTGTTAGGTTTCATAAAAAAAATATACTAAAGTTGTGGCTTCGAAAACAAAATCTGGCCCTCAGAGGTTAATAATCAGTATATCATGGTTTATACATTATGTGGCACATTCCCAGCTGACTACATATAACGAATTTACATTAGATAAACTTGCTGGCCCCATAATAAAATTGCCATAAATTGTTTAATCTTAGGTTTACGATTAGACTAAAAAACCAGAGTTTTTTTTTGATAATGCAAGTGCGAAATAATAGCTAAAGTCCTAAAAAAAATGCAAAATGCAGTTTCTATGCTATAAGTATACTTTATATTTCAAATAAGTTTGAACAGGTTTATGTTGTAGTATTGTTCAGTTGCCTATCGTCGTTGGACGACAGTGTCAATTTTAATAAAATTGTCTTTCTCTCTTATTATTTTATGCGTGGGAGCATATAGCTCAGCATCTACTTCGGGCCACGTTCCCACAAATTTTTATACTTTACAGGATTTACAGGATTTTTACTTGTATCCTATTATGTGAAATTAGAAGGCTAACAGCAAGGTAAAGGTTAAGTAAATGATAGGTATAAGCAAAAGGTATTGATAACAAAAAAAAAAGTAATTGTTTTACAAAATACAATTCACAATAGGAACTTACATTCATAGCCCTGTTATATACTGAATATACATATCGTCGGTGAAGAACCAAAATGACCCATATCCATTTTTATCTAAAAACAATATCAACTATCTCCGAAAGAAAATACTGAAATATGTCTTGTAAGCATTTACATGGTACAATATGCAATTTTCAAAAACATGTAAATAGTACATTTTACACTTTTCCAAAATATGAAATTAGAACATTTTGCACCTTTTCAAAAACATGTAATTTAGAACATTTAGCACTTTTCAAAAACATAAAGTTAAAACATTAGGCAACTTGTCAAAAACATGTAATTAGAACATTTAGCACCTTTTGAAAAACATGTAAATAGAACATTTTACACTTTTTAAAACCTCTTAATTACCATTTTACGCATGCTTCTCATTTTGTTTTTATGACATATAGCTCATTTTAATTGTAGCTTAAATTGGATATGGGTCATTTTGGTTCTTCACCGACGATATTCAACTCTCTACTACATGCCTACATTATTTATGCTAACACTACATAATTAGTTTAGTTAGGACACAGAAAGATGTAAAGTAAAACGGGAATGTTTGTTTGTAAAATGCAATACAATCTACTTACGAGGTACTAAAAATACAAAAAAATACTCTATCAAAATTGTGACTAATGTTGTCGTTGACTTGCTTAACGTCTCCAGGCCGACACAGCTTGAGCATTTGGATCAACTGGCGGCGTCTCATCATTAACACCGTACTTAATACCTTCCAGGAGACCACTTTGAAATCCCTTAGCTCCCTCAACCAAACCGGAGAAGAGATTTCCCTTTGTTTTGGCGGCCTGAACAACTCCGGCCGAGAGGACATCCGTCGTTCCAGAGATAAAGTCCACGGCTGTGCCCACAGTCCCGGACACTCGTGTACTCACATCGTTGAGAGCATCAAAGGCAAAGGGGAGAGTTCCGGCCAAACTCGTCTTGGCAGAAGCCAGCGCAGCCACGACATTTGAGAAAACATGGAGAAAGCTCCCAGTCACATCTCCAAACGTCTCCAGCAACCTCTTAATCACAACGGCTGAAGATCGAATCACCTAGTTAAAATTATTTACACTTGTTTTGTCAATGCATATTGCTTTCGTACATATTTTAGGAAAGAAACATAAATTGTCAATTGGTGTATGGGAATTATTAACTAGAATGCATCCAGATAAAACCATATTTATATTGCTTTTGTACGCAATGATACATGAGTTGAGGGACAACACTGGGTGGTTTCACGGAAAAGATATAAAGTATTTCCGCAACGAAGAAAGTGCTTTAATTTAAGAATTGACGATGCAAGAATTTAAGCAGTTGCACAACAATCAAAATTTTCATAATATAAATAGTTAAATTCTGCGATAGGAACTATCAAGATAACTGAATCTGAATAAAAGTATTAAATCATATGGGATCTCTATTTTAAGATAACAGGTCCGCGGCGCGGCCACTGAACACGTGAGCTCCTCAATTTCAAGTAGTAAACTCGACAGCGTGAGGAAATGCTATTGTGCGGCGGTACTGACTATGTGCGTTGTAGCATGAAAAACAATTGGGTGAGACGGACATTAAATCGCACTTTGACAGGCGGATCACTTGAGGTGTGTAGATTACTGTAGATGGTGTGAGAGATGAGGGATTTAATTGCATGTTCACAATTGAGCGCACAACAACAGCCTTCCCTATTTCCACTTGGGGGTCTTGCAAGTAATACGTAACGCAGTCAGGGGTGGTCGGTAGGTCACTGTCCGCCATGTTTTCCTATGCTTTAACATGTAGCTTCGTAACGCTTTGGGGTAGTGGGTGGGTCAAAATTTGACATTTTTGCGTTACGTATTACTTGCAAGACCCCTTGCCGCTGTCTCTACTTTACATTATCACACCACACTTTGACAAGTGGCCTATATGCACATGACGCTACGCTTCGAATACTAAACTTCTAACAACAACAAGGAAACAGACAAATATCGTCAGTGAAGAACCAAAATGACCCATATCTATTAGTAGCTAAAACCAATATCCACTATCTACAAAAATATTGAAACATTTCTTGAAAGCATTTAAATGGAATATTTTGCACTTTCAAAACATGTGTATAGAACATTTTACACTTTTTAAAAACATGTAAATAGAACAGTTTACACTTTTTTAAAACATGTAAATAGAACATTTTACACTTTTCAAAAACATGTAAATAAAACATTTTACACTTTTCAAAAACATGTAAATAGAACATTTTACACTTTTCAAAAACATGTAAATAAAACATTTTACACTTTTCAAAAACATGTAAATAGAACATTTTACACTTTTCAAAAACATGTAAATACAACATTTTACACTTTTCAAAAACATGTAAATAGAACATTTTACACTTTTCAAAAACATGTAAATAGAACATTTTACACTTTTCAAAAACATGTAAATACAACATTTTACACTTTTCAAAAACATGTAAATAGAACATTTTATAATTTTCAAAAACATGTAAATAGAACATTTTACACTTTTTTAAAACTCTTAATTAACATTTTATGCACGTTTTTCATTTTGCTTTTATGAAATAGCTCATTTTGATTCTAGCTGAAATTGAATATGGGTCATTTTGGTTCTTCACTGACGATATTTGATAACAAAGAGAAAATTTAAACCGATTAAAACTATCACAAAAATATACGTGATACAATATAATCGTAGAGCTCCATGTTTTTGAAACCGTTCGTTTAATTAGGGGGAAAAGGTTGGTCTATATACTCGATACTGAATTCTATAGAAACAAGTGACTATAGTGCAATAAGGAAGACCACGAAATACAAACGGCCCCTTATACCTCTTGCTCATTGCTGCATCTGATAAGGTTGTTGATACATCAAAAGCATTGCCTATAGGCGAGAATGAAAACTATATCGTCAGTGAAGAACCAAAATGATCCATATCCATTCTTAGCTAAAACCAATATCCACTATATCTATACAAAAATATTCAAATATGTCTTGAGAGAATTTAAATAGAACATTTTACACTTTCCAAAAATATGTAACTACAAAATTTTACTTTTTAAAAACATGGATTTAGAACATTTTGCACTTTACAAAAATATGTAAATACAACATTTTGCACCTTTTCAAAATCCTATTAATTATAAATTTTTGCATATTTTCAAAAACATGGAATTAGAACATTTTGCACCTTTTCAAACACATGCAAATTGGACATTTTATATCGTCGAAAAACATGAAAATAGAACATTTTACATTTATCAAAAACTCCTAAATTATCATTTTACGAATATTTCTCATGGTGTTATATTATGACATAGCTCATTTTGATTGCAGCTTAAATTTAATATGGGTCATTTTGGTTCTTCACTCACGATATGTTGCTATAAATCTTACCACTGGAAGCTGTTTAGCAGTTTGAGCAGTGACCTCGGCGCCAGCTTCCGTAGTTTGAGCCAGAGTGTCCGCCAATCCGACAATCAATGGCTTAAGGAAAGCAGCAGCGAGAGTTGGTAAGCCCAGGACCAATCGAATGATTTGTCCAAACACATTCCCAGTCGATCCTCCCACGCTCTTTAAATTGGTCGCGATGTGATCTCCGGGTCCGATAGCTTCAGGTCCGTAGGGTGGTTTGCGGTAAATTGCAGGATCTGGATGATTGAAATACGCCACTCCCTTTACTCCCAACGCCCTCAACTGCCGCTTCGCACATGGACAGTTCATAATTTTGTCCAACATGACATTGCCGGTCATGTACATTTGTTCCGTGGATCCGGACTGGGGATTGTCCAGGACGGAGGATTGTGGTTCGGCGGGATGGCCGGACTTGGGTTCATCCACCACGGAGGATGTTTCTGAGGCGGAGGCGGTGATAGGGGAGGGGACAGTGGGCGCATCCGCCCTCCCTCTAGTCTTGTCCGTCTCCCCACCACTGCTCATTGCAGCCGTAAGGGTTTCAAGCAAAGACACGGCACTCCCCGTCTGTGACGTAGACGACATGGGAATTGTCGACTGTGCGTATCCGCAGAGGGCAAATAATCTCACGTAAACCAGCAATGTCCTTCTCATCTTGAAATCTTAAAATTTAAAAACATGGAATATATCATATAAAAATCAAAAAAAAAATAAAATAAACGGTATGCATAATATAGGGAGGGACGAAGGCTCATGCAAAATTCTCTAACCTATAACCTAAACGAAAATTTGAGGCGAAAAGGACGATAAACATTGGAAATTTTTTTTTAAGGATTTTGCAGAAAGGAAAAATGTGTAGCAGCAAAATTCTCTGTTATTATTAGGAAGGTAACTATATTTAGGGAATTTTCAATATTTTGGAAATTTTTATAGAGGGGAAGATGGAAGAATTTTGAATATTTTTAAAATTTTAAATTCTAAAAATTTCTCTAAAATATTAAAATGTTCCAAATATATAATATTAAATTATTCCACCTATTACATACATTTTTTTGTAAAATTAAATAATTTTGTAAAGAGTCGTATGCATACAGTATAAAACGCACACAAAATAGTCACTTTAAAAAAATAAAATTTTATTATACTCTCAAAAAACAAACTTTATTTATTTACATTATTCGCTTACAAAACAAAATTTATAAAATTTAATATTCCTAATTTAAACTTTTTAGGGAATTTAAAAAAAAAAAGAAATTTGAAATTTTCAAAAACATGCAACAATTATTAATAATAAATTTGATGATTTTAAAAGTGTGCAAAAATAGAAAATTTTGTTCTTTTTAGAAACATGAAAAAAAAAACATTTACGCTCTTTTAAGCAACTTTCAATAAGATTATTCTGCACTTTGTAAAAAATAAATGTGTAGGAGAATAATTTAATTTTTCCAGAAACATATATGGAAGCAGATGCGTTTGCTTTTTTTTTTAAACCGGAAACAAAACATTTAATACGCACTTTCTATTGTAACATAATATTCTGTAATGATAATTTTTTTTTTCACTTTTTAAAAGCATAATATGCACATTGAATAATTTTGCACTTTTCAAAAACATGTAAATAGAAAATTTTGCACGTTTTAAAAACATGTAAATAGAAAATTTTGAACCTTTTCAAAAACATGGAATTAGAAAATTTTGCACGTTTTAAAAACATGTAAATAGATAATTTTGCACTTTTCAAAAACATGTAAATAGAAAATTTTGCACGTTCTAAAAACATGTAAATAGATAATTTTGCACTTTTCAAAAACATGTAAATAGAAAATTTTGCACGTTTTAAAAACATGTAAATAGATAATTTTGCACTTTTCAAAAACATGTAAATAGAAAATTTTGCACGTTTTAAAAACATGTAAATAGATAATTTTGCACTTTTCAAAAACATGTAAATAGAAAATTTTGCACGTTCTAAAAACATGTAAAATAGAAAATTTTGAACCTTTTCAAAAACATGGAATTAGAAAATTTTGCACGTTTGAAAAACATGTAAATAGAACAATTTGCACGTTTTGAAAAACTACAAACAGAACATTATGCACGTTTCAGAATGATGGAAATAGAACATTTTGTACGTTTAAAAAACATGGAAATAGAATATTTTTCACGTTTTGAAAACATGTGATTCATGATTCACATCTACCATCGCATCGGTAACGATTAAAACTGAAATTAAAAAAACATGAAATATAAAGATATAAAGACAGCATTTAAAATTATGATATTCCTTGTTCAACTAACTCACGTGTATATAATTGATTGCACTGGAATAAAAATTAGAAAAACAGGAACAAGAGCAACAACCAAAAAATATGATAACCGTTTTTCTAAAATGGAAAACAAACTTTTTATTTTATTCACACAATTCAATGTCTATATGGTTCTATGTTGAAAACGTGTGAGAGAGTGAGTATAGAATAAACGTGTAGTAATTAGGTACGGCTTAGCTCGGCTTTTCTGCACATGTAATTATTTTGTTGCTCGTTTTCAAATTTGAACTGAAGAAAAAATGGCATGTTGGATGTCGTCTACTCTATCACTTCTTCACAAATGACCATTTCTGGGGACAGGACCATAATAAAGACACAGTGCAGTGTGTTGGTTGACAGTTTTCATCTTTTCCTTTATTGTTGCTTTTCCGTGTGCAAACAGAATAATATAAGAAACAGGATTATTTTACCTCTTGGCTTCAAACAAACCAAACATTTTTCCAAATGCCTTTTCTATGTTTCACTCTGAATTTTTACAAAAAGGAGCCAGACTTATCAAAAGTTACGTTACATTAGATAACTTGACATTAGATCATAAGGCTTAATATGAGTCACTCACAATTAAGTGCACGAACACGGAGACACACTCCAATGTTTTCCGTCCACACAGCTCACAAGAATATCGTGAGTGAAGAACCAAAATGACCCATATCCAATTTTAGCTAGAATCAAAATGAGCTATGTCATAAAAGCAAAATGAGAAACGTGCATAAAATGTTAATTAAGAGTTTTTAAAAAGTGCAAAATGTTCTATTTACATGTTTTTGAAAATTGTAAAATGTTCTATTTACATGTTTTTGAAAATTGTAAAATGTTCTATTTACATGTTTTTGAAAAGTGTAAAATGTTCTATTTACATGTTTTTGAAAAGTGTAAAATGTTCTATTTCCATGTTTTTGAAAAGTGTAAAATGTTCTATTTACATGTTTTTGAAAAGTGTAAAATTTTTTATTTACATGTTTTTGAAAAGTACCAGGTGTTCTATTTACATGTTTTTGAAAAGTGTAAAATTTTTTATTTACATGTTTTTGAAAAGTACCAGGTGTTCTATTTACATGTTTTTGAAAAGTAAAAAATGTTCTATTTACATAATATTTTTAAAAAGTGTAAAATGTTCTATTTACATGTTTTTGAAAAGTGTACAATATTTTATTTACATGTTTTTAAAAAGTGCAAAATATCTAATTCAAATGCTTTCAAGACAGTTTCAATATTTTTGTAGATAGTTGATATTGTTTTTAGATACAAATGGATATGGGTCATTTTGGTTCTTCACTGACGATGTAGTACGGATTATGTACTGGGCGAAATATAACTCACGTTCTTCATTTTTCATAAATGACGTCAAGGATGACTATCATTTTTAGTTTTGTGGATTGGAGCTCTACATATACTTACGTGAACATGGAATTAAATCATAATTACATCTCCCACACCATCTTAACACACCAAGGCCTTTGCCTCTTAAGTTGCGATAAAAACATGTACTTTTATCTTGTGTACAGGTAGCCGGTACTGGGGTCGTCCATCAATGACGTTTAGATTAATTGGATCGAGACCAATCCTAACTTGGTATGATGGCACATTGCGAAAGAGCTTAACTAGGGGAAAATGGGGGCGGGGAGTGAATAATTTAGGTTTTTGCTAAACGTCATTTATGGATGACCTCAAAGTTTTCAACTCTGTATACTGTATAATATTACTGCTGCTGCTACTAATTAAACAGAGTCCATTTAGGCTGCATCTGTTGCGTGAAAGATTTTTAGACCATATGATAATATAGTCTTTGAGTGTATCGTCGTGGTTGGTGCTCAGTCTACTACTACTACTACTATTCAGATTCTTATAAAAATAATATAAATCAAATCAGCTGTGATAAGAATCTTTAAGCATATTCTCGTGCCTAACCTAACCTAAACTGTAATACCTATTACTTGGACACTTTGAGTCCCACTTGAGCGCCTTCATAATTATTACTACCTATCTAGGGTTTGCCCATTCAAAATTCCCTGGGAATTGGGGAACTTTGGGAGAGAGGGAACTTTGGGAATCTTGGGAATTTTGAAAAGAGGGAATTTTGGCAACATTCCTTGTGTATGAAGTACTAGGAATTTTCAATATTCCGGGAATTTTCAGACAGGGAATTTTAGGAACTTTGGGAATTTTCAATGTTCCGGGAATTTTCAAACAGGGAATTTTGGAAATTTTCAATATTTTGGGAATTTTCAGACAGAAAATTTTGGGAAATTTAGGAATTTTCAATGTTACGGGAATTTTCAAACAGGGAATTTTGGGAATTTTGGGAATTTTTAATACTCCATTAATTTTTTAACAGGAAATGTTTGAATTATTAAATGAAAATTTCCAAAATTCCCAAAATTCCCTAGGGAGTTTTGGGAATTTAAGGGAATTTTGAAAACTGGGAATTTAACTAGGAATTTTGCCAACATTCCCTTCCCTTAAGAACTTAAGATCGGAAGAGAATGAAACGCAGGGAATTTTGAATTAGCCATCCCTATACCTATCTACATAATTTACCGGAATTTTCTACATTCTTCAATCCTTGACCAATTTCAACGTATTATATAGCATTTGAAAGGTAATGAGCAGTACAATTCAAATATCGGAACGCGCCTACCAAAATCCCAACAACTTTTTAAAATATATTTAGTCTCAAACTGTACTACGTAGATAATTTAATGGAGAGTCAAGCATCAAAATAACCAGAGTTTTTGAACAGGGCAAAATGTTATATTTGCATGGTTTTAAAAAGAGCAAAATCTTGTATTTACTAGTTTTTTGAAAAGCGCAAAATGTTATATTTGCATGGTTTTAAAAAGAGCAAAATCTTGTATTTTTACTTGTTTTTTGAAAAGCGCAAAATGTTATATTTGCATGGTTTTAAAAAGAGCAAAATCTTGTATTTACCTGCTTGTTTTTTGAAAGAGAAACATGTTCGATTAACATAATATTATAATTATTCCTGAAAAGTTAAAAATATGTTTTGCACTGTCATGTTTTTGGAAATAGCAAAGTATGATATGCCTCTCAAAAAAAATGCTGTCTAGGTAGAGAGTGCGGAGAGAGAGCTTTTCTTTAGTGAAAGTAGGTGTGTGTGAGTTGGTGTTCAAACAAAATGAGATTCTATTTTTATGACGTGTATTTAAATAATTATAATGACAGCGTGTAATTGCATAATCCACAGTGTTTGATAACTGCAGCAAGATTACTTAATCTCAAGTAAAATCAATAATCTCATAAGTGCCATGTTATTCTGCACCTATCTTACTCTAAAGCTGCACTACGACGAACGATCAAAAACTATAATAATTACAATGTATAATCCCTTGGATTAATATTACATTTGCAAAAAAGTCAGCAATATTTTTTATCTCAGTCAAATACTAATGAAACCGTTTTTAGATGCTGAGCTTAAGCATCATCTAATGAAATGGTCATGTCCGTCCGTCTGTTGGCCGCACGCTTCAGGTCAAACCATATAACAGATTTTCTACAAACCACTTTCAAACGACCACAAATGCGACAGGGCAGGTCTGTATTGTTTTTTAACTTTGATCGGACTAACCATTTTTCCGCAATTACCAGTTGAATGGACCAAGGTCAAAACATGGAAAACCACGGTTCTCAAAAACGGGTGTTTGACGTGTATTCACATGCATCCCTTATGCACAATTTTTATGACAAGGATTTTTTGAAATCTCGACAGAAAATGTTCACGTGGTAGACTGCTACATGACAAGGAGACGAAAATACAAGTGTGTCTATAGGCGCATGTAGGAAACGTACATAATTGATGTTAAACCTTTTATCATTCTTAAAGAACCCCTACTCCCTCGTCATGAATTTAACAATACCCAAAGGCTTTCTTTAACATAACGTGTTCATGGAGTAACTTTCAAACTTTTCTAACTTTCTTTCTATGCGGGTACCTTACAGCAGCATCATTTTCTTTTATTTTATACCATGTGACGCTAATGCTAAAATTTAGTGATTTTTCTTTGTATGCTTTTAAATGCGTTTTGACATGGGTCCATTCAACCATTATTTGTAAAAAACTGGTAAGTCCTATCCACTTCAAAAACAATAGAAAACTTCTTCCTCGCATTTGTGGCAATTTAAAAAATATTTAACGCAAATCGCTTGAAAATAGTGACCTGTAGCGCATAAAGAACAGACAGACGGACAGACAGACAGACAGACAGAAATATTTGATTAGAAATTGCATTTGATTAGACATAAAAAACATTTACCAGATTTATAAGTGGAAATTGGAATTTTAAAGCCTGCTTCAAATCATTTGGTTCACTAAGTTTGCTTAAGCGTCATATGTGTTACGGTCATGGAATGAAACACTAATTATAGGTGTAAAGTTAGTCACAAGTCTTTTGCCCTTTTTAAAAGTGTAAAGTGTTACCTAAGATTAAAGCATTCAAATTCAAAAGTCGTATTATTGACTGCTAAAAAATTATTTAAAAGCAAGTTGAACGAGTGCTCTTTTGAGACGGGGGAAGACAAATATTTGGCCCCTCACTATCACTAAGAACATGGACTGCTGATTGTGCGTCTGGTCGACATTATGATACTTCCGAAAGATTCTGTTGAAGGAAGAAAATAAAATTGAAAAAATGCTAATAATTATTTATAAGTTTAAAAAACTTTTCTAGTCAAGAACTTTCAACTACTGTATAAAATTTCGAAAATTGATTAGTTTGAAACTCCAGCCCCAGCCAAATTACTAGTCCTGGAATGATTTTATTGTTGTATGATACATTGTGAACAAAGGACCTCAAAAGACGCACCTTAAAATAGTAAAAATACATGAAATCACATTATGTACCTAAACCTAATTCGTTTCAGTAGCTATGGACGACTCTATGCCATGTAATATGCATTGCTCTTAAACAGCTCAGAAACATCACGTTGGGCATTTCCATAACACCAATCATTTTAAATCCTTTTTACCTTGTTTTATTAAGTCGCACCCGTAAAAGTCGCTCCCACTTTAATTGCACACACACATTACACCCCCCCCCCCTCAACTTGACTCGAATCCCGAAAATTTTGTCCCAAAAATTTCAGGACGCGACGGGAAACTCAAATTTTGCTCTGTCCCGTCCCAAACGAAACACTAGTTGTTATCCCTAAAGCAGTGGCACATAAGGGTATTTTCATAAAATATCGGCCATATTAGGGGGATTAAAAAATTTTGAAAGTATTTCAAAACTCATTATATTATTTTTTATATAAGCTAAAGTATAGCAGGTGATACAGTGATGAAGTTGTTTTCAATTTGCTCAAGTTTGTCTAGAGCCAGAAATTTTTACTCAAATATTTTAACATGGCGTGTATAGGCAATCATGCTCTTTTTAGTTCAATAGTTTCACGCAATTTTTCAGAACTCTTTAAAGTTTTTAACACATTTATACAAAACAAAACAAGCTGATTTTTTCTATCGTGCCCATTTTTATTATAAAAATATTCTTTTTGAAAAGCTTTGGATATTGAAAAAAGATTATTTTTCAAAAACTCAAAAATCACATTTTCAAAAAAATTGCAAAATTCCAAATTTCACAAAATTCTAGATTTTTTTTCTTGAAAATTGCTCTAACAAGGGAATGCTTTCACAAAAAATTGGTCGAAAAAATAGGCCTCAGAAACAGTGTTTTCTATAAATTTTTTCGAAAAAGGAAAATTTTTGAATTTCGAAAAATCCTGAAATAACTTTTTAGAAAAGAGTTTAAACTTAAGAAAACATCAAATTTCATCATAATCGGATGACAACTGTAGAAGTTACATGGCGACAAAATATTAAAATTTGAATTTTTTTAAATTTTGGCGGGCTATTGTGACTGAACAACGCAAAATGCACTCGAGTTACTTTAGATCCTCACTATTTAGAAGTAGCCTGATTTTTGTAGATATAACTTTTTGAAATCGACGAGCTTCATGTGAAAGCATTCCCTTGTTAGAGCAATTTTCAAGAAAAAAAATCTAGAATTTTGTGAAATTTGGAATTTTGCAATTTTTTTGAAAATGTGATTTTTGAGTTTTTGAAAAATAATCTTTTTTCAATATCCAAAGCTTTTCAGAAAGAATATTTTTATTAAAAAAATGGGCACGATAGAAAAAATCAGCTTGTTTTGTTTTGTATAAAGGTGTTAAAAACTTTAAAGAGTTCTGAAAAATTGCGTGAAACTATTGAACTAAAAAGAGCACGATTGCCTATACACGCCATGTTAAAATATTTGAGTAAAAATTTCTGGCTCTAGACAAACTTAAGCAAATTGAAAACAACTTCATCACTGTATCACCTGCTATACTTTAGTTTATATAAAAAATAATATAATGAGTTTTGAAATACTTTCAAAATTTTTTAATCCCCCTAATATGGCCGATATTTTATGTAAATACCCTTATGTGAGTGGGTTTGTGTTTTTGTTTTCGGATTTCTGCCGTGGAGGTCTGTGATGCAGGTGGGTTAGAAAGTTACTAATGTAGGTCAGGGTAATGTTGTTGGCGGTACAGCGCTTATAGGATTCATGCAACATTCTGGGGGCGAATGTGACGGGTACAAGTTGCGAGGGGGCGGCTAATATCTGGGTGCAAGTAATGTGAGTGCAAATAATATAGGTACGAGTAATATTCGGGTGAGTTTTACGAGTGCAACTAATGACAAACATGTATGTCATTCGGTAATGTCAAACGGTAACAAAAATGTATTGTCGTTTTAGTTTTATGATTTTCCAAAGTTTAATTTTTTTTAATTTAATTTTAAAAATGTGTCTTTCTACTTTCATGTTCTTTAAATGTGTAATTGTTAGAGCTTAAGCATAAGAAATATGTTTATACATTCTATCACATTGTCTGTGAAGAACTAAAATATCCTATTTACAATTTATGCTAGAATTAAAATGAGCTAGGTATGTTCACAAAACACAGTAAATAGGATACATATGCTTGCACTGGGGATCACGAGTTTCTAAAATGAGCAAAATGTTTTAATTCAGTGTTTTTAAAAAGTTCAAAATATTGTATTTACATAATTTTTGAAAAGTTCAAAATATCATATTTACATGCCTTTTAAAAATTGCAAAATATCCTATTTACATGCTTTTTGAAAAGTTCAAAATATCATATTTACATGCCTTTTGAAAATTGCAAAATATCCTATTTACATGCTTTTTGAAAAGTGCAAAATATCCTATTTACATGCCTTTTGAAAATTGCAAAATATCCTATTTACATGCTTTTTGAAAAGTGCAAAATATCCTATTTACATGCCTTTTGAAAATTAGAAAATATCCTATTTACATGCTTTTTGAAAAGTGCAAAATACCCTATTTATGGACAAGCTTTTTGAAGAGTGCAAAATATCCTATTTACAAGCTTTTTGAAAAGCGCAAAATATCCTATTTACATGCCTTTTAAAAAGCGCAAAATATTCTATTTACATGCTTTTTGAAAAGTGCAAAATATCCTATTTACATGCTTTTTGAAAAGTGCAAAATATCCTATTTACATGTTACAAGCCAAAGTAGAATACCGCAAGCTTTGTCAGGAGAAAAAGAAAACGTTGTTTGATATGGTTCAAAAAGAAATTCATCACAGTAAAGACTCAGCAGGATACTGAAAGGCAGTGAACATGCTTAGAGACAAAAAGTACAGTTTCAAGACTAACAACATTGAAAAATTACAATGGGATTCACATTTTCGATCTGTATTTGAGACATCAGACACCGACATCGTGGAAGTGTGCAAACCCCCTGCTCGAGCTCCACTAGATGATCCTGCCCTACTTGACGCCGTAATCACACTGTCAGAACTGTTTAAAGCAATCAAGAACCTGACCAACAACAAATTGCCGGGAGCAGATGGCATACCCAACGAAGTATGGAAAAGTTTAGACTCAATATCGTACAACTACTTACTTCAGCTGCTTAACAAAGCCAAAAATGGACAAATACCCAGTAGCTGGGCGGAAATCAAAACAGCACCGATCTTTAAGAAAGGCGACGCAGAACTACCTAGTAACTACGGACCCATCGCTTTAATTATTACAATCACCAAGCTATACACTTGTATAATGTCCAACAGGCTTAACTTGTTCTGCTTTGCAAATAACACAATTTCAGAAAACCAAGCAGCCCACAGACGAGGAAGAGGCTGTACAGACCATATATTTGCACTCTACTCCTGCATCTTGAGACAGCTAAATAGGCCAGCCCTAACGAAGAAAGGAAAACTATACGCGCTGTTTGTTGATTTAAGCCAAGCATTTGATTCCATTAAAAGAAACAAACTGTGGTGTAGACTGAAAGAAGCTGGATTGAGCGACCTGTTTAGATCTAAAATCAAAGAACTGTATGATTTAGCCAAAACTAAAGTAAGGTGCAAGGACGGCTACACGGACTTGATTAAAGTTATGGGAGGAGTCCTTCAGGGTGAAACGCTGGCGCCAACTCTCTTCACTATCTATATCGACAGAATCACTGAAATACTCCGAGCCATCAACATACAAGGAATACAGATGTTTACCATAGAATTACTTATTCTCCTGTACGCAGATGACATTATCCTCCTTGCATCTAACGAACTAGACCTACAAAGGCAAATAAACACGCTTAGCAGCTTTTTTAAGGATAATGACCTAACAGTCAACCTGTCTAAAACTAAAGTCATGATCTTCCGCAAAGGCAACAACATCAGCAACTCCATTAAGTTCAAATGGGAAAGCAAACCATTGGAAATTGTAAAACAGTACGTTTATCTTGGCGTCCCTTTTACGCTCAGTGAAATCTTCAATGAAGCAAAACAACATTTTTTTGGCAAAGCAAGATTAGCGCAAACAAAGCTATTTGAACTCTTCCACCGCGCAAAATTAAAAGATATCAATATACATGTGAGGCTTTTTAAATCTCTTGTCAGCTAAATCCTAATGTACGCTGCTCCTGTCTGGGGATTACGTTACATAGAGGAACTAGAAACGTTTCAAACAATGTTTCTAAATAGGCTTACGGCAACATTGAACTCTACACCAGGATACTACCTTAGACTGGAAACAGGAGCGCTAAACATCAAAATGCAGCCATTCAAAGCACTGCTGACGTTTCTTGGAAAAATTATTAACTCTAAGGAAAACAGCATAACCAAAAACTGTTATGAGGAGATATCACAGATTAAAGGCACAGACAATAGGTATAACTGGATGCTACAAGTGCAAAAGATCTTTGCTGACGCATCTATGGAAGAAACGCTCCAGAATCTGAACAGTGCGTATCTAAAGCAACATAAATCTGCAATCCTAGGGAAGTACCGACTAAGCTGTATTAATATGGACGCACAAAGAATGCAAAGTTGCAGCACATGAAAATACTACAGCCGCTTGAAGTCCCACGCCCTAAGATCGGAATACTTTGAAATGGGATTAGCATGGAACACAGTGAAGTTCATACTGAATCTAAGATCTGGACTGCCTAGAATTGTCCTTAGGGGAAAGGCCACTAACCTCAACGGAATGAACAGACTATGGAAGCGCGAGGAGACACCTGACTGCGACCTGTGTGGGAGAGAAGAGGAAGACACCTTCCATGTGATGCTCAACTGTCCACATTACGCATATCCGAGAACCAAATTTCTGAGAAAACTAAGCGACGCAAGACCAACTAGGAAGAACCTCATGGAACAATTTTTTTACGAATACCACAACGCCGAGGGATTTGAACTATTCTTTAACTTCTGGGATACAGCCATAAGGACTCGGAATTTCTACTACGAATGCATCGGAGAAGCCTGATTAACTTCACCCCGCCCCTCCCCTACACTTCTCATTAAGCTACAAATGACTACCCCCTTTTCTACCGCAACACCTAGAGAAATAATCTATACTACATTTATATTTATATCATATTACACCATGAATATTTTCGTAACATGACTCTAATCAATGCCTATTAAATAATGTAAGAATAATTGCTAACATGCTCTCTTTTCAGCAAATAAATAATCAAGAAATAACCTTTATACATATACTAAATCAAACATGCTTATTATAATATCAAACCGAGGATCAATTACCTTTGTAAAGACAAACATGTAAATAACCAATGTTGTATAGGCTGCGGCCAAATCGACTCAATGAATAAATTATTATTATTATTTACATGTTTTTTGAAAAGTGCAAAATATTCTATGTACTTGTAATTGGAAAATTGCACAAGGTTCTATTTACATTCTTGTATCTTCATGAACATATTACCTTAATTTTATTTGAAAATACATAGTGTATTTTGTTTGAAACTAAAACTGGATATGGGCCATTTTGACTCTTCACTGAGGATATCTAACTAACGATAAGCATTTACCCATACAAGCTTTCAATAATACAATAATTGCAAACCTGAATAATTCCCAATAATATTCGGAATAATCCCAATTAATCACCCTAATAAAGAACTTTCGTTCTCTCACCGTCCTGAAACCATGCGTTATGTTGCAGTAAAAATGATTTGTAAATAAAAAAAATTAAACTTAAAAAAAAACATGCAAGGCAATTTACAGCTTAAAAGGCATAGGCATATATAAAAGAGGCTTTACTTGGTGCTCAATGTCAAGGTTTGGAATTTAATAATTATAACGATGCCAAAATGTGTAACATTATCATTGCAACTATGGACTCTGACCATTATTAATGTCTTGGGTAATAAGATTACTCTAGCGTAATAAATAAATGCAAAGTAAACACATTATGTACGTACACAATTTTATGAGCTATAATTGCCTGCGTGTGAATTCGTGTTACCGCAATTACTTTTTTATTGATTGCAACCTGCCTATCGCTGAGTTATCAAAACAGGGTAATTATCCTATAATTAAAATTAGGTACTTTGTCTGCAAGTTCCACATCTCTAAAGCATGTGGAGTTCTACGTACAAAATAATTTCATAAATATAGGGCAATAAATAGAGAATTACGTCAAAAAGTAGTCTAGACTGCGTTTGAAACTTGGCAATAAAAATGCACTTTATTGCTTGAGGGGTCGTTAGTAAAAGATGTCATGGAAATATTTTTATTTTCTGGAGCATATAATTCCACCGTCTGTCATCAGCTTAATCAGCCATTGCGTAAAAAACGAATTAGCATGGGGTTTCATCAGTCTTTAAGCTAAAACAAAATGATACTAGCCGTGACGTCATATATTGATGATCCTTAATATGACTTATGTAATCGTATTTACTGACAGGATAAGACGTCAGTTGTAACATTCCACGACCTAGATAACAAATCAATCATTTGTGTGTCAACTTTTATTTGATTGCGTCTTTTAAATTCACCTGACTCAGCAAAAGAGTGGAAGTTGTGTGGCAGCAGCTGATGTAACCAAAGTCAATGTCAATAGAAAATATTGCAAATTCAATCAAATGTTGAATAGTCTTCGTCTTCGTGTATCCTCTTGTCTGTATCTTCTCACGTCGCCCCCATTAAATTTCTTACAAATCATTCGCTGGATTAATTATTTTTTCTTACAGTTAGTAGCCGCGCTCTCTGTAGTCCCTGGTAAAAGTCGGTAATTTTCCAATAAGATTTTATGCCTTTGTTTGTCAGCCAGAGCCGGACGAAGGAATTGCTTTTAGGCAGCAATTTGTTCCCATACAAAAACCACTATTTTGATTTTATTGATGGTTTTCTGTAGTTAAGCAAAATGTTGTATTTACATGTTTTAGAAAAGTTTGAAATATTCTTTTTACTTGATTCAGAAAAGTGCAAAATATTCTATTTACATGTTTTGAGAAAAGTGGAAAATGTTTTATTTACATGTTTTAGAAAAGTTTAAAATATTCTTTTTACTTGATTCAGAAAAGTGCAAAATATTCTATTTACATGTTTTGAGAAAAGTGGAAAATGTTTTATTTACATGTTTTAGAAAAGTTTAAAATATTCTTTTTACTCGATTCAGAAAAGTGCAAAATATTCTATTTACATGTTTTGAGAAAAGTGGAAAATGTTGTATTTTCATGTTTTTCAAATGTACAAGAAAATTTATTTTGCATGTTTTTGAAAAGTCAAAATAACATTTTTAAATATTTTTAAAAACTGCAAAATGTTCCATTTACATGTTTTTTTTTTGAAAATTTAAGCAGTGGGGGCTGCCTGCGCTGGCCACATTATCCGGCCATGTTGTCAGCTCAAACTGGGGTAGTTTGAGTAGAAGGCTTTTATTTAGAGCTTCACGCTACACAATAATTGGTATATTTAAGAGAGAAGATCCGCCTAATAAACTTTATCCAATTTATATGTATGTAGCTAAAATAAATGATGATCCCGTCTATACTCGGCTGTAGTCTGCCCACATAATATGATACGAACCTCATAAAACTCGGATTGAATAATGTTTATTGCCGATTTTAGATTAGGGGCAGTAGACATAGACAATAGATTGTGTAATAACCCTCTTTATTTCCGACCGTCTGCCACCAGCACCAGCACCGGCCACCGTGACTATACTACCATGTATAGGTAGTAAAATTAGATGACCTTTGGCCATGTAGTAAAATACGATTCTTTCTCTAATGGGTATGAAACCTTCCCAAGAGAGAAATAAGGGATAGTCTACAAATAACGCTCCTGAAATTTTATTGTTTTTAGGGACACTATGATGACCATTGCGAGTTGTCATCAGCTTATCCATTATTATTAAAGGGTTATGTATAGCTTATACGGAATGTCGTCAGTTGACGTTATTTGCTTACTAACTTATTAAGTTGTTTTATATGAGAGTATGTAGTGTACCGAGTCAAATGCTTTTTTAAGGTCAACAAAAACAATATCTATGTCCCCCTTTTATTATTTGCCTCGTAAATTTGATTACATTTTAAGAATCATGTACGTAAATATATATAACATTTGAAACCTTTCAAAAACATGTAAGTACAACATTTATTGGTTTACCAAAAATAAACTATTAAATAAAAAGTAGCAGCCTATAGCTTAGAACCACGTTGTATTTTGAAACGCAGTTAGCGTGAGCACATTATGAAGCAAGAAGGTCAACTATCACTAGACTGTAGATTTATAAATAAAATAGAAAGGATTATTGCAAATATGCGAACAAACAACAGATGAGATTAGTTAGTACATCGAAGACCATCATGATACACATACCTCCTTACAGAATGTTGCTACACAGAATTTACAGAAGGAATTTACAGTCATCTTTTTCAAAAGCGACAAAGTTAATGTACAAGAAGAATATCGTCAGTGATCAGTGAAGAACCAAAATGACCCATATCCAATTTAAGCTACAATCAAAATGAGTAATGTCATAAAAACAAAATCAGAAACATTCGTAAAATGTTAATTAGGAGTTTTTGAAAAGTGTAAAATGTTCCATTTGTATGTTTTTGAAACCTGTAAAATGTTCTAATTCCATGTTTTCGAAAAGGTGCAAAATGTTCTAATTCCATGTTTTCGAAAAGGTGCAAAATGCTATATTTACGTATTTTTGAAAAGTGCAAAATGTTTTATTTAAGTGCTCTCAAGATATATTTGAATATTTTTGTAGATAGTTGATGTTGTTTTTTGCTAAATATGGATATATGGGTCATTTTGGTTCTTCACTGACGATATGTGCTGTATCCACATTAATAGTGGTCAGTCAGTGTCAATGTCATTTAAATCACACTTGGAATCTAAACAAGGAAGATACAATAAATTGTGTATAGGAAAAAATATGTGTAAATAAATTAGATATTAAATATATCAGCGCTCGTAATAAAACAAATCTAATTTTATCACAAGCATCAAGTTTAGCTGCGATGCAGAGATATAGGATAATGACTGTTGAGTAGGAGCGGAAGCCATTAACAAACTATTTAAGACATTTGTCAACTGAGCGAAAAATAATCTAAATGTTTATAAATATAATTAATGCAATAGTTTATTATGTTAAAATATTACAAATGACTTGGGAGTTTTATTTTTAGAAGGATGATTTACTTTTATTGTAAGTGATATCAAATACAAAAGTTAATTACTACTTACAATTAGATGCACTTTTGAAAAGTGTAAAACGTTTTAGTTGTATGTGTTTGAAAAATTGCAAAATATTTTCATGTATGTATATTACAGACAAATCCAAATATAAGGGACTCTGCGGGACCGGCAGAATGTGTCACTTATCAGTACGCTCAAAACGTGTACAATATTTTATTTTTACACACTTTTTAAAATTTTTTTAAATGTTCCTTATGCAAATTTTTTTAAAAGCGTATGATGTTTTATTAACAAGTTTTTGAAATGCAAGAATTAATCCATTTACTTGTTTTTGAAAAGTGCAAAATGTCCTATATTTATAAGTTTGAAAAAGTGGAAAATTGATATTTTTTACAAATTTTTAAAATGCGTAAATTAATGAATTTGCTTGTTTTTGAAACTGAAAAATATCCAAATTTTAAAGTTTCAAAAAGTGAATAATATTTTACGAGCTGTAATTTTTTAATTTTTTAAGGTGTACAATATTCTTTTAGCATGTTTTTTAAGTTGTAGGTATTTCATCTATTTATTTTCGTAGACACTAATTTTAAAAAAAAATTCTTTAAAAATAAAAAAAAAATGTAATTTTGAATTTTTACTGATACTATTGAGTGGATCAGAAGTATATAGGTAGTTACAGGTGTGTGGGAACTTTCATTTAATTATAGGGAATACATTCGTACACCAATTCGATGGAAGTAACAGCTGGTGGAGTTGTTACAAATATTGTTACATTGTTACTCTGTTGTTATACTGTGGGCTAATAAAACATGAAACAGACACATCCATACAATGTTTAAGTGCGGGTATAATTTTCCTTAAAAATGGCAATATAAAGGATAGTAATTATATGCAATTAAATAAATTGGTGCAATTGCAAAAATTGAGTGGTTATTTAGCATCATGGGCATGGACTACATACGCGCAGTATGCAGAGTGGAGAGCAATAAAAGGCAATGGTAATTATGCTAAATTGTATATAGTTTATTAGACTCGTTGTAATTGCATTGCAAATTGCATCGGTGATGATATATGATCATATCGTCAGTGAAGAACCAAAATGACCCATATCCAATTTATGTTACAAGCAAAATAAGCTATGTCATAATAACACCATGAGAAACATACGTAAAATGGTAATTAGGAGTTTTTGACTTTTTAAAAAACGTAAAATGTTATATTTTCATGTTTTTCGACGATACAAAATGTCCTATTTGCATGTTTTCCAAAAGGTGCAAAATTTTCTAATTCCATGATTTTGAAAAGATGCAAAATTTCTAATTAAAACGATTTTAAAAAGGCGCAAAATGTTGTATTTGCATATTTTTGAAAAGTGCGAAACGTTCTTATTCCATGTTTTTAAAATGTAAAATTTTGTAGTTACATATTTTTGGAAAGTGCAAAATGTTCTATTTAAATTCTCTCAAGATATATTTGAATATTTTTGTAGATAGTGGATATTGGCTTTAGCTAAGAATGGATATGGGTCATTTTGGTTCTTCACTCACGATATGTAAAAGCACAAAGTTGTGTGTGTGTCTCGTTCTCGTTCTGCGGTGGTGTCTGGTTCTCGTCTGGGAAGAAATAAAATCTCCACAAACACACACGCTCCTTTCCCACATTATTATGCATATTCCTTCACATTGCATTTTCTTGCATTCTGCTACATAAAGAAATCCAAAGCCAAAGCCAAATCCAGCCACTGTATAATTATATTATATTGCACTGACCGTAATTCTTTATTGTTTATAGTGGAGATCTTGTGGGACTGGGATATTAAAGTCACACTGCTTATAGGCTTATAGCCAGGCCAGGACCAGAACCAGAGAGATAGACGTTTAGGGTTGGAGACGGCGGGGACATTACATTACATTGGATTGGGATGGGTCGATGGGTTCCTGTTTCTTGGTTTTAGTTTGAATTTTACTGGCTAGACGAGAGCTAGACAGACACACAAGTTTCCATTTGGATTTCCATTTGGACTTGAGCTCAATTTGTACATTTTTTTATTACATTATTTTTTTTTTCCATTCCAGTCACACAAGAAGAAGGAGACAGACAAGACGATGGCCAAAAGCATACAACTCTCTCGACACTCGGCTTCGGCTTCGGCTTCGACCGCACCATTCTACCAACTACAACACATTAAACATAGGGAGTCAACGGGGCAGACGGTAGACAGTAGTAGACGACACTGCAAAGTACATGGGATTAAATGCAGATTTACAAGGGCTACTTTCACTCACAAGGGACCTGTAGCACGGATAAGAGTATTTCGAATTCTTTCTTACTTAAGTACCTGCACTGTAATTTGTGCAGTAGAATCCTTTAACTTAACCAACGCACTACCTCAATGTGAATTTCTTACCTACGTGCCCAATTTGGGACCCGCGCACTATTATTGAACCATGTTTTATTAGAGACCTGCGTAATATAAGAGACCCCCTGCAATATTGGTGTCCCACGTAATATTACAGCTGATCAACATTAGAGACCCATGCGACATTAATGACCTACGTAATATTGGCGACAAGCGCACTTTTGAGACCCACGTAATATTAAAGACCTACAAAATATTAGAGACCCACGTAAAACTAGAGACCTGCGCACTATTAGAGGCCAACATACTATTAGAGTCTTGCGAAATATTAGAGACCCGTGTACTATTAGAGACTTGCTCAATACTAGATACCTGCGCACTATTAAAGACCCACCTAATATTAGAGACATGCGAACTATTAGGGACCGACCTAATACTAGAGACCCGCGCACTATTAGGGGCTCACATAATATTATAGTCATGCACACTATTACAGACCCACGTAATATTAGAGACATGCGCACTATTAGAGACACACGTAATATTAGAGGTCCACGTAATGCTAGAGACCTGCGCACTATTAGAGGCCCATACATACGTTTAGAGTCATGCAAAATATTAGAGACCCGTTTACTATTAGAGACTCGCTCCATACTAGATACCTGCGCACTATTAAAGACGCACCTAATATTAGAGACATGCGCACTATTAGGGACCGACCTAATACTAGAGACCCGCGCACTATTAGGGGCTCACATAATATTGAGTCATGCACACTATTACAGACCCACCTAATATTAGAGACATGCGCACTATTAGAGACACACGTAATATTAGAGGTCCACGTAATACTAGAGACCTGCGCACTGTTAGGGGCTCACTTAATATTAGTCATTTACACTATTACTGACCAACGTAATATTAGAGTCATGCGCACTATTAGAGACCCACGTATTATTATAGACCTGCGTACTTTTTAGCCTAAAATTCCAACTCACATTCAATTATATAGGCCAGCGCACCATTAAAGTCCCACGTTGAATTAAATTTTCTTGTAAAATAATTTTGATTATTAGTTTAGGACTTTGGCAAGTGTCTCTCGTGAGCCGTGCATGTGAATTGTTGGATTGTAGATTGGTACAAAATGCAGTGTGGCTGAATTGTAATATGTAGAATGCAGAAGCTATAAAGTAAACGAAGTTGTTGGGCGTAGGAACCAGTGTATGTAGAGAGAATTCTGCCCAGACTTGTTTCTCTACACCATCACCACTACACAACAACGAAGCGAGTCCCCTTGAATTTAGCATCTCATCTCTCGCTCTCGAACCTCGTGAACTCTCTTCTCTCCTTTTTTTCTTGTTCATCTGTGGAGGAGAATAGTAGCGAGTGCGAGTGGCATCAGTGCCACATGCACTCCGTCGGTCGACTCTCTATTTTTTATCCTTCGCCTTCGCCTTTGCCGTGTCTTGGTCTTGGTCGTCTCGTCTCGTGGGGGAAGAGACTCAGTCGTAATTATGCCTCAAATCCCCAAACAGCTCCTGTCCACTCCACAGCAACATCCACCGTAGAAGAACAAGTATAACTTTTCTACACATTTTACAATCCTATTTATTTATTTTTTTTTTAAAAGTGACTTTCATTTAATAATTTTTTTAAAATTGCTGCCTTTTTTTTTAAAAATAATCAAATATATAGATTTAATGTCTCTCCACCCCTCGGCCTCGTCCATTCCTCCTGTCCCTCTGCTCCCTGTCGGTCTCAGTGCCTTGGTGTTCCCCACTACTGCCACAAAAAGAAGTTGTTATTGTTGTTTTTGTTGGACTACTCATCCTACTACCCGCACCCGGACACACCCCGCTCCGGCTCCTGCTACCGGACCCGGACCCGGACCCGGTCAAGTGACAACAGTGTGCTAACCACTATAGGACATATTTAAATATGTTGAATGGTGTGGTAGCTTGGAAGGAGAATTCGCAACTCAAAAATTGGAAATGTCAAAAACTGTCTGGCCACGTGCTTAGTTCACGTAGCATTTTCTACCGTCAGTACTTTCTACGACTCGTGTTTTTAATACTACTCGTCCACCTCCCGCCGAGCTACTTACAAGCGCCGCAGAGTCACTTATTAAGCAGTAGCAGTAGTAATAGAAATAGTGCTGATAGCCATAATAATAGTAATTTATCTAATGAGGATGTTATACGACGGGAATTAGTGAGAGTGCAAATTCTTCAGAGACTCGGACTGAGTGAGAAGCCTCAGGTGGACCAGGCTCATAAAATCTCGAAAGATTTAGTTTTGGAAACTTTAAAAAGAACTCAAGCGCTTGAGGCGGCGGGAACGGGAGCGGGAGCAGGACTGGGAGTTGTAGGGCCGATTGGATCTAATCATAGAAACCGTGGTGACCGTGACCGTGACCGTGACCGTACTAGTAATGGCAGTGGAGGTGGGGGTGGGAATCATCAGAGGCACGGTGATAGACAGCGGACAGGAGCTAGCACTGGTAATGGTCAGCCGGAGTCGTCAGCTGACCACAGCGGCCACCGGAGACACCATGGCAATAGCAATAATGGCGAGACAAGCAACTATGCAAAAACATCTGAAATCATTTCATTTCCTGATAAAGGTACGTACTTGCAAAACTGCAAAACTAGTTGTAACTTGTAAGTGTCAAATTACTAAAATTGCAATGTCAATACATTGAATACAGATTTGTCATCAGCGGCTAACGATAAGACATGTGTGGGTTTTATGCAAATGCCCACTCTAGTATTTGGGTACGTAATTATTATAACAATATAGCAATTACTTATAGTTTACGTATATCCAGCAATAATGAAGGTGTTTTCAGCAAAACAGTCTAGTCCATATCAAAGTTAATTTTACTTAAATGCTACTCTTCCACTCTTAACTTATATAGCTGTGGTAACGTAAATGATTTTATTTCTAACAGAATTAAACTTGTCTGTTCAGGGCCATGGGTTTAATTTGCATGTTTTTGAAAAGTACAAAAAAATTTATTTGTATGTTTTTGAAAAGTACAAAAAAATGTATTTGTATGTTTTTAAAAAGTACAAAAACATTTATTTGTATGTTTTTGAAAAGTACAAAAACATGTATTTGTATGTTTTTGAAAAGTACAAAAACATGTATTTGTATGTTTTTTAAATGTGCAAAAAAATTAATGGCGTGTTTTTAAAAATTCAAAATATTCTTTTTACATATTTTTGAACTTTCAAAATATTCTTTTTACATATTTTTGAAAAGTGCAAAATGTTCTATTTACGTGTCTTTTGAAAATTAAGGCAGCGGGGGCTGCCTGCGCTGGCTACATTATCCGGCCCTGGTCCTGTTTTGTCAAAAATCTCTTCAATTCGTTTTCAATTTTGTTGACACATTTTCTGCTACTATTATTTTAGCCAATTAAAAAACTATGTTTGACCTTTTGAGGATAACATGCATAGTGTTACAGGTTATAGAACGTTAGACGAAGCTGCTACACATGTTTATAAAGGTCAATTACAATTTTTTATCCGACGCTTTCCTCCCTCGTGGTTGATGCTGTGGGGCGAGAGTTGGATAAGAAATAGGAAGATCGACTCAATAAAATTTAATGTGGGGAGATAAGAGAGTTGTTTGTTTGTGTTTTTGTATTTTTGTTTGAAAGACTCGTAGTATTGTCATCGTAGTAGGCGCGTAGTATATTAATAAGGAAAAAGGATAAGAGTTGCAAGGAATAAGGATAAAATGTGTAAGGCTCCAGAATTTCCCCATCAGACGGCGAATTGTGATTTTTGCACACAGAGCTTTATAGATACTTTCATCTTGCTGTGTAATTGTAATAAAGACCAAGTATAGAAAATATGGAACCAGAAACTACTCAATCAAACTGCTTCTTGATTAATAACGAGGGACGGAAGACGAGGATACAGGGCTGAAATACAAAACGAATGATGAGGTCGTAGACGTGTGAAAATTTAGAAGGAAATTGAAATTGATCGAGTCAAAGTGTGACAAATTATTTTATGTGTGATAAGAATACTCAATTAGGCATAAAAAGCTACATATTTATTTGGTCAGTTCGCAGCATTTGAAAACATTCACAAGATAAATTGCTTTTGAAGTAGCAAAATCGCCCAATTTCAATTTTGCGTAGCTAAAACCAAAAATGACTATGCACTTACAAACAAAATTGAATCACCGCATATACTTCTAAAACCTTGTTAATATAAAAACATGCAAGTAAAAAAATTTGGCATTTTTCAAAAACAAATATGCAGATATTTTTTTTGCACTTTTTTAAACCATGCAAAATGTAATTACGCTTAGCAGATTTCTAAAAAAATGATGGATACTATTTTTTGCACTTTTTTAAAACGTGCAAAAAGTACATTTTGCAGTCCTTGATAACACTCGCAGATATTATTTCGTGCACTTTTTTAAATCATGCTAAAAGTACATTTGGCAGTTTAAAAAAATCAGATATTACATTTTGCACTTGTTGAAATTATGCAAAAAGATCATTTAGGAGTTTTCAGAAACACTTGCAGATACTATTTTTTGCACTTTTTTAAAGCATGCAGAAAGTTCTTTTGGCAGTTTTAAAAAACACATGCGCCGATTCTTTTTTTGCACTTTTTTAAATAATGCAAAGAGAACATTTGGCAGTTTAAACAAACTTGGTGATAATATTTTTTGCACTTTTCTAAATCATGCAAAAATTACATTATTAGCGGTTAAAAAAAAGCAGATATGTATTACGTTTTGCACTTTTTTCATCCATGTGAAAAAAAATGGCAGTTTCTACAAAAAGCAGATAATACTTTTTGCCTTTTGCACTTTTTTGAAACATGCAAAAAGAACATGCATTTTAAATCTTCAAAAATAACATTTGGCAGTTTAAAAAACACATGCAGATACCATTTTTTGCACTTTTTTAAATCATGCAAAAACAACATTTGGAAAGTTTTAAAATATACGTGTAAATATAACACTTTTTACAATTTAAAAACAAGCATTTATATAAAACATTTTTTTTATTTTAAAAACGTGTAATTATATATAACATGAGTTGCAATTTTTTTATGATTTAAAGTGATTTAAAAATAATAAATAAGAAATAATTCACCTCTTAAAAGCTCCTGAATATTATAATAACCAGAATCTCATGCAATATCCCATTTAGTAAAGTGATTTTGTTTGACATAGCTGATTTTAATTCTAGCCTATATATTAGAAGTAGGCCATTTTGATCCCACACTATTAGCAGCTGTATGTAGTTCGTGTCTTCTGTATGTTTATCTTTAAATTTTGAATCAGCTGTTTCAGTTAGTGTAGTTCTGGTTCTGGTTCTGGTACTGGTTCTGGTATTGTTAAGGAGAAACGTGTATAGATTAAAATTTCGAGCGATTAGGATTACAACTGCAGATAATAGTAGAGGCAGATTACTTTTGAGTTATTAATTACATTCGATTCAATTCCACAGCAGCGTGAGAAACAAGGCGAGAAACATACGTAAGTAGTCGCTGTGATAACTAACTAGTCAGTCAGTCAGTCAGTCAAAAAAAGTAGGAAACATGGCTCAAATTTCAAAATATAACTTGTTTTCATTATTACAGAGCCATTTTAATAAAAAAGATAAGATATTTGCATTCGGAGTGTAACAACTCACAGTGTAACATTAATTACCTACTCAAATGCAATGCGAACAACTTCTTTTTCCCCTTTTTGTGCAGCTTTGCACCAAACTAACTGGGCCGGCAACTGCTGCTGCAGCTGCTAGTAACAGTTTTCGAATTTGATAACAGAGTTGATTCTAGTTTCATTATTGTCTGATTAGAATGTTGATGGCTTAATAGCTATCTGTATGCGCTCGTATCGTATGTACATAAAATCATTTATTTACATATATTATTATGTGCCACCAGCAGCAGCAATTACAATGTACATATATAGATTTAATTATTCGAAAATTTTGAAAACTGAATTTTTTTCAATATGTATAGCGTTCTGTACTGTTTTAAAGCAGTCGCTTTAGCAATGTGTTTTCAACAGTACTTTTCATCCTTGATTAAGTAGTATGATTGTATTAGGCAAATTACTATTGCGTTGTTTTAAAAATGCCACATTAAAAGCTTTAGCGCTATAATTTGTAAGGTATAATTATATGAACAATGCGTGGTCCATTATCTATAAAATTAAGTCAAAAAAAATAATCGCATGCACTATAATTATGTGACAAATATGCTTCAAGAAATCAAATAAAAGCATACGCTAGCATCTCCATATAGGCCTTAGGGCTTTTGTGTGTAAACCTAAAAAAAAGGTGGTTTCCAGCCTATACTCTGTGTACATATCAACTCTTGTAAAAACTGACCGCCTCAATACCACTCAATATTTGACGTATTTTCCCTAATGAGAGGTACCTATGTAGTTTAGGATTTATAAGGGAACAAATCTGAAATACATACGACTGACCTTCCAGACCCCAGACCATCGCCATGTAAAAATGACATCCTTTCTTTTATTAGAACACATAGTCAACTATTGTATTTAAAATTAGTTGCCTTAGACCCGTGTACAATTTAAGAAAATACGGTATCTTCTTTTTAGAACTGGAATGACTGGAATATTTAAAATACATAAATTGTTAATCTACATAATATACGGGATTGACCATGTGCGAAATGTGAAAAAAAATCGTATCTCTGCAGAATCAAGTTAGGTAGGTACCTAGATACTATTTAAAAGTGATCAGGTTGAGAACTGGGGCTTTGTGACACACACACATATACAAAAATGACGAGTTAAAGCGACAAATAGTAGTGAAAATAAGGATACAGAAACATTGTAAAGTAGAAATGGGGAAAGAAGATTGACTGTTGTTGTGTAGGAAACGTATAATACTTGATATTGCGAGAGGGTTGGGGAAAAGGAAGCACACGAGACGATGAAGAAGATTATCTCACAGCTGAGTAGTTATTACACGTTATGTTAGTAGCCGAGCCAAGAAGAACTCGTCTTTCTTATGTATTTTTTTCTACTTACTCGTTTTTCGCATTATCGATTTCTGTCTAGACAGGTTGACGACTTCTTCTTAATCCTCATACACTATACACTACAACTCAACTACACTACCAACCACACAATTTACTATAATATTATTTTACTATCTCGTCCCTTTGAAAACACACTTTTGTATATTTTATGCAACGCTCTTCACCGTACTACATACACGCTTCGGCTTCGGCTTCTCGGCTTGGTCTTTCTTATTTTTTATTTTACAAATAACCGTGTATAGTCCCTACACTATTCTTTATGTCTCAATATCCCTTACTGCTTCCACATTTTTATTATTATTTCCAGGCAATTTACAAGTTACAACGCTTATGCATGCCATGTCTGTCTACTGTTAAACACACAAAGAGCTTAAAGATTTGCCCTTTACAGGCTACAACAGGCATGCTACTGCTACACAGATATACGGGTACGACCGTAAAGTACCAGAAATTGGTTTTAGACTTATCCACGCAAAACATGGACAAGGGTTTTTTGTTTTGTCCTGTATCAAGTATACAGCCAATTTACCATACAAAGAATTTGCTTGCAAGTTAACTATAAGCCGTTCTTGCAAAACAACTCGTTTGTAACAAACTTTCGTAAAAATAAAATTTAAATGCATTAAATTTCGTTACGTTGGTAAATCCATTCCGTATCTCGATTTTTAAAATCTTTGCTACGAAAAAGTAACAGATAAAAAATCCATTTTCCATTGCGATAGTTGGAAACGATAATAACATAACTACCCGACGTGTAGTTCTTGCTTGTCCTTACAGTTTAACAAATTTTTAGTTTTACTTATTAAAACAGTCTCACAGTTGTCGTCTGCTCTTGACCTAATTATTTCCAGTGTTATACCCCCTGCGTTGTACTAGAGACCAGCATAGTATTATAGAAAATAGGGTAGATAAAATATATGCCATTATCGTTATTAAAAATGGCAGCTATGTACTTGATATGTAAATCTAATAATTACGTTCCCAATAGTTTAAATAAAAACTTGTACTCTTCAAAAGTTTATGGTTAATTTATTTTTCTCATGAGTGCTAATTTAACTATTTTTTATTCTCTTATTTTCTGCTCTTCCAGGTCCAGTCCTGAATGGACACAATCTCTTGAGTTTCTCCTACGCGGGTAACCAAGCGTATGGAGTGGGTGTCCGTGTCCGGAGAGCGCACTTGTGGGTCAAAATGGACTACAGATCTAGTATCAGCCGACACTTCGGTCACCTTCTCAACCCTAAGGGAATCACACTCTATGTCTTTCAAGTCATGGGCAATTTCTCACATAATTCCCCGTCACCGACCAATATAAGCAGTAGAGTACGTTTTTTTTGCGTTACCATAAGGCAACACAAAAATAATCTTGCACTAATTTTACAAATAATTTAATTTTATTTATTTTTTTTTAAATTTTATTTTGGCAGCTTGAATTCATTTTGTATTGTTTCTTACTAAATTGGCAGGATGTTGGACTGGACTTGGTCGTGTCCCGCCCAATCTCTTTAGAAACGTTGGGCTGGCAAAAGTTGGACGTGACGAGCGTTGTTCAAAAGTTTTATCAGAAGCAGAGCCGACACCGAGTCCGTCACGCGGCTCATCACCATTTCAACTCGGGACACCATGGAAACATGAGCCAACAACAACAGAGTCATAATACATTCCAAGATAAACTCACGCTCCTAGTGGACTGCTCTGGGTGCGGTTACTCAATTCACCCCCTCATCTTCACACCCACATCCACCCCTTCTCCACCCCCAGCGCCATCCTCCAATGAACAGGAAGATTCTAGCGAGGGAAGGAGCTTTGAAAGGAATAGTCAAAATGATATTGAACCCAGTGATATAATGAATAATAATACAAATGAAAGTGATAATTATACATTCCCCCGCTCCTCTCAAGGTGACCAAGGCACTGAAAATCATGGTCATGGTAGAGGTCAAGGTCAAGGTCATGGCCAGGAAGGACCAGACGATGAAGAGGAGGAGACTAGTGCACATATTGACTTGGACTACAATGGACGTGCGCATCGACGCTTTGAGAATTTAACAGAGATCCCGTTTCTAGTGCTAGAAACTGAGTCCGCGCCAAATTTTAAACGGAGTCGACGGCGCGCCATGGAGTGCAGCCCACGTGTGAAGCATTGTTGCAAGCAACGCTTTTACATTTCATTCCGGGACTTGGGTTGGGACGACTGGATTATTGCCCCACGTGGCTACTATGCCAACTACTGTCGGGGCCACTGCGGGGGGCTCCACCGGACGCCGGACACATTCCTCAACTATCACACTCACGTCATTGAAGAGTACCGACGGACGCAGGTGGGGCAGCTCAATCTGACTGGGATCACCCCCTGCTGCGCCCCTACTAAATTCTCCTCCATGTCCCTCATCTACTTCGGTCCTGATCTCAACATTATTAAGCGAGATCTCCCAAAAATGATTGTCGAAGAATGTGGATGTCCTTGAAATGTTTTTCTTTGAGATGCGCATGACTTGTAATTCGCATTTTAAATTCCACGAAATTTTCCCGCCAACGTTTGAACTGAATTTAATTAGAAATGTATGCGAAAAATAAAATAGGTATTCGAATTCGAAAACTATACGCCATTTTTTTTTAAATTTGCCTACTGCAATTAAATTGCAAAAATATTAGGAACGCAAGTTTAATAATTTATACAATATAACTGTTACAAAATAAATAGGTACTCGCTAATTCCTACCACGTAATTTAAAAAAATAAATAAACAAAACCACCGTCTTCTCAGCATTCCCGTGTAGATAATTACTGCCTCTAATAATTAAGCTAGTAGGGTGGGTGGACCTAATATTGGTCTATGTAATATGTGAAAATTCCCTGGCCTTAACTACCTACTACACAACACTTTTGCCTTTTAAATTTATATGTCTTGCCTAGTTTGGTTATCAAAAATAAATCGACCATAATTGATGCCAAAATAAAATTTAAATAAATAAGACACACACTGACAATATAATACCACTGATGCAGCCAAAGTTTGAAGAGTAAAACACCTACAAATTGAATTTATGTAAAATCATACAAACATTTAAAAGTAGGTACATTTTTTTATGTAATGTAAATACAGTCTAAGATATGCACTCACATTTACTAATAATAAAAATATTTACAGATATATACCATTTAACCCTCACACAGAAACTAACCCACACAAATATTACAAACTGCCATAGTAGCTTTCTCTAATAAATTAGCATTAATTACTCAAATACATATTAACACATTAGGATTAAAAATTAGTGTAAAATCCAGTTAAATAATAAAAACTTTTTAATAGAACAAGTGGGGGAGCTGAATATGTGCGGTAGTGGGGGAAAGGAAAAAGAAGGAAGTTAAAATGAAATATAAACCACGCCGATTGTTTTACACACAGTGTATAAACAACAATATGTCATTTAAAAACAAAAAAAAATAAATATATGCGGATAATACGGATTCAAATTTTGTGTACAATTATGAGATTGCCCTATGTTATGTATGTGTACTTGTACTATAATTTTATTATAATTCCTGCAAAATGTAAATTGCATTTGTCGTGTTACATGTCAGTTGAACATTTAAAGACTTCAAGTAAAACTATTGTTATAGAAAACAGTGTCTTGATTCTATAATTTTTGCCAATAACAATGACTCACAAAAAATTATCATTATTTTATTATCTTGCAACAATACGCATGCAGTTTAAGGACAGTGGGAGAAAGAAAAGCCCCATGACGTAATGTTTCTGAGCCTTTTAAGAGCAATGCATATAATACATTATGGCATAAGATCTTCTATAGCTAAGGACTAAAGCTACGGAATTTTGGTTTATCCTTTATATACTCTGATCTAAGGCACTCTTCAAGAAATCCAGGAATACATAATTATTTGGTTAGGTTAGGTTAGGTTAGGCTAATCTTTACTCATGATAATTCATGAAAATATTTTCAAATATTCCGTTTACAAATATATTTTTATCTGTATTTTTAGTGGCTACTGATTGTGCACCAGCAGCTAATTCGGCACATTATGATTTTAACCTGTAATTAGGTAGTTGATGTTAATTGCGAAAAAATTATTAGGCCGAGTCAATTATAACGAATATACTACTTTTATTATATAAAATATGTCATCATCAATTTAACACTTTAATGAGTTTGCTTAACAATTTATTATCATGTGTAAAATCAGTGCATTGGAAGACTTTTAAGATGTACTCAGAGCAATAAAACTGAACATTTATAGAAAAAAACAATAAAGTGAACGTGATAGCTAAGTAAGACATTTTACTAATTTTTCAGATTGGAAGACACTGTTTTTAAGCCTGTAGTTAATTAATTATTATTATTTCTGAACATTCCTTTGTCAAAATTTCTTAAACACATCGGGAAAAAGCGCCCTGCGCTTGATTATTTAATCAGTAAAGTTAAACCAAGGAATACAATAAATATTTGCTCGGTAATTAAAGCTGCTAATAATAAAGTTGAATACAATTAAATTCATTAAAGTTTCTTAGGCGTAGCGTGTGATACAAAAACTTTCAGAACCTTGGCCTACGGATACAAAACCTATGCTAACATTACATTACTGAACAAGCAAAATCATCATCGTCACTTTCATTTCTAGATTCTCCCTCAGTAATTTCAGCATTAGGAAACATTTCCCGGAAACTTTGAAGTAAATCTGGACCAGCATGAAATTGCAAGGAGACCTTTTTCACCCCGGGAAGTGGTAAAGGGTCATCATCCCCAAAAATATTTTCAATCGGCAAGTTTTCCATTTCATAGTCAGATGATATTTCCAGAGATGTTAGATTAGGAAACGTATCCTCGAGACTGATCCCTTCTGGAAAGAGGTTGGCAGGGAGTCCCGTCTCCCGGTTTTCATAATATTCGAAACTGAAATGTGTCACATGGGGCATTGTTGGGATTACGAAATTCTCAATATGATCATTACACGACAGTGTCTGGCAAGTTTGAGAGCAGCCGTTAAGAATTTTTGTGAGAGCTTCTGCGGCTTGTAAGGCTAAGACTGGTTCTTCATAAATAGTATAGTTCAATAACTCAATCTCTCGAACTGCCCAATTCTCTGGTTTGCTATTGTTTGCAACAACTTTGAGGGACTGGATAGTTTCCTCTTCAATTTCAACCTCGAGTTTCTTGAGGAGGTGGAGGCGATTTACAGGCTGAACAAGATGGTGAAGGAGCTCGAGTTCCAGGTATACTTCAACTAAATTAGGAGAGCATTCAAGAAGCTGCTGTAGAAAAATTTCAGGGATAATTGCATCGCAAGTGAAAACTTGAAGGTTCTTAAGGACAGGTTTGTTGGGGCCGGGGCCGGTGGTTTCTTTAAACAGAGATTCTCTCCGCCGACGTCCTTCTTCTGACGTCTCTGATTTATTTAAACGAGACTCAGATTCTGTCTGCGTAAATTCCACGTCATTAAGAACCAACTGCTCAAGATTTGGTACCTGAGATAAAAGAAGCCGCTTCAGCTCACTGAGAAGTAAATATCCTTCAAATCCAAGTTTCTTGATGAAAGTTCCATGAGCATTAAAGAATCGTTGCGCCAAGGAATCTGCTTTCTCATCGCAATGGTTTACAAATGAAAAGGAGCGACAGGGGAAGTTGGTTGAATTGTTCATGAGAGTCACCAAATCTTTAATAGGTCGGTCTTTCTGACCATTACATAATAAAACTTGTTGGTTCGAAGCACGGATTTTATTCTTGTAGGTGTGCTCAAATTCGAGAGTAATGATTTTCTGCAGGGCAATTGAGCTAAAGTACACCCAGCGACGGGAGAGAAGTCGGCAATTCAGCAGCGTTTTTCGGTCAAGTTCAGCAAAGATAGCTTCTAGTATCTGGAGCACACAAATATTGACAATTCAAATACAGATTAATATATGTATATGCAATACGGAAGTATTAATCAGTGACTAATTTTGTATAACATATTTTACAGTATCATAAATGGTTTATTAGATATTACAATTAAATCTTTTGCTCATTTGTGGCTTATCAGTTTGTGGAGCGCAATTAACGTGTAATCATTTTATGTGAAAAATAGTTAAAATGTTATTTTAAAAGTTTTTTGTTTACACAATGATTGAAACATCCCACGAGATTTTTAATCCATGTTAAGTTAGTGAATTTTCGGCAACTTACGTGATCAATTGAGAAGACACTTTCTTCTGGAGAACAGGCCGAATTTGGATAAAGCAGCACAACATTTTTATTCCCAGTTTTAGCTTTCTTATTTGAGCGCTTCTCATCAACAGAGCCGGTAAGGTCATCGTTCTCGGCAGTTATGGAAGATTTTAGTTTCCGAACCGAAGAAACCCGCAATTCTTTTTCGTTGTCAGTCATATTGCCGTTTCCACTTGAAAAATATATTTATGATTAATGAATCGGATGCCGAGATGTTGGGGACTGGGGACTGGCAAGTGAGAAGACTGCGATGCAGGCAGCTAAAGTATAACATACAACATATAAAGATTGGAAGGAAATGTTATGATCAGTATCATCTCCGTCCGTTGTCAATACAAAAATCATTTATCGTTATTGTTATTGATGAATATCAAAATAATATATATATATATATATTCCATTTTATGTAGTTGCAAAATGAGATACAGTAAATTCGTTACATTTACGAATTAAAATTACCTAAATGTTAAGTGTAAAACTATAATGAAACAATTTATTTACTGATGACTTTGAACTGTTTTTTAACGCATGCTTAAAAAACTCCAATAATTAATTTTCAACATATTATGTCATTTATACAATAATAAAGTTTATTTATAGCTTACCGTTTACCTGACTAATAAACGTAACTGAGTGTTTGAAGAAGGGTGAGTAATTTTAGCAACTAAGAATTGTTATATTTACAATTTACAATTGCAAATGATAAAGTAACGAACGTCTTGATTCTTGGCTGTTTGTTACTTATTCCAATTAATTCATTAAAACTTAAAGACCAGTAAAATAATTAAAACTTCGAATTTGCTAGTTAAGAGCTTATGGTTAGTTGGTTTGCCTGAAACTGTAAAGAATGGGCAGCTGTAATTTCCAACCACTTTACTACCGCATGTATTCGTCCAACTACTTTGCTATGTTGCCGCGTTGTCCCTTCTAAATTTTAGAATCTCCAAACCCATTAGCGGATCTTCAAAATACATAACAGCAATTAAGTTCTCCTACGGACCTTTAAAATTCGTAACACTTGTTTCAATTTTTATTTTCCTACTCATTGGAAACTTATAATTTTGCCATCCTAATTTATCTTATTATTTGTCTTACATTTAGGTGAAAACGTTGACTATTTTAAGATCACATAACGTTCTTGGCTACTCATTATTCACTGCTTACTCAGTCTTCAGTTCTCACCGAGTCGGCAATTGACAATGTTAACTAACCGGAAAAGAAACTCGACGAAAACGATGCTACCAAAGAATAAGTAGAATTCCTTGTAGTTCCAAGTGTATCTGAGGAAATGACTGATAAACTTTATACATTTTTTGAGGGCAGAAACATAATAACTGCGGAAAACATTCTTTATTATGTTAGTCTTTGTGTGCGTCTATATAGTATTAAAAAAACACAAAGATCAAAGGTGGGAAAATTTTTTCCTTACTCACTTCTTACCCTACATTTTTGTCTGAAAAAAGATCTTACTGATATATCACTTTTGTTTAAAATGTCTTACCTACATCTTAATTTTTTAAAACAAGTAACTTACTTTATTTCCTTATTTTTAAAAAAATAAATCTTACCTACATCTTACTTTTTGTATTAAATACAATAGTGTCTATTATCCGAAATTTTATTCCTCGAAATTCGCAAAACCGAAATATGAAACAAAAATGTAATTTAACTGTATTTTACACTAAACATCAACCAAATAATAATTGTTCAATTTGTGAGTACTTTATTTAAACGTATGTTTTTAAAATTTTCTGGAATGTTTAACTTGTGATATTTGTTTACCAGTTAAGATTGCGTATATTAATTATTGTAAATATATAGTGCTGGCTAGTGGGAACTCGGTAGGGTATATTTTTTCTCCTACTTTTATTTTTTCTGTATCTACCCCCTACCTTACTTTTTGGCTTAAATTAATTACATTACCTACTTTGTAAGCTTACTTTGTGGGTAAGGTCCCACCTTTAACACAAACTACAATTACTAACTGTTTCATTAGAACTTAATGACAATGCATATATATTTTTAAAACGGTGTAAATACCATGCTTTCAAATTTTTGACTGTAAATAAAACAAGCTTTAAATTGTAAATAACTTTAATCTAATAATGAAATCCTTTACATATTTAAACAGGAATTCAGTTAAAAGACACTAAAAATGTCACCCCCTCCGCTCTCTCCATGTTACCGTTAAACGAGCTTTACAGTAGTAGAAGATATGCTATTGCTTTGAGGACCCGCCAATTCTGGGTCAGTAGAATCTATAATGTAGTGGGAACAAGATGGCAACGTAGCAGACTAGTAGGAGCTGTAGTAGAAATGTGGAAGGATTTGTAAATTACAGTCTCCCAAGAAGAATTCTGAATTTTCTACAATTCATTCTTTTAAAGTATTGGCGCGCAAAATCAAGGATTAAGTTAAGGATTGTAATTTTATTACAGAAAAATGAATACTAAATATTAAATTAATTAAATAAAATATTCAAAACATTATTATAAGCCAGCCAGTCCAGTGACAGTGAGGCCAGGTGAGAATCGGAATGACAGCCAGAGCCAGTAATTTTATGTCAAGTTGTATGTGGGCAAAACACCTCTTATTAACGGAACCCTTAAAAAAAACCTCGACAAAAAAACACCTCTAAGTAAGTTAATTAATTTATTGTCACAAGTCACACAGAAAATAATTACACGGATTTTGTCTTGAAAATAGGTTTAATAAGAGCAAGTTAACAATCCTTGAATTGCTAATAAAATTAAAAATACAGCCAAATAAAATACCTTACACACACCATAACGTAACTCTTGAAAAATTACTTGTAAATTAAA
The DNA here is from genome assembly GCA_949802685.1 of Dicyrtomina minuta. NCBI lineage: Eukaryota > Metazoa > Arthropoda > Collembola > Symphypleona > Dicyrtomidae > Dicyrtomina > Dicyrtomina minuta. Next base: position 174,293,747 of record OX461808.1, on the reverse strand, counting down.
AACAAAATAATCAGCAAACAAATGCATGAAAATTACAAGGAAATGGTTTAGTATTTAGAATGTCACATGCCAACCCCAAAACTCACATTTACATTGACAAAAATCAGGCTAGTTTTAAATAGTACACACATGCAATGTAACTCGACTGCATTTTGCGTTTTTCGTTCACGGGGCTCGCCAAAATAAAAAACAAATAACATTTTGACATGTTGCTACCCAATACCATAATACTATCCACATTGCCTATTCTAAGTAAAACGAGTATGGTATTTCCTCCCCAAATAATAGTGAGGGTGGGAAGCCATACCTGAGTTTACCACATCCCATCACCAATAGCGTCTATGAAACTACTCAAAAATTGTGGAATTGATTTCAGTTCCTAATTAAATTTTGTAATTTAATGAATATAATAATGAGGGTGTGAAAGATGGTAAGGGTCAGATGGTAGTATTTAAGTTAATAAAGGGGGTGTTCCACCACTCCGGAGGAGGCCGGAGACCTATGAAGAGGGGGAAGGAGACTCGGCTGAGACTCCAGCCAAGAGTCTCCAGGATAGCTACAGATGGTAAGAATGCAAATTGTTTTTATTTGATTTTATATGCATAATTTATTTTGACTTGGATTTATGTTTTATTTTTAGTGTTAGAATTCCAAGAGCAGTGTAGCTCGGTGGCTGAGGTCAAGGCTGAGGATAATGTCATCCACGGCCCTGGCTTCGCCACCACGAGCTCCCGACTCCATGAGGGACTACGGAACCACATCGACCGTTGACGGCAAACGGAGCAGGTTCACGGTCGAATGGTGCCAGGTCCCACCGATGGAGATTCGGTCTGCTCGGGAAATTTTGCCAATTCTATTTTAGTTGCCGATAATGATGAGGAGCGGAGAGAGAAGACTGACTTATTTTGCTTCTCATTTCAGGAGGACAAGCCGGCGTGAAGGTCGGAGGCCTGGAGGACTGGCTCCATCCTCCGGCGGTCCCCGGCTCCAACGCCGCCGGACGGGACGGACAAGGGAAACAGCGAAGCGGTTGGATCGCCGAGCATTCCAGACGGCAATCGCTTGCTGCCCCCGACCCTCCAGTTCAGCAGCAACGACTTGTCCTGAATTTTGAACCAATTGAAGGTAAGTTTTATTTTTATTCATTTAGGTTATTTATATTTTGTTTATGTTTCAGGAGGGTCGTTGGGGAAGTGGTGCTGACTCCGTGCCCAGCAACCACATCCAGCCCAGAAAGGACGGAGAGGTGAGGTGGAGAGTGTCCGGGCCATAGAGGAAGGCATGCCACGGACACACACCGCACCATTACCACCAGTCCAGGCCGACCAACGACCCTGAATTTTGGATGCCAATCAGGTAAATTTCTTTATTCTAAATTTTATTTTAATTAGTTTTAGTTCTTATTTTAGTTTAGTTCATTTTTCCAATTAGGTTAGTTGGGAAGGTTGGATGGACGATGGCAAAGTCGTGTTGCCGGGAATGGCGAATAGCGTCTCCGCTCCACCGTCCACTCCAACTTGGAAGACAAACACGCAAAATACAGCAGGAGCTGCGGGTTCGCTTCAACCTGTCTTCCCTCAATTTTGGCTTTATTTTTATAGATTTTTGCCTGTTTTGATGTATGGACCGAGGTCCCTAAATTACGTCAAGCGGGTTCAGGGAACCACTGCTGACGACTAATGAATGAGCCAATTAGTTATGATGCAAATTATATTAACTTAATTTTATATTTCTTATTTATAGATTCAATGCTGGAAGGTATGAGAATCAACGGACGGTTTGCCAATATAAATGAGAACACTCAACGATCGAAGGTGAGAAGGTAAGTTTAAGGATAAATATTTATATTAATTGTTCAAATCAAAACGGAAAAAGATAAGTTATATTTCAAATGCAATATTTCCCATACGACATAAGGTCGAGGGCAACAACTGAATGATAATTATTAATTCATGTTTTTGTTTTGTTTTCAGGTTTCGTCCAAATGATTTACAATATAATGGATTACAATATAAGAATTTATAACTGATACGCTTACGGATGCCACGGGTGTGGCACCTGAGATTTCCAATTCCAGGTCCAGGTTGATTACACGTAATTCACAATGTAAATTTTGACATTTTATAATTTATATAATTTGGTCCAATTGACCTCGATGTTAATTTATAATAAACTTAAGAAGAACTCGTAGAGAGGAATCGCGAACACAGTAAACACCATGAATAAGAACAAGAATATATAGAAATTATCGGATTTTCTCTGTTTCTAAATTTAAGTTTCTTTTTGATGGCACCAGCAGGAACCATGGGGACAATCCCCTTTTGCTGTTCTTATTCCTTTTGGAGTCTCCATGTTCCGCAATTCCTTTCTAGTCATTTTTCTACCGAATTTCCAGAAGGGAAAACGGAAAAAGAAATTAAAGATTCTGTAGGATTTTGGAAGAATTCGTGTCGGAGACCCTCTCTTCTTCGCGGCGTGATTGTGTCTGCCTTAGCTAGTTCGCCTCCGCTCCTTCCTCGCTTCGTCTCCTGTCGCCTCGGGAAGCATCATTTTAATTCCTTTTGTGGCTCATAGACGCTGTGTGGTGGAGGGCTGCGAGTTGTATTATCTTTTATTTATCTCCTTCCATGGATCTTCCTCACTCTCTGTCAGATGGCCGATGCTGTCTGGAGAATCTGAGGAGAATCTGTGGGAGGACGTGTCGTGATTTCTATTCCTTTCTCATCATCCGGGGCTCCGTGTCCTCACGGAGGGTGGTGTCTGAAAAGATTGTAATAGAAAGCACGACACACAATTACATTTAACCCTTTTATTATTTTGGAATGGACTCTGGAATTTATATCTGATTATTTTTCTGAAAGAAATAAAATTTTCTGAACTCTGGACCTAAGAAATTCTGGAATTAATTCATTTTATAAACTTTATTTAGTCAATTTGCAAAAATTCATTTATGTCATGTTTGCATATAAAATTTCATTGGACCTTTGGAATGGAAGTTGTGAGAAAATCTGTTGAGCTTCTTATGACCTAATTATAATGCATAACAAAGCTTTCTCTAACAAAATATTAATTTTAGTAATTAAACAGTAGCTTGGCAAATTCATCTTGAGACCCTATGACTTAATTATTTATGCATAGCAGTCCGATTCTCTTATTATTCAATTCGTATTTCATTTGAAAACGCAAAATTTTTGATTAGTCATATAATTCATGTTTCATCAGCTATTCTACTTATGCCTAAGAAATATCCTACGGCTAACTTTCTAATGCGTAGCGATACCCCTATTCTGAGCATCTACTTCTAAGTTCGAAAATCAAAAGAGATAATGGGAAAACAAAATGAAAACGAAATTATTTCGACTTCTATAACTAATTGACATAGAGATTTTAAGTTCATCCAAATGCCACCCAAAACAAAGACATAACTTTTCATTGAGATCATAACATAATAAAAATTTTAACGTAGATATTATTTTTAATAAGTCTTATATTTATTAACGGAGGTAAATCTTTATCTTTAAAGTGAACACCGCGGGTCTTGAGACTATTTATTTTCACCGGGTATTTTGGTTTAATTCATTAATTTTTCAAAGTTATTTTCTTAAAAAGGGGAAATTAATTTGAATTGGGTCGAAGGATTCTCATCAGGAGAGGGATGTCTTCTTCATCGACTGGGGGATCATGGATCATTCCCCGAACGGGAGTGGGATCCACAGCTATTGGTTCTTGGAGATCCTGGGGATTGCTAATTGATTCTTCATCTGGATTTTCGGGATGGACCATGGGAAGGACGAGCTGGATGGGAGCTTCTGGAGATGCTTGCGGCATGGGTAGATGCAGATTCCCCTGTATTGCAGCTAATCTCGGAGGAGCATACCATTCAGTCTCTTCATTGGCCAATAATCGGACCGGAGGAATAATCGCAGGCACAAATACAATTAAAGTTTCTTGCGGAATTATAGGTGCAAAGCTTCCTGGTCCTGATTGAAACTCATATTCCAGGCGCACGTTGAGATTATTCACGTGCATGGCCAGAAGGTCCCTGAGTCCATACGGGTTATCTGGTCTCATGATCGCGTTAGTTTTTCCGGGTCCCAGCCATAGTTCGAACCCCGGAATGACTTCGAATAATACTCGATATGGGAAATTTGATCTAGGGTCCCTGACCAGCGTTTAGAAGCGATTCTGCAGGTAAACCTGATATACTATTGCGAGAGCCAGGGTCCTGACTGAACGTGCCCCCATTTGGACATGGGGCATAATCCGCCTTGGGTTGTCCGCAAACGCAGGTACCGTGATGGTAGTGGGATTTGGATTTTGAACATTCAGTCCCCCATGCCCTATATGTGTGGACTTATCTTGTCGGTTCAAATTTACCCGTAAGACTGCTGCATCCGCGGCGGTCGGGGGTTTATAGCTGGTGGAGGCGATCGGGTTGATTCGTGGCCCTGGTTGAGAGGTCGTCAGGCGACATGTGGCTTGGTCGTTTGTAGGAGACGACGGCGATGGTGTCGGACGTTGAATGCGTTCTACCCGCGAAGGGAATGGAATTCCTGCTCTTTCGTAATCTTGTCGAATAAAATCGATGTCTCTTCTACGTCGATCTGCCCAGGACATCGTCTTTCTTCCCCGAGAGTAGGGATAATATTGACTTTGCTTCGAATAATTGAGAGGAGGCCGCCCACCCAATGCTGCAATACCTCTTGGTTGTCGACTTGCTTCGATGGAGGCATCCGGCGTTTTCTTTGATGTCGGAGTACGACCTCCCGTCGAAGTTAGGTCATATTTTCGGTCGACAATCTTCGGTTTACCTTTTGAGGTGGATGGCTTTGGTGCAGAGATGGACAGCGGCTGAGGAGCTTTTGCGCCAGACTTCAAAAGGTGAGGGCCAGAGCTCGCAGGAATGAAGAATTTTGCTGCTGCAATAGCGGCTCTGGCTATCTCCGCTGTGACTTTCGGAGCACTAATCGTTGAGTGGGGCGTCGGAGGAGCAATGGATCTTCGTACACTGGAGGGACCTCCCATTATGACGGTATTGTTAGGAGATTTTGGTACTAATTTCTATTTGTATCCGGGTCGCCCCTGGTTTTTAGCTCGGTAACCCGGATGTCTTTGTCTCATGCGGGCATGTTTATTTCGGAGCAGACGCTTTTCTACTTCGTTTTTCTTTTCTGGTCGCACCGGGATCCATTCCATATTTGGATCATTACTGATGAGGCGATTTTTGTTATTTCGCCAGCGTTCACGCCTAACACGTTTTGGTGGAGTTTGCGAAGGTCGTGGACGCGGTGGTGGAGCTTTTGTTGAAGTTGAGGGCATTGGGATTCTTGGGCCCATCGAAATTCTCAAGGATTTTCGCCCTAGGCCTTGTTTAGGCGAGTCGTATGCCTTCTTTATTACTTCTTCGATTTTACGTTTTTCTTCATCGGTATCGTCAGCGGTTGATTCCGCGAAAGAGGTTGACGACGAAGATGGAGTCAGCTTCCGCGGTTTGTAGGGGTCATATGAATATTTGATTTTCTGCTTTAATCGATCTCTTTTTGTTTCTTCGGAATCGGAAGATGATGAAGAAGATGACGAAGAACTTGAGGATGATGAAGACATCTAATTAGAGAAAGAAAAGGGAAGAGAAACTGGAAATGATTAAATTGTTCACTTTTGGAAAGTCAATGTTTTTCTCTTCACTCGAAGCACTGATTAATTTTGATGTTAAAATGAGTTCAAACATCGATGTTTCACCGGTGTTTGCATTTTGATAAATGTTTTTCACTTTTGGTTCTAATTTATTCTAAATTAAATTCCTGATCCTGAAGGAATCAGAAGGGAAAAACTTATAAATTATTCGTATTGATCTCTCATAATTTTTATGATCTCTGTTTTGGAGGTTCGCCCTTGAACCGGCAAAATTTGTAGCGGTGACCACCACCGCAATGACCACAGTGCCTAACTTTTTTCTTTTTAGGCGGCTTAAAAAGGGGGCAATCTCTAAAGATATGCCGAATGTCCCCTTTTATTGACTGCTCCCTACAATTCGGACATTCCCTAAGTTTTGAACTAAATTTAGTTTTAATGACCACATTATTCAGATTATTTGGTCGCTCGTGGGCTTGGCCTTCGGCGATCAAATTATTCTCTTTTTGTGCGGAGGCGGAGGCTGTAGGAGCTTCCGAGTCCGTGTTTTCTTTCGAAGGGAATTCCGGATCTTGGTCCCAGTTTACAGTGTTAGTAGGGCTCTGTGGAGAGACTTTGAGCTCCTGGGTGTCTGGTCCTAACCAGAAATCTTCTTGATCGGAGGGAACATTTCCCTCGTCACTGTCGCTGAGTGATATCTCCATTCATTACTGCGATATAGGATTTTCATTCAATTAATCTTACATCCTACCTAATTTTTAGAGATATCATTTGAATTTTGATATGTTTTTATTTTTATTATTTCTTATGATAGTTAAGCATGGAGGTTCAGGAGTGGGATTTCGCATGTGAGCATTAGTTTCCCAGTGAAATACTTTACCCAGTTCGCATCGCGCTGGAAATAATCAGGGATCCGATGCTCATATGGAAATCGCAGTCCTGAATCCCCTCGTAATTTTATACTAAGGGTTCGAATTGTTCGGAAGGAACACTTTTATTTGGGAGGTTTTGAGAATTTATGTTTTTATTCTGAATCTGATGGTGAGGGGAGGAAATGAGAAATGTTGTCATGCATTCTTCCCATGCACTTTATCATGCTGTTGATTAACCGAATTGATTTTGTATTTTCCTTCCGGGCGGTGGGAGAGGAACTTGGTTCCTTATCCCTATTTTTACGGGGTTTCGGAGGGGGATCTCTTCCTTGAGCAGCAGAGCTAGTACCTTGTTCAGGGGCTTTTGAAAGTGCTCTTTTCGATCGAGTCGCTACTCCAGGTCGACAATCACTGTCCGTTAGGGTGCGAGGGGTTACCTCGCGATTCTTTCGCCGATTTTTCTTTTTCTTTCGGCTTACAGATTCTTCATCTGTGTACGAACTCGGGTCCTCGGTTGTTTCTACCTGGGATTCGATTGTTTCACTCTCGGAGATCTGTTGAGCTTCCTCTCTTTTTGGAGATTCAGTTCGAGATTTCCTCTGAGTGGGATTTGCATTTACCCAAAAACTTTCACTATTTCGCTTCTTTCTAGGAGATTTACTTGGGCGAAAGTTTGACTGAGGTTCCCTGCTTAGGGCAGAATTAGCATTTTATCTTCTGCTATGTGTACTCCTTGGTGAAGTGTAATTTCTAGCTTCGCCGAATTGTGAAACTGGGTTGTAAGGAGGGGACGGGGTTCTTTCTCCGCTGACTCTGGTAGGTGGGGAGTTTTTGGATGATGTAGTCCTGTCCCTACTCCGCTTTGGGTCACTACGAGTGTGATCCCTATGGGATAAATTTATGTTCAAATTGATATCTTGTCTTGGAGAAGGTTGAATGGAAATCTGATTTTCCTGAAATCTAGCTCTGGGAGATTGACTAATTAATTAAATCTGACTTCTACTTTCCCTGACCTGCGAATCTGAGGGGTCAACGTGAGAAGGCGAATTTATATTCGCACTTCCGTGATTGCAAGAATCTTCGGCGCTCTGAGGCGGAAGTGGAATATTTTGAGTTTCCCCAGTCCAAGAATATTCGGGACACCTGGGAAACTGGTTTTGGTCTTCCCTGAGACTAGCTTGATTCTGAGCTGAGGGGCTCAAAATTTCTTCAGCGAGACTAAGATTTTGCGGGGTAGTATTGAAATTGGGAAGGGCTGAATTTTGTGGTGAGGGGTTGTTTCTAATTACCGGCGAGGTTATTGCTCTTGGTTCTCTGCCTTGGGTCTGATGGGAAACTTCCCCTTTATTCGATCGTGAATTCGAATTTTGACTACTCTCAGTACTTCACGGGAGTAGTTGATTTTTAATTTCAATATTGTTTTGCATGCGTTCAAATCTTTTTCTAATGTTTTGAACTGTGTTTTTATTAAACGGATAATTTAAATTTAACTTCGTAGGCTGAATTATTGAACTGTGAGGCGTTCCAAGTGGTTCGTTCCTCAAAAAATTTTGAAGGCTGGTATTTCTTTCCACACCGGCGGAGGAGCAAGTGCCCTCCATGCGGGTGGGGGAAGGAATTTCAGCGGAATAAGGAAGTTCGAAGTCGCCTTCGTAAATCCTTTGTGTGGGAATGTCCTGATGGTTGGAGCCTGCAAGAATATTGTGGCTGCTCATCTCACCATCAATAAATTGAGTTTCCTGTCTATCATTTTGAATTGAGCCTGCAAGAATGTTATGGCTGCTCATCTCATTATTATGATTGACAGGTGCGCCTTCGCAACTTGAGCTCTCGGAACTGCTTAAGCCACTAACGGCGCCTGGAAGTCGAATTGGACCAGTGGAGCTCGAAGCATCGCTTAGTGGTGTTCTCTCTGGTTGTACAATTTTCTCCATATCTGATGGAGATTTTAAAGAAGATGTTGAAGATTTGTCTGAAGTTTGGACCCGATGTGTACATCCATCTGGGTCTTGAGAATTAATATTCAGACCATCCCCGACATCACCCCCAGGCGTTTTACTAAACGCCGACGTATTAACGAAGGATGGACGGGAGGGTCCAATGTGCGGGGCAGCGATGTCAGGATTGAGTTTTGTGGGTGGAGGAGCACGGACATTCCAAGAGGAATGAGAACCATCCGTACTTCTCATGCTTTGTAGGTGAGGATGTGACGCATCTGTGTCGTCACATCTCGGTACTTTTTCGAAGGATGGAATATGTTCCACCGGGGTTTTGACAGGAGGATCTGCCGAATAATTGAAATTCCCACGGGGTAATACATCTACTATGGGGGTACTATTTATTTGAGGTGGATCCTCAGTGGGATCAAGACGGGGCTCCGCGAGGAAGACCTCTTCCGCTGGGACAGGCCGTAAGTCGTTCAACCAGTCGGAGTCAACGGCGGATTCCTCCGGAGCGGGCAGGGGTTCCCCCGTAACATATTTACGTAAATTATGGCCATGGGTCAGACGGAGCTGACGTTCTGGCAGAAAAACATTTATGTCGACATTGTGTAGACATAGAAAGTAAGAATGTATATTTTCATTAACACTATAAACTTTATAAGGCCCCGTGTATTTCATAATAAATTTTGATTTGGTACCGGCTGGACGCGTGTAGTTGCGCTTCCAGACCAAGTCACCGATTTGGAATCTTACAGCGGGATGCCTTTTATCAAACGCTAATTTTCTCTTTAATTGACTCTCGCAAGAGTTTTGAAAGGCTTGCATACAGCCGCGAAACATTTCGCCTATGCGTACCTGTTGCTGTTCTAAATCCCACTCGGGACTCAAATGATCATCTAATAAGTTTAAATTTCGATTTGGAAGGCTTATGCCGTGTAGAAGAAAGTAAGGAGTGAACTTAGTACTAGAATGAGGTGCACTATTATAAGCATTCTGAACTGCTGGAAGTTTTTCGTCCCAGTAACGCTTATCTTCAAATTGCAACTTTTTGAGAATGCTTCCGAAGGTGGAGTTAACTCGTTCACAGAATGCGTTGGAAGATGCATGATATGGAGCAATGGTGATGCGTGTAATGTTATGTTCTAAGCAGAATTTTAAATATTCTTTAGCTATGAAGGCACCCCCATTGTCAGAGACAATGCTCTTCGGATGATGCTGTTGAACGAAGGGTATGAGGTGCTTGGCGAAATCTTCCCAACTAGTGGAACGACACGGAAATAGCTAGAGAAAACGAGTGCATTGATCAATGATGGCTAATATATACCTATGTTGTCTAAAAGTTTTGTCCAGAGGACCCATATGGTCCACTGAGATCCTATGAAATGGAACTTGAGGTGTGATCATGACATGAAGTGGTCCCTTGTTCTTTCGGTTGATCTTCGCGAACCTTTGGCAAGTTTCGCAGGCGCGACATACGTTGAGAATGATTCGATGCATGGTAAAGAACCAGAATTTGTTCTTTAATATTTGTGAAATCTTGTCACTACCTAGATGAGATTGCCTATGGAAATCCTGGGCTGCTTCCTCCGACAAAGGATATGGAAGTACTGTTAGCCACATCGGACCTAAGGGGTCGTAATTGATATGTTGTAAGAGCCCTTCTTCTGTGAGCTGATAATCCTTCCTGTATTTATTTTCGCCTTCGAATTTATTTGCCCTATCTTTTTCTAGTGATTTTATGATCTTGAGGCATCGCGGATCGAGCTTCTGGCTAGCGACGATCTCGTGGTCCAAGTCAAGGGTAGCGAGGTTCGGATGAACAATCTCAGCATCCCGAAGACTACGGAGGTGAACGGTGGTTTCGGGCTCTCCCGGATTTTTCCATTCTTGATTTGGGATATCTCTTGGTGGTCTGCTTAAACCATCGGCCATTTCATTATTCTTTCCTTGATGTGATAAATCAAGATGTCGTAGGAGCTCAATTTGAGACTCCAACGAATGAGTCTTGAATTTACTTCCGATGTCTTGAGGATGGATGTCAACGCAGAATGGTCTGTGTAGACATGGATTGTTCTGCCCAACACCAAGCTGTGTTGTTTAGCAAGACCATGGATGATTGCGTAGCACTCCTTTTCTGGAGTGGACCATTTTAGCTGCGGACCGGTGAGTAGATGTGAATGAAAGGCAAGTGGCCTTCGAAAACCATCGACGTTTTGCACGAGACAAGAACCAATGCAGAAATCACTGGCGTCCGACCATAGTTCCAATTGACCATGGGGGACTGGAAAAGCAAGTAGCGGAGCTCCAATTATGAGCTGTTTAAGCGTGTCAATGGCATTGCGACAAGCATCATCAAAATTGAATGGAGCATTTTTCATAAGCAGTTTGAAAAGCGGACGAGCCACATGAGAGTATCCATTGATCATTCTGCGGAAAAAGTTAGAGATCCCTATAAACCTCCTAATCTCAGTAGTATTCCTGGGATACGGATACTCGACAATAGCCTTAACTCTCTCACTGTCGATCCCTATGCCTTCTGCACTAACCCGATGACCCAAGAAAATAATGGAGGGGAAGCCAAAGAAGCATTTGGTTGGCTTCAACTTAATATTGGCTTTTAAGCAAGTAAATAAAACCTGTTCTAACCTCTCAAGCATCTGGCTAAAGCTAGAGCCGCCGAAGCTTGTGTCATCGACGTAGGAGGCTAGAAAGTCACAAAGAAGTGGAAACCAAATTTTATTCATTATTTGCTGGAATAAGGTTCAAGAATTTAGGAATCCAAATGGAAGACTAAGGGGTCTAAATACTCCCATATGGTTTATATAGGCGAGAAGATTTTGAGAAGCTTTATCGAGCCCAATTTGTTGGTATGAATTGGCCATACCAACATTGCAGAAGTGGGTACAACCGAAAAATTTTGCGAATAAACTCATTAAATTAGGTATGGGAGCTGCTATGGGTTTTACCCTTTTATTGATGTCCCGATAATCTATTACTGGGCGCCAATCATTAACACCTTTCTTTACCACTAACATTCTAGACACTGTAGAGCTTTGACACGGTTCAATGCTTTTGCGTGCGATCCCTGCCGAAGTTTCGCGTTCGACTACCTCCATGAATTTTTGAGACATGACTGTCGGATTATGAATCATTGGAGATTTGTCTAACATCTCAATACTAGCTTCCAAGATTTGACCTGTTAAGGGGTCCTTTACGGTTTCATGGAAATCTTCGGGTTGCCACCCGAAGACCTTGTGAAATTTGCTGAGGAGATCCCTAAGTTGGTCTTTCTCCTCGGGTGCCAATTTTTCATAAATTTTAAATTGTTGAAATTCTTCGTCAGTGAGCGCTTTGCTCCCTTCGACAGAGAATGGCACTGGTGTAATTTTCGGAGTGCTTGGGAACTGCTGTTGATCAGTGTTTAAATGAAGCATGCGTAGTTTCTGGTGACCGGGTGGAATAACTCGATAGGTAGTCAGTGAAGGCTGAATCGGGAGAATGATATTTTCAGGGTCAGAATTAATGAGGTGGCATATGCCATGACCGTTTTCTATTCTTAAGGCGGGTTCAAGAACTTGAAGCCCGAACTTTTGAAATAAAAGATTATTGGGTTCCAATAGGATATCCCCATTAAAATGCCTATCTTCCACATACACATTGATGGGATTAGGACGGTATGCCTCAATAGAAAGTGGGGTGACGGTGCACAATCTTAATTTAAATTGGGGTAGGAGGCCCTCTGCACGAGATGACATACTAGTAGTTGATATTGTTTGTACGTCATCGTCGGAGGAGCTGTCTGAGCCATATGAAGGGCGGATGGTGTGGACCACGGATTCCGTGTCCGAACCATCCCCGTCCATAGGGGAAATTTCAGTTTTAATGACTAAATTATATAAAGGATCGTCGATTAAAGGATTAAAGGCAAATTGAAGATCAGCATTCACGTTAGACTCAGGATCTATACTATCGGTTCGAGTTATTTCATCCTTTACCTTTAATTTCTTAACATTAGTTTTTCGGAGATGAAGGCAAGTTCCAGCTGCACGTTTTAAACTTTTGCGTGGAGGCGGCTGATTTTCGTCATGTTCAGGAGGCAGGAAGGTCAAAAGCCCTTCGTGACATAAGACATATGCATGATTTTCCCGAAGGAGGTCCATGCCAAATACCAATTGGTCATTTGCTTTGTCCATGACGAAAAATCCCCACTTTATCCACTTATGAAATTCCTCAATATAAAGGATGAGGAATACAAATTTCTTTATGATGTGCTCCTTGCCATCATTAATGGATAAGATAGCCCTAATAGGAGCACATGGTTGAACTCTTTTCTGGAGTTCTAGTCTACCTAATGTACGAGGACTAATGGTGCTAATTGTGGCTCCAGTATCAATGAGGGCTTCGACTGTGATTTCTCCGCCGTATTTGTTTTTAACTGGAAAAGAACGTCGAATTTCCATTTCGACTCTCGAAAAGGTTCTTACGTGTTGTAGAGATCCCGCATCGGGCACTTTGAAAATTTCATCATTAGTGATGATATCGTCTGAATTTTCTATATTGAAATCAACGGCGGAGTCAGTATCGGAGCCGTCATTGATAGGAGAGGTGGGTGCTGAATTGTATGGTGAAACTTGAATAGATTCAGCTACTTCAGGTAATAAATAAGGAAGTGAAGGAATGTTGAGGAAACGTACTAATTTCACTGATTTGTTTAGGATATAACTCGGAGGTTCAGGTTCTAAGGCAATGTCGGTGAGAGGCGATTGGGGGGGTTCGGAACGATCTACGCCCCCCCTTTCGAGTTTAAAGAATTCTGAGTTGAAGAATAACTAAAAGATGCCGAAGTACCCTGTCGCTCAGGTGGAGGTTGATTGTATTCTCTATAAGGTGGTTGCATTGGATATGCCTGTTGATAAATGGGTTGTTGTTGAGGCGCGAGATATTGTACCGGAGCCGGTGTATATTGCATTGGTTGAGTCTGCTGTTGTTTCAACTGTTGAACAGACTGAGCTAAATCATGTAAGAGCTGTACCATAGTAGGATCTGCCATGGCTGGAGCCGAAGGAGGATTATTATTATTGGATTTACTTCCTTCAGAGGACGTATTTCCATTCGCCGTTTTGTTAGGAGTTGACCTGGGTTTCGGAGGAGGAGCGATGCGGCCTTGTTCTTTTAAGAGAATTAGGCATTTGCGGGCTCCATGGTTCTCCTTACCACACTCCATGCAATTCATGCGACCTTTGGAATTTTTAGCGGCTTCACGTTGTGCAGATGTGAATTTTGAAGTATCAGCAGTTTGATATTCTAAGCCATCCCAGGCCACATAGTAATCTCGGTGAAGGACATCGGTTGGTTTCTTTTGATAGGGATGTTGGACTTCGGCTTCGAGTCCTCGAATATAAGCTTTAGGAATGGATGCCGACACCGAGTTATTCTGTGTACTGGGCTGGTTTAGCTTAGCTTCTTGTTTTTCTGCGATGTGACGCTGCATGACAATGCGGAGGCTCTTTTCGGTTGTGCATTGCTTTGCTTTTTCAGCAATATCTGGCGGTAGATCCTTAATTAATTCGCGCATCCGTTTTTCAGGGTCCATGTGGGGATCAATGAGATCCAAACATTCGCCGCGGATGGCTAAGTAATCACGAGCGCTTTGATCAGTTTTATAAGCGGTGTTTGGAAGATTAGCCTCGGCACGGTCTGCAACATAATTTCGATCAAAGTAACGAACAAGGGATTTTGTAATTTCATCCCATTTGTTGGCACAGTGATCGAAATCATCATAATCCATTCGGGATGTAAATTTATTTTTATTATTGCGCCACCATTGAGCTGCTTGATGGGTGAAGACCCGGTCAAGTCTAGTGATTATAGCGGAAGGTGGCAGACCATATAAACATACTAAAGAATTAGTATCAATTACCCACTTTCGAGCTAACATTTCTCCATTAAATTTTGGTAATAAATCCACGTATTTTGTTAATTTATAATGGTCATATCCAGCAGGGTTCAGGTGTCTATCTGCACTTCTCCCCCTTGGAGGAGGTATTGCAGGCGGTGATGGCATACGTCTATGACCTGGTCGTCCCCATGGGGATGATGGGAGCTCTTCGTCGGAACGTCGAGACTCATCACCACTATGAGGGGATCGATTTGGTCTATGACTACGATTGCTACGACTTGTTCGCCGTGGCGGTGGTGAATCATCTTCGCGAGATCTGCTATCTCTGCTGGAGCGTCGAGGAGACGGTGAATAATCTCTATGGGATCGACTGCTACGACTTAAATGTCGTTGCGATCGCGAATGATTCCTGTGGGATCCATGATCTCCTTGATCTCTTGTAGGTTCTCGTTCCCTACGCGCCGAACTTTGTCGTGATGTTGGATGAGACCGTCGACCCTCATCACGATTTTGACTCCTGCGCGAATGACTCCTGTCCTCTCTAGGACGCGATGCCAATGGCGGAGTTGGTGTTCTATTATCGTGATGATGACGAGGCGGACTATCAGGTTGTCTGGAACGAGAAGTTCGAGGTGGAGTGGACCTCCTATCATCGCGATGATGAACAGGTGGACTCTCAGCTCGATGAGATCGAGAAGATCTTGGTGGAGTATCTGGTCGCTCGCTGCGGTAGCGATTTGGTGGACTCTCTGGTCGCCTTGATTGAGAATGTCTAGGCGGTGTAGGTTGCCGAGACGATCTAGGATTATGAGATGGAGCATGACCTGACGTAGGTGGTGCTGGATATGATGTTTCTCCACGGGTTTGATTTGTTGAAGAGGGAAAAGGATCCCTCGATAAATATTGACGTGGAGGGGCATCAGTTTCCTGATGTCTTCGCAAATCAATCTGTGGATATACGTTATCGAAGTTCACATGAGTTGAACGTTGAGGAATGTTAGGGATAGGATCCACCCACGGGGCAGGTTCCCTTGATCGATCAAATCTTCCTTCGTATGTGAGGGGTACAACATTATTACCCATTATCGGACGTTGCTGTGCCCTACTTAATGGACGAGTTTGTCTAGTTGAGGCATGTGCCAAATATACCTTCAGGTCAGCTCCGGGAGGAACTGGTGGCAAAGAGCCAAGAACAGAAGATGGAGTTTGTACTGTATAGCGAGTCATGTTGACGTCGCGGCTCTGTACCAAAGCAGTGACTGGAGGTGGCACAAGAAGATTGCCCGTGGGATTAATTTGTTGAAGCTGTTCCCTGCTACGAAATGGAGGATTTTGAAAATGAGATGGCCTATTGGTTGTTGATCTCTGATTCTGATCTTCATCTAAGTGAACAGATGCAAGTGCGGCTCGAAGCTGCTGTTGCGTGACAGGAGGAGTGGGAGAAGGAGCCGGAATGAGGCGCCGATTTCCCCCTCCTTAGGTCGACTGTTGATTTGTTGATTGAGCAACATTATTTTGTGAAAGGAATGGTGAACGCGATCGGTTAGATGTTGGAGGATTGCTCCGTGATCTTTCCTTAGGTTGGAAATTATAAGCTTCCCCGGTTGACGGGGTTTCTACCAAAGGAGTTTCTCCGTGTGGAAAGCTCATAAAGGACCACACAGCCACTTCCAACGTGGTATTATTTTCCCTAGCAAAATCCACTATTCCTTTATAAAAGTCTTCGTCTAATACGCGGATCATGTGTTCGCTATGCGACAGCGGTATCTGACGATCATCGTACCATCGCTGCATATGTAAGTTGATTTGTTGTCTAGTGCGAGATGTGACCACGGTGGGGAGAATTGAATCTCCCTCCGGGTTGTCGTCAGCATATTTTAAGATAGGTAATAGACGTGTGTTCGAGGTTGAGGTGTGGGGTTGCTCCATCGACAAGTGATTTAGATCACGAGTCCGTGGTGGAGGCCCTTCCTCGATGGATCTTCTATAAAAGAATGGATCAAGTTCAGTAATATCCTCATGATCGAGGAGAACTCGAATAGTCGAATCAATTATAGATTTTGATCTATTGACTTCAATTATGTAACCTGGGGTTACACCATCACGCAAAAGAATCCGCTTAGGATTTATAGGAATAGAGATTTGTTTACTGTTGAAGATTAGATAATTTTCATGTGGACCATATGCCTCTAAGGCGTAATGAGTAATGTCATGACAATGCTGATCGATGTGAGCATCTAATTCTGACTGGTTCGGGTCGTCAAAATCTGAATCTCGAGGATTCTGATCTGTTTGGACCGAACCTTGATCATCCCCTGAGGGTATGGTTTGATAGGAAGATGTTTCACAGTCTTGATTAGGATCAACCCCCGGAGCCTTCTTCTTCCTTGTCAATCTCGATTTGGAAGTCGAGTGTGGCTTGGAATGTGAAGAACTTCCAACTTTGTGGGTTTTGCTGCTATGTTTTGAAGGAGTTTTATTTGAATTTCCCTTCTTTTTGTTCGCATTACTAGGAGGTTTACCATTGGGGCCAGGTGTTTTTGGTACCACGGTGTTGTCCATATCGGACGCACCGCTGGAGGTACCGCAGGCATCGGTATCCTTAATATTCACTACAGGAATGTTTTCCTCGCCCTGTCGGCTCATTTTCGAGATTTTATTTCGGTTTATAGGGAAAAATAAGAGAAAAAGAATTTTAATAATTCTAATATTTAAAAAATTAGAATGTTTACACTAATTTAATAAACTCCTTGGAGTTCCGAGAAACTTTAAGATCTAGCTATATTATTTCTATAAAACTTAACTATTGATGAAAATTGGTGAAAGCAAGCTTTCTCCGCTTTTCTATATTTCCCCGCGGTTCTTATCCTTAAATAATGGTAGATATTCTAAATCATACCAAGTAATGAAAAGTAATTAAAAGAAAATTATGTATACCTATTTCTACTTTTATCTAGCTAACTTTAATTTTGGTCAAAGACCTCGGAGATTTTAATTCTTTATTAGGGAATGAAGTATGGGAGAATCAGTCCGTTAGTGTCGGATTACAGAAGATTGCATCCGTGCGCTTCGGGCTGTTTTCTCCGGGATATTCTTGTATAGTGAACTTTCTTTAATTTCACTTTTAATCTTGAGAACGGTTTCAAGTTGTAGGTGGGTGAAACTTGTAAGAGAACTCGCTGGCTTGTGTAGAGGTCGGAGACGGCTTTTCAGCTTTACGCGGACCACCACCTGTTCTCAAGGTTGTAAGGTTGAGATTAGTAAAAAGTTCAATTTACAAAATATGGGAAATCTTTATATTGTATTATAATTATGTATAATGTTATTTATGCTTCCCCAAAGGGATACAGGAATACCTGTGCAAATCTTTGGTGTCTCAGTGGCGATTGAACGGGGCTCGAAGCTCTCCTTAATACTTAATACCACAGTCCGAGGTAAGCCAAAGATTTGTTCAGTTCCTGTTGTTCCAATTCCGGGAAGAATAAATTAGTGGTTTCAAATGCGTAGAGGGCAAATATGACGAGTATACACAGTTGATCAAAATCGATTGTCGAGTGACCTCCAGAGAAGAACCAAGTGAATGCGTCTTTAGTGAAGGCGTAGAATTGTTCTGGCGGAACGATTGACATGGATTTCTAAATAAATGTGACTCAGAAATAAATTTTTATATTAGACCTCAAACAAACAAATTTTTATTTTATTTTTGTAGGTATCTTATTTTATTTTTCTTTATATGACCACTAGTTTGTTTTCAAGGAATTCGAGTCACGGTTTGCGTCCCGAATTTGTGCTAAATGATCTCTACGAAGATTTTGTGTAGTTGTAGATCGAGAAGCTGTTCGTCTCCCAATCCACCAAGTCTGCAACTACAAGATTTACAATTAATTATTAATGAAATCAATATTATGGGAGGGACACCTCTATCAACGGTGTTGACGGCGTAATGGTCTAAGACCTAAGGATTTTTTGCTTAATACGATTCCAAATTACTCTCCAATGAGTCCTAATGAAGAGATTAGATTGTGCTCTACCGATGCAGGTTTCTCTTATGTGATTAAGCACTATTATTATAAAACCAAGTAGTTGTATTTTTGTCAAATGCCTATGACCTACTCGTCTATGCCAGATGACTACTGATGCTACGAATCTTCGAGGAAAATTCGATTCTCTAATCGAGTTGATTCGCTGCATTCACTCTTGGGTCACTACAACCGTAATTGTCATATGCCATACACAATTGAAAGAATTTACGGGCTTGTGCGTAAGACAAACTTGGACGATTTATGGCTATGAAATATATAAATACTGCTTCTTTGAGCTTAGGGAACCAATTTTCTGCGTTAAGATGTGATATCGATGTAGCTATGGAACCGTTTAAACCTGTTCGAAGTCTTAATTTGTGGAAAACAAAATTAATAAAAGAAGTTAACTGGGCTTCGGTAATGATGTGCTTTCCCTCCTGTGCGAACCAGAATCTTATGGCGGCTTCGGTTCGAGTAACTAATTCAACAGGAGGGGGATCACTCATTCAATGATGTTAACTTTTTCTATTATGGAAAAGAAAAGTTGTTGTTGACAACTAACAATGGGAATGGGATCTAAATTGAGAAACCAATGAAATACCGCGGCTTGGTATTTCTTACTAAAAGAATGGGAATTAAATCTAGGGAGAGTGATGGGAGAATTTTTATCCTCACGCAGTCCCAGATAGTTCAAGACAAAATCACGAAAATTCTCGGTGGTAAGTGCTGAAAAATGTTTATGGCCTTTAATGATGTGCCAATATATTATTTCAGACTCTATTTTTTTAATTAACTTATGGGGATTACTGAAGTTCATTAATGAACATATAATATCTTTTCTTTTGGCCGCTATAAATCCAAGAATTTATAAATCTTGATCATGAGCAGCTGCCATGAAAAGATATTGATATGCGCGGTGAGTTGCTTCAGGTTCCTCGCAACGAGTACGAAACCAGCAATACACCGATTCAGCGTAAAAACGTATGTAGTTTTGCTGAGTTAATCGTGTATGGGTGGTTGCAACTGGAGAATCCCTGTCTTCCTGGATTTTCAATCGGGCAAGGACAAATTCGAGGAATATATTCTTCGAAAATTGGGTATAGGTTTGATGACCTACGTTAGTATACCAGTCGTTAATGTGTGCTTGGATTTGGAATTTAAACTCAACTGGAGTGCCGAAGTACATTTATTTAATTATTTATAATTGAAGCAAGATGATGATTTAAAGATCCACCGTGTTCGTCAAAGAAATTAACGGTGGTGTGGAATTCTTCTAATTGATCAAAAGTCAAATGATGATGACCACGGCCTAAATACCATGTATATACGGCGTGGTTGAATTTCACTGGAAAAGTTGTGATTGTTAGATTGGAGATATCAGTTTCGATCGGGTCAGTTGGATGGTGTTGAATGCCTAAGTAGTTCAATATGAATATATTTAAGAAGCTAAGTTCAGATTCCGGAAGAAATTGGTACCCAATGATGGTATGCCAGTATTTCGTTGAATCCGTAATTCGCTTTGCTAAAAGAACTGGGTCCCAAGAATTCATTCAATTTTCATCGATTAAATACAAAATTTTATAAATTAATACCGCCGTATTTATCATATGCGGTAAAGATACTAATGAAATCGTCTAATTGAACAGTAGATAAATAATTATAACCTCCACCAAAATACCAAAGGAATACCACCTTCAAAAATTCCTGAAAGAAATTCGTATGTTGAAGGAGTAGGTTTTCCTGGATTGGATCGGTAGGAGATGCTTGAAGGTTTAAATGCTTAAGGATGAATTCAATGAATAACTTTAATTCAGATTCGGGAAGATATTGATGGGCAATAATCAAATGCCAATATCTTATTGAGTCTGTAATGCGTTGAATTAGGACAATAGGGTCAAGGAAGGGCATTCAAGAATATTTTATTGTGGGAAAAGGAAATCGATATAACAACTTAGGAAAGTAATGAAACCCCTGAGTTGTTGATCTTCTAGGAAAAGGAAACCTTCCTCTTCGTGCCAAAGGAGGATTGAATGGATGAGTAAGGTTCTTAAATCAGGAAGTGGAATTTGATTCATGGGATTATTCAAAGGAAGATAAATTCAATTCCGACGAATGGGTAGGATGCTCCAAATTAATGGAGGTTAATTCGTCGTAAGAAAGGACAACACTGATGAGAACCTTGGTCTGGTCTATAGAAAGATGCTTATGACCGATGACAAAGTACCAATCCACAAGGGCAAGTTTTATCTTGTTGTTAAAATTTATTAAGTTCAAATGAGGAATTTCCTCGTTGAATAAAGTACCTAATCCTTGTGGGATTTCTAATTTATTGATTATGAACACAATAAGATGCTTAAGTTGTGCTTTCGTACTTTAAAATTGGCCGATAATTTTATACCAGCGACGAATACTTTTGTCTATACGTTCAATAGCCCAATATGGGCTGAGATTTGACATAAGAAAATTTCACTACAAAATTATCCTACAAACGGGGTTGTGTTGAGATATTGATTGGTGACAGCCAATAATATTTCCAACTGATGTGAAGTAATGAGATGTCGGCCCAATGTAGTATACCAACACTGAATACCCTGATTTAATACAAGAATAAAGTCAGTAGAAGGTTGATATGTGATTGGACTAACAATAGGAGAGGTTGAAGTCTCTCGTAAACCTAAATGATGATGAATGAAGGCTATGAGAGTACCTAGTTGTTGAGAAGTGATGACCTGGTAATTGACAAACCGATGCCAATACTGCAAGGCTTGTTCACTTCGAGCTATCAAAATTACAGGAATAACCAAAGACATAAATTCTTATTATAACTATAATATGTATGATCAGAAGTCGCAGCGGCGTTATCAACACTACCTTAATCGTAAATGGCTATGATTGCTAGAAGTTGGCTGATTTCGTGGTCGGTAAGATATTGAAAGCCAAATACGTAGTACCAGCTCAGGATAGAATACCTTAATTTTTCTGGGAAGTTAGATAAAGTTAAATGGGGAATAAATGCTGCTATTGAATTTGTGACGGGTGACCGAAGGCCTAAATACTCGGTCACAAATTCAATTAAGTGATTAGTTTGGTCTTGGGATAAATACTGATATCCTGTGAACGCAAACCAATAACGAACTGATGTGACTATACGGTGAATCAAAATAGTAGATAAAAGAAATGACATACGGGATTTATTAATCTGAATCTGTATTGAAAACTCTAGTAGCGTTATAAATTATTGAATTGAGATCGTCAAATTCACACACCTCTACGAAGAATTCTTCCAATCGATCAGTGGACAAATAATTATGCCCAATCTCTTAATACTAATTCGTTACAGCGATGCGAAAACGACCTGTAAAATTAAGGTAAGTATGGGGAGATGTAAAATCACTAATTGGCGGATTTGGTAATCCGGTAATGCCTAATTTAACAAAAAGATAATTAATTAAATCGTCTACCTGTTGTTGATTAAAATATTGGTGCCCGTATTGACTTTCCCAATGGGTTATTGCAGCTTTTATTCGGAAATTTAATTCAATAATTGGGACAAATGACATTCAATTTTTAGCAATTTTTTAACGATCGAGGTCGTGGCGAAATGCCCTTTGCACGTTAAACTTGGACGACTCGTGGTCGTCACGAGCAAAAACAGTGACAAATAATTCGTTAACTTGAGCTGGGGTCATGTACTGGAAACCTATCTCGTCGTGCCAGCCCCACACTGCGGCTTTAAATCTTTGGGTAAAATTCTCCTAGGTGTGGGGAGTTGGATAATGAATGGGTATAGCTTGAGGAACGTCTACAAGACCTAAAAGTTCAAGAACGTGTTTGATTAAAGCACGAGCTTGAGGTAGGGATATGTGCTAAAGACCTATGGTATCGTACCAACCACCTATTTCTAACTTGATGCGGAAAATTAAGGCTGAAGTTGAAATAAACTGATTCATGAACTTATAATTTACCCTGATATTGCTGGCCTAAGAATTCTGTATCGTCGTTAACAATCAGTAACACAACATGTATTAATTTTCCTAAATGAATTCCGTTAAGATATCCAAATTCAGATCCCCAACCAAGAAGACTATTTATTAACTTGTCAGTGAATTCTGAAGTGCCTGGAAGTAATAATTCGGTATTGGAAGTTGACGCGGTTTGGTCAAGGCGAAATGCCTTTAACAAATATTCAACAAGTTGATTTACTTGGCTTTCGTTAATGAGTTGGTGACCTTCTACTCGGTACCAACGTCGAACGGCCTGTGTAATATTTGATATAATAAGATTTCTGACAATAGTAGACATCAACTTGCAATAACGAATCTGATTGAATTATTTATAAAGGAAGAAAAATAGGAAGGAAGATTGTTTTTACCAAAAGTGAGCAAATTCAGGATAATTCTGATCCTTGAAAAATTTCAAGGTGATACGAATTACACTGAAGACTTGTGGTTTGGTGATGTATGCTTTGCCAACGTCGTTATGCCAACTAATTATTCCGTTAACAAAATGTCGCAAAAGTTCAGCAGTGATAGGCTGATACTGGAGATTTTCAGTAAGGATATTAAGAGTTAAGCAAATGTCGTTAATCACAAAATTAATGAATGCAACCAATTGAGGTTTTGTGAGATGCGCCCTGCCTTCAGCCCGATGCCAAAGTCTGAGAGCTTGATTAACTTTATTAAAGAAGTTGTAAGCTGCTCTATTAGGTGCAAATTCGGCAAGAAGATTTGAATTTGACATTAATTATAAATTTGTCAACTGAAAATTGAGTGTAAATCGAATAAATTTTATGATTCCAATGCCCGATGGAAACTGATAATTGTCTCCACGAAAGCTTTTAATTGAGACGCGGATAAATAGAGATATCCAATCTCTGTATGCCAATTTATAATAATATAATTAATTCTTTCTTCGAAATGGAGAAGAATGATTTTATTTCAGGTAAATTAAGTGGAAATTCGGTTACTGGTGTGAGTCCCAAACCGTCGCACACAAAATTTATTAAGACGGCTACCTGTAATTCAGATAGGTACTTGTGTCCTGTGACTTGGTACCAATATCTGATTGATCTATCGACGTTGTTTACTATAATAGCCTGACCGTGATCAGACATACACTGATTTTACTTTCTAAATTTGAAAAATTTTCCTTCTGAAGGAAAAATGAGGGATCGGGAATCGAAATAAACTGAGAATGGGTTGAAGGAAGGTCTTAGACCTTACGACTTCACTTTTCTCTTTATGAAAATATTATTGGGAAATGAAAGAATTTTATGAGGGCAATATGAGCCTATGGTTATTAATGCTCAACTTAATTTTTAACAAGCCAACTTACAATTATTCCGGAGATGTGGTTCTTCAACCCGGCTTGAGATGAAGTTGCTTGTTTTCTTGGTAATTTCTTCTTTCTCCTGATTTGAGGATTAAGATGCTGAGATCCTCAACGACAGTATTGAAGAAATTTTTACTGGATCCGGCGATGTTTTCTCGTTGATCCGATTCCTTTTGACGGAAATGGAGTCCCTTGAGGAAAGTCCCTGATATTGACTAAGGTTCTGATTAAGTACTGAAAAGTTTGGGTAAGCACATTAATTAGTATTTAGTCAACAAAATTATCCCCAATATCCAACCATACCAATGCAATGCCCATGCATTTGCATCCATGTTCCCATTTAACATGCGCTACTATGATCAGGGAAGCATGGCCTGGGTCAGTGAACCCACCCGGCATGCTAATACCGGCATGTAGATTCGCCAACCTACCCCACTTACGTGCGAATCACCCGGGTTAATTCCCCTGTTTTATAAGAAGTGATTTTGGCACTGTGGGTTTTCCAGGGATTGCAAAAATAAAAGGAAGATGTTTTTACCTTTTGGCAAGACGGCAGCTCTTGGTAGATTGAAATTAGGGAATCTGGGATGTCCCTGGATGGAATTTTGGACTCACAATTCCACTATTGATGAGGTCAAACTTTGGAATATTTAATTTGATATTTGACCTTTTGGCTTTTGATAAGTAGCTGCCCGCTTTCGACAAGACTAGGCGTATTAGCTAACGCTATTGATTTCAACCCCTCAGAAATTCTTACGCGATTTTTCTGAGGTGAAAACTAAATGATGATCACTTTAAACAGTGATGATGAAGAAGATAAACTTGTCTTCTATACGATGGAAAGTTTTTCAAAATGAAAAAAGAATTTTTCGAAAATGATGAAAAGATTTCGAAATGAAAATTCGGATGAATTTTAGGAAGCTCAGAATCGCATAAAGGCACACTGAATAATGAATGGTGCTGGCAATTTTACTATGAGCTGACGAAATACACTTGGCTGTGGCATGGTCATGGTAAGCGATGATGCCAAGTTTATACGGGTGAACGGAGACGGCGCCTTGGTTGCCTCTCGTTCACTCTCCGGCATAGCGAATACATGGCCCAGCACATAACAGAGCTGATGGCATATGTATTCACGGGGAGTTCAGCCGCAAGGGAGATGCTGATGTTACCGTTCGTAAGAACGGCAACGTGGCGGACTTGGCCGAGCCCACCGCAGCATCCCGGCAAATAGCGGTCTTCCATTATGGTCGACTTGCTGTTTTGGACGGGGCTATGAGTATTTAGATGATACTCACGCACTATTTGAGAAGCCAAAGGGCAACTCATTCGAGATTCGGATAGGCGGCGTTGGATTCGAGTTTGCAACCTCGAATCCTGCCATTATTTATGATTTTATTTCAGGGAATAGCTGCTGGTGATCCCTACAATACCTATGTATATTTATTTATTTCATGCGGGAATGGTATTTGGTAAGTTTCCCTATAGGTACATAACAATTTATGTTTTCTCACGGAAACGGCGTATATTTATTCCCTGCACGAACATACTAGATTTTACTTTTTATTTATTCTGGGTAAAAAAAATGTTTCCGAATCGGAATTTTTCGGTGTTTCTGATGTTTTTGGTGACGGGGGGGTAGGGTTCAAACCTACCCCGCACCTTGTAAAACGAGTATGGTATTTCCTCCCCAAATAATAGTGAGGGTGGGAAGCCATACCTGAGTTTACCACATCCCATCACCAATAGCGTCTATGAAACTACTCAAAAATTGTGGAATTGATTTCAGTTCCTAATTAAATTTTGTAATTTAATGAATATAATAATGAGGGTGTGAAAGATGGTAAGGGTCAGATGGTAGTATTTAAGTTAATAAAGGGGGTGTTCCACCACTCCGGAGGAGGCCGGAGACCTATGAAGAGGGGGAAGGAGACTCGGCTGAGACTCCAGCCAAGAGTCTCCAAGATAGCTACAGATGGTAAGAATGCAAATTGTTTTTATTTGATTTTATATGCATAATTTATTTTGACTTGGATTTATGTTTTATTTTTAGTGTTAGAATTCCAAGAGCAGTGTAGCTCGGTGGCTGAGGTCAAGGCTGAGGATAATGTCATCCACGGCCCTGGCTTCGCCACCACGAGCTCCCGACTCCATGAGGGACTACGGAACCACATCGACTGTTGACGGCAAACGGAGCAGGTTCACGGTCGAATGGTGCCAGGTCCCACCGATGGAGATTCGGTATGCTCGGGAAATTTTGCCAATTCTATTTTAGTTGCCGATAATGATGAGGAGCGGAGAGAGAAGACTGACTTATTTTGCTTCTCATTTCAGGAGGACAAGCCGGCGTGAAGGTCGGAGGCCTGGAGGACTGGCTCCATCCTCCGGCGGTCCCCGGCTCCAACGCCGCCGGACGGGACGGACAAGGGAAACAGCGAAGCGGTTGGATCGCCGAGCATTCCAGACGGCAATCGCTTGCTGCCCCCGACCCTCCAGTTCAGCAGCAACGACTTGTCCTGAATTTTGAACCAATTGAAGGTAAGTTTTATTTTTATTCATTTAGGTTATTTATATTTTGTTTATGTTTCAGGAGGGTCGTTGGGGAAGTGGTGCTGACTCCGTGCCCAGCAACCACATCCAGCCCAGAAAGGACGGAGAGGTGAGGTGGAGAGTGTCCGGGCCATAGAGGAAGGCATGCCACGGACACACACCGCACCATTACCACCAGTCCAGGCCGACCAACGACCCTGAATTTTGGATGCCAATCAGGTAAATTTCTTTATTCTAAATTTTATTTTAATTAGTTTTAGTTCTTATTTTAGTTTAGTTCATTTTTCCAATTAGGTTAGTTGGGAAGGTTGGATGGACGATGGCAAAGTCGTGTTGCCGGGAATGGCGAATAGCGTCTCCGCTCCACCGTCCACTCCAACTTGGAAGACAAACACGCAAAATACAGCAGGAGCTGCGGGTTCGCTTCAACCTGTCTTCCCTCAATTTTGGCTTTATTTTTATAGATTTTTGCCTGTTTTGATGTATGGACCGAGGTCCCTAAATTACGTCAAGCGGGTTCAGGGAACCACTGCTGACGACTAATGAATGAGCCAATTAGTTATGATGCAAATTATATTAACTTAATTTTATATTTCTTATTTATAGATTCAATGCTGGAAGGTATGAGAATCAACGGACGGTTTGCCAATATAAATGAGAACACTCAACGATCGAAGGTGAGAAGGTAAGTTTAAGGATAAATATTTATATTAATTGTTCAAATCAAAACGGAAAAAGATAAGTTATATTTCAAATGCAATATTTCCCATACGACATAAGGTCGAGGGCAACAACTGAATGATAATTATTAATTCATGTTTTTGTTTTGTTTTCAGGTTTCGTCCAAATGATTTACAATATAATGGATTACAATATAAGAATTTATAACTGATACGCTTACGGATGCTACGGGTGTGGCACCTGAGATTTCCAATTCCAGGTCCAGGTTGATTACAGGTAATTCACAATGTAAATTTTGACATTTTATAATTTATATAATTTGGTCTAATTGACCTCGATGTTAATTTATAATAAACTTAAGAAGAACTCGTAGAGAGGAATCGCGAACACAGTAAACACCATGAATAAGAACAAGAATATATAGAAATTATCGGATTTTCTCTGTTTCTTAATTTTAGTTTCTTTTTGATGGCACCAGCAGGAACCATGGGGACAATCCCCTTTTGCTGTTCTTATTCCTTTCGGAGTCTCCATGTTCCGCAATTCCTTTCTAGTCATTTTTCTACCGAATTTCCAGAAGGGAAAACGGAAAAAGAAATTAAAGATTCTGAAGGATTTTGGAAGAATTCGTGTCGGAGACCCTCTCTTCTTCGCGGCGTGATTGTGTCTGCCTTAGCTAGTTCGCCTCCGCTCCTTCCTCGCTTCGTCTCCTGTCGCCTCGGGAAGCATCATTTTAATTCCTTTTGTGGCTCATAGACGCTGTGTGGTGGAGGGCTGCGAGTTGTATTATCTTTTATTTATCTCCTTCCATGGATCTTCCTCACTCTCTGTCAGATGGCCGATGCTGTCTGGAGAATCTGAGGAGAATCTGTGGGAGGACGTGTCGTGATTTCTATTCCTTTCTCATAAGTATTTTGAGATTTTGACGAAATTTGATTGTATCTCGTGTTTAAACATATTTTTGTAAAGCTTATTTGAAGATTTTTCAAAATTTCGAAAGTTTCATTCTTTAACAAAAAGTCGATTTTAAGAATTTATTGCAGAATTTAAAATCGCCGAACAAACAATCCTGTTGAACCATTTTGTAAAGCATAACCCCAAAAGTAAAAATTGAACCTGCAACCTTCGTCATATAGGTTCATACAACCTTCTAGCCTATATAACCACTGGACTGACAAAACACATTTAGTAATGGACTACTAATTTAGCATAACTACATATACAGTGACACCAATGCTTTATTTTGAATCGAGCGATGCAGAATTAGAATATACCACGACTTGATCTATCTTAAAACTAACAAATGTACATATCAGTGACTATTTAAGTGACGAAACACTTTGTTAGAATCTATTTTATGATTATGGTTATTTAAATGCTAGGATGCGTATTTCAATAGACAAGTTTGGGACCTAATATATTCAAATATTTAAAATTACGATAATCGATATCAAAAATGCCTTTGAAATTCTCTTGAGGATACCCACTAATACAGTGCATACCTGCAACCTCTTGATAGTTTGATCGGTAATTCAGAGGCTAAATTAAATGGTTAAATTGAAGTCCTGCATTGTCTGCATCGTAAGTTTCACCTACAAGGCTATCACGTATAGTAGCATTGGGAAACATTTCCTTAAACCTTTGATGCACGTCATCTTGCGGCCCTTGTCTTCTGAAGTAAACATCTTTAACACTGATTATTATTTGAGACGGGTCACGCCATCCATAAAGGCTATCCTCATCACGCTCTCTACACCACGTCGATATATTAATACTCAAGGATCTCATATTGGGAAATGTGTTTCCTAGACGAGACCATTTCCTCAACAGATTCACCCGGAAAAGATTGAATCTACAGCCATGAAAAGAGAGGTGCCTAACTTGGGGCATCACAGGCATTTCTGGAATTTCGAAATCGAACTTATAATCCAAGGCAAGAATTTGACAAGATGCTGAGGATCTTTTTAGAATTTTATTCATGACGTGGATTCTTCTTTCGTTTAGGGTATCGTCACGATGGTGGAAGTGAATGCTTTCAAGACCCAGATTACCTTCATGCTCGTTTAGCACACATTCAATTGCTTCGATACTTGTGTGATATTCGAGTCCGGTGTCTAGTTTTTGGAGAAGGTGAAGACGATTAACAGGTTTTACAAGAAGACCTAGGTATTTCACGGGTAGCACTACTTCTACTAAATTTGGCGACCACTCCAAAATATACTGAATAAACATTTTCGGAATGTGCTCCTCACATTTAAACACCTTGAGATTTTGCAATGGGGGTTGTTGAAGAGAGACGATAGCTCCGCTCCAGTCCTCATCCCGCAAACTACTGCACCGGTCATTTACAAGGAGTAATTGCTGGAGGTTCGGCGCTTGAGTAAACACAAGTCGTTTCACATCCTCCAAAGATATCCGCCCGTCAATTCTCATCTTTTTAATGTAGTGTCCATGAGTGTTGAGGAGCGGCTGCGCATAATTTATGATGCCATCATCAGCTGTAAATATATTAAGAAAGGAAAAAGTGGAACAAGGAAATCCAGGAGATTCGTCCATGAGAGCAATTAGACTTTGTAAAGAAAAATCGGAATTAGCAGTCCCACGGCTTTGTATCCTTTGTTTATACTGCCCCCTCCGAGTGAGTCGAATGTGCACAATCCTGTGTAATGGCTTAGATGCAAAGGATGCCCAGCGGGGGGAAACGTTCCGACACATCAACAAAGTTTTTCGGTCCAATTTCGAAAATATTGTTTCA
This sequence comes from Dicyrtomina minuta, assembly GCA_949802685.1. Lineage (NCBI taxonomy): Eukaryota > Metazoa > Arthropoda > Collembola > Symphypleona > Dicyrtomidae > Dicyrtomina > Dicyrtomina minuta. The sequence continues at coordinate 174,264,063 of OX461808.1, read as the reverse complement.
AGTACCTGTTAAAAAAGTACACAAAATAAATAAGGAAAAATAATTATTAAATTGCCCTGGGCGCGTTTCGTCATTTACATTTTTCTATTAATTACATTTCAAACAATAAATTACTCGTTAGCATTTGTTAAGTTTTTGAAATACATCGCGAAATTTTGGGTAGTTCAATGAAAAATTATTACTTTAAAAAAATTACATGTGCTAGGTAGGTGCATTTTTAACTATAAATATTTGACTTACATGATCGATTGAAAAAACCTTCTCTTCGAGAGAACGAGATTTTATGTTTAGTTCCACCACTTTTTCACTTGCTAATAATCCAATGAGGTTTCTATTTGCATTTGTATCGCTTTGAAAACTGTTAAGGACATCGCTATTACTAAAAGATGTTTTTCGTAAGGAAAACAATTGGTGCTGCGTCGCATCGTTATCATTAATTAAAGCGGGCCCAGCTGTAATCTTTGAAGGTGAGGAATTTGAACAGAGCTGCTCCGCAGAATCCAATGCAGCTAAAAAACCATCTGGACTAAATATCCCTATTCGGGAAAAGTCCTGTTAAATAAAAAAGATAAGGGCAATTAATGCAAAACGTGAAATATAATAAATCATGTTATGTTATATAATGTAAATATGGCTAACGCCAAATTGACTCAATAAATACATTATTATAACTAATAATGTAATAAATATCGTCTGTGAAGAACCAAAGTGACCCATATTTATTTGTAGCTAACAACAATATCCACTATCTACAAAAATATTGAAACGTGTAGTGAAAGCGTTTTAATAGATTATTTTGCAATGTAAAAAATATGTAAATAGACCATTTTAAACTTTTCAAAAAGATGATAATAGAACATTTTGAACTTCTCAAAAACATGTAGTACTACATAAAAAATTTTGGACTTTTTAAAAACATGTAAATAGCACACTTTGCACTTTTCAAAAACTGTTTATTAAAATTTTATGGATGTTTCTCATTTTGTTTTCATGACATAGTTTAGTTTGATTTTAGCTTAAATTGGATATAGGTCATTTTGGTTCTTCACATACATACAATATATATTATAAAAATGTTACACTATAATAAACGCTACAACACTTATTAAAACTTTTTCCTTTCATAATTTTCTAGGTATTGTAAAGTTGAATTAATTAGTGATCAATGATGACTTACTCCAATATCAAGATGAATGCCATCAGTTGCAGCTGAATTTACTAGAATATTAGCATTAACTATTTTGTCTTTACAATTTGTCCCTTTTTTTACTATGTCTCCCATATCGCGTATATTATAACGTTTATGCTGTTTACCTGCAATTTGTAATAAATAACATTATTGATTTAGTGACAGGTAAAAGTATCTTTTGATTTTAATATTTGAGAAGATTAGGAACTTTTAATTCTCTTAAAAACCAAATAGTCAATCGTACGTAAGTAAGCACCTGCTACGCAACCAGCAAAGTAGTACAAAAAATTGGTGTAACATGGGGAATGTTAAATGTAGTTAATTATAATTTACTATTAAAAGTAATAAATACTGATCGTTGATCGTTGATTTTTGAATGCTATTTTTTCGCACAATTAGGAAGATAGAATTCGAAATGCGAATTACTCATAATTATTTGAACTGTGAGTTTTTTTTTATTCCAAAAGTTTAGAGTTGGCGCTGAAATGCAAGGAAGATATAACTGCTGAGGATTTTTCAGTTTTATTCCAGTTCCACACAGTTACACAGTGGAGGAGGTGGAGGTGGAGGTCGGGGAGACTTTATTGATACATACATACTAGTGTTACATTTTAACATAATGTTATAGTTCAATAAAACATAAAACCATTAAACTTGAATACTTTATCAATATAAATGTAATTACTGGAAAATCTTACGGAATTCCGAAATCACTATAAGTACCGCATTGTATATCAATTCTGTGTAACGCACAGTATATATATTTGTATTAAGTACATACTTTCTGCCTTCTGCATCTGCAAGAAATACACGGAAAACTATATTTTAACATTTTAAATTTTAAATATTATTTAATTTTAATTTTAATATTCACTTTTCTATAATAAAATTACTATCCTTAGCTTAACCCTTGATTTTGCGCGCCAGTACTTTAAAACGATGAATTGAAGTCTGATTTCTGATTGAAGGGAATTCAGAAATCTACAAGGGGCAACTGTAATTCAACACACTTTCATATCCCTCGCATTGCTCCTACTACACTGCTATGTTGCCGTCCTACTCGTACTACTTTGTAGATTCTACTAACCCAAAGTTGGCGAGTCTTCAAAATAATACCAATTCTCCTACTACTTTAACTTATGTGTATGAGCGACCTTGGGGGACCGACATCATTAGCCCTGTTTGGCCGAATTCCTGGTTAACTATGTTCGCGATTTCCCTATAAAGCAACAGCTTTTTATAATTTTAAAACCTATTTTATTTATAGTATAAAAAAATTTGACGGAAAAGGTAATTACTTACCTTTTTTCAAATAAACTTTTTCTTGCGATTAATTGAAAAGATTCAGTTATTGTAGTTTGTATTATTTTATTTTCATTCTGACGCACACGAATTCAAATGGTATGAAGATTCAAAAAAAATAATTTCCACAGAATTTTTCTGCGCTAAAAGTAGTGATGAAGTTTGTGTATAATTTCCGTAGCTTTAGATACACTCCGAACAGTCCGAACTGAAAGAGATTTTTCCTGTTCGTCTGTTTTAACGACTTTCTTTTCATCTTTGTCAACACTATTGATTGCGAAATTTAGAGTAAGAACTGAAGACTGAAAAAGCAGTACATAATAGGTAACCAAAAAACGTATGTGATCTCATAAAATACGACTACACACTTCAATGTATGACAATCTACATGTCGAGGTGAAGATTGTTCTGCCTGAAATAACAAAACAACCACAATTTTTGTTATTCACAAGGTATTTTAACAGTTTAGCCTGCGATTGTGACAGACTGTGCTTGTTCACAAAACGTTAGGTAGTGATGACGGACAATAACAGGTTTTCTTTAGGTTTTGTCCTTCTTGTGATTGTGTTCAATCCAACTTTAATAATTTGTGATTGTGACTGTATTGTGAAATCAACTACTAACTACCACCAACGAAAGAAACAGGTGTTCTTTGTAAACAAACTGCAACAGTATCCTCCCTACTTACATGTAGTTTTGCAAGTAAATGAAAATCATGATAGCAAAGTTATAAGTTTAGTTTGGACGGTGTAGAGGAAAAGGAAAAATATGACGAGTCATGTTGGAAGTTTTGTCAATGAATTTAGAGATTCTAGAAAAAAGTCCGCGCCAATTGGCAACATAGCAAAATAGTAGGAGCAATATGAGTGGTAGCAAAGTGTTGCGGGAATTACAGTTGCCCATTCTTTACTCTCGTCACACTTCAGCAGTCAGCTGTAAACTGAAGCAGGTCACATTGGTCACAGTCAACAGTCACAGTCCGTCACAGGTTGGCAGTTTTAGGCTAACCATATGCTCGTAAGTAGCAAATTCGAAGTTTTAATTATTTTACTGGTCTTCAAGTTTTATTAAACAAATTGTAATTAATAACAAACAGCCAAGACAAGACGTTCTTCACTTTATCAGTTGTGAATATAATAATTTTCAATTGCTAAAATTACTTACCCTTCTGCTTTCTGCAAACACTCCGTTACTCACTAGTGAGTTCTGCAGTTCTGCTTTAATATTCAGGTAAGTTATAAGTACTGTCGCACTGTGTAACTTTATTTTATTAACGGCATATTAATTTTGGGGCAAATGTAATTCCCTATCATTCTCCTATCACTCCTACTACTCCTACTACTCTGCTATGTTGCCGTTCTGCTCCTACTACTTTCTCGATTCTCCTAACCCACTGGCGGGCCTTCAAAACAAAAACAATTTTCCTACCATTCTTCAAAATTCCTCTGGACTCTGGACTTGTCATAACTTTCCTACACCCCCTAAACTTTTGACTTTCCAATTTTATTTTTTCTTTTTCTCCCAAAAGTGACGTATGATAATCAAGATGATCCTACTATTATTTAAACAGAAACTTTAAGCTTCAGAAATTCCTACTACCAATACAAATACTATTTATTGCTAATAGTATCCTACTAAACCCATTATAAACGCAAGTTACATGTATTTTTCCACTACGTCTACGTCCAGTAAAAGCACAAATAGTAGATAAAATCCTACTTTCCCCGTAATTATTTCATATTGTATGGGCTGTATTTTCCTACTACCCCCGTAATTAATTCGTATAATCAGTATTATCCTACTACTCCTGCAATTATAGCGTATCTCTGTTATTTACCTACTTCCTCTGTAATTAATTAGTGTAGTCGGCATTTTGCTACCGCCGCCAGAATGAATGCGTATGGACAGTATTTTCCTACTACCCCGTCGTTAATGCGTAAGGTCATTATTTTCCTACTCCTCTGTAAACATTTCGTGTAGCTGGTATTTATCTACTCTCGGTAAATAATACGCATAGTTTGCATTTTCATACCCGTAATGATTGCTTAATATAGTTGGAACTTTTCTACTATCTCGGTAATTAATGCATATAGTCGGCATTTTCCTACCACCCCCGTAGTTGATGTATTGTCGGAATTTTTCTTTTACTCTCGTAAATAATTACGGTACGGTCCTACTTCTGGCACAAGTAATGCGTGAGCGTAATTTATTTTTAAGTTAATACTTTTATTAAAATTAATTTAATCCTACGACTCTACAGTGACGCCCATCGGTTACCTCTACTCAAACTGCCAGTGAAAATAATGGTAAACAGACATTTTTCTCCCGGATATTCTACCCTTCGGAAAATTTCCTCCCGGACATTGTCCTCCCAGGCATTTTCCTCCAAACTCGTAACCGAAGTCATTTTTCTCTTAGTAAGTATCAAAATAGCTCAACTGCTCAACTAAAAGAAACTAGTGTATCGATCCACAAAATTTATATATGTGCTCGGAAATGATCTTATCAAAATTTTTAATCTAAAGTACGACGTAAGAATAGTAGAATTTCCTTAACAACTACGTATTCAATAAAATGCTAAACTATTAGCCATTAAAGTAAAGTAAAGTAATTGCTTTAACGTCATCTCCACACAGCGAATTTTCACTGATTTCCAGGGAAAGACAGCTTTGGACTAATTACTACTCACTATAGTCGTTACTTTTGTATTTGATTTTATTATTTCTGACTACTTTTTCTAGAGAAGAGAACTCTAGAAAGCCTAGAGAAGTGACTCCGAAAATCTTGTCCTCTAGGACCTGCAACGTACATATCACCGAGCCTTGCAGGATTACCAAGCACAGGTCACCCATCCATTTCAGAATGCGCTTGGACTGTTGCTTAACCAGAAGGAATCACCCTCCTAGTCAACCGCCAGACCAACCTGTACTGGTTGGTTTATTTATTTCATAAAACTTGGGAAAAGATTCATTTTAGTTCTTTAGTTAGTTATAAATGCATATTTTTTGGAATTTCTTTGACGCATACATTTTGTGGAAAGAAACACTCGTCGAAACATTGATATACTTAATTCCTTGACAGAAGTCATTTTGATACTGGAAGGAAAATGTCCTCGGTATGCTTTAGGATGAAAATGTCCGCGAGGATAATGTCCTGGAAGGAAAATGTCCGGGGGAGAAAATGTCCGGGAGGAAAATGTCCTACAACCGAAAATAATTTGACACAAAATATTGTTGAAGCGTACCAATAAATAACGATTTTAAATACTTTTCTATTGAGTAATGAATGTTAAGTAAGCAAGGTTTAACAGATTGAGAACAGCTAGTCTGTGTTAAGGCCTTTCACCCTCTGGCACAGTCTCACCATGCTCTTCCACGCTTTGGGTTTCCCCTCAAGAAAAACTTAAATTTTAAAATGCCTATAAAAGTTGTATACGCGAATACTGTGGGTGGTTTATACCTTACACTGCGAAACAGTCTTCAGTATCTGACAAAGTCCGTCATTTCATAAACACCGCACCCCTACTTATATTTATTTATTCATTTTGCTAAAACAGCTAATATCAAAAGCAAATTATAATAATAATTTTTTAAAATTGTCTGCTAAACAAAGTATGTTAGCGCATAGTATCTCTAAATAATACACTAGATTAAAATGTATAAACATGAAGAATTTCTCACATGAAAAATAATAATTGCTGGATAAACAAGTTAACTTGGTTTAGGCCTTCCCAACCCATTTTCGATAACCACACTCATGCACTTAGCAATTTCAACCACCTTCTCATGACGTACCGTATATTCTATAATGGTACGCCCCGCGTACTATTCTTTGAACCTCACAGACCCGCATACTATTACAGACCCTCGCATTATTGTAGATTATACGGTACCTAATGCGTATATTTTCTATCTTCCTTACACCGCTATAATTAATGTATAACATGCATGTTCTTGTACTACCCCTACAATTAACAAGTCAGTATTTTTCTATATTCATGATTATACTATGAAGGGGTTCGGGGGTATAATCAGGGAAGGCAGAAAACTGCACATTATTATATGTATTAGTTCTAGAACTCGAGTAGTAGAAAAAATACTGACCATCAGCAACGCATTAATTACGAGGGTAATAAGATAATGCTAAAAACGTAATTTATTCGAGGATGCGGATGGTAGGAAAAAACTGACCATACGCGTTCATTTCTGGGGTGGTAGAAAAATACTATCAACGTATACACAATAATTATGGGGGTAGTAGGAAAATGCAGACTATACGTATTAATTACAGCGGTATGGTAGTAGAAAAATATCGGTAGTAGGATTGTTCCTACCCGGACTTTTTCTACCTTGACGTTTCCTACCCGGATTATTCCAACCCAGACTTTTCGTACCCGGACTTTTTCTACCCACGACCAAACCTAGGACTTTTCCTACCCATGTAAAAAAACAAAACTACACATCTCGCAAATATACCCACGAGTTTTGTATTGTATTATAACCTTGAGTTGTTTTGAATATTATAGACTTGCTAGTAAAATAATATTTTTTTACTTCATTACCGTAGCAATTGCTAATATGACTAAAAACGAACATTTGCGACTTTGTTAAATGCTACCTAATTTGAACAGATTTCACTACATAAAATTCAGCTACCTTTGGAACTATAGTTAATCGAACCAACCCTATTTTTATGGCGACATCATTTGAGAAAAACGTTTTTCTTTTAAAAAAGCATTAATAGTAAATAATAATAATAATTTATTCATTGAGTCGATTTGGCCGCAGCCCATATAACATTGGTTATTTACATGTTTGACTTTACAAAGGTAATTGATCCTTGGTTTGATATGATAATAAGCATGTTTGATTTAGTATATGTATAAAGGTTATTTCTTGATTATTTCTTTGCTGAAAAGAGAGCATGTTAGCAATTATTCTTACAGTATATAATAAGCGTTGATTAGAGTCATGTTACGAAAATATTCATGGTGTAATATGATATAAAAAGCATTAAAACGGACGCGTGCTTAGACCCATGACTTAAAGGGAATTTTATTTATATTACTATATATTAGGAATACAACTTTATTATGTTCTGCTTATACTGTGATTTTTTGTTCATTAATCAATTCATGTAGTTTACATATAATACTTTTGAATGTTGTCTTACACTATCTGTTTCAGTTTTAATGCTGAGGAAAGTTTACTTAAATTAGTATAATTACCTATAGATAATCGTCGTCAACATTTATAAAAACTTATTCACAATTAAGTATTCATTATGATTATTAATAATTTAATGAATTCCTTTGAAACTGCCGTGTTACGTATTACGAAATATTCATGGCTCATAAATAGTTATGCTTGATTGTTTTATTTCTACATTAGTCATGAGCGTGGGTAGGAAAAGTCCTAGGTGTGGTCGTGGGTAGCAAAAGTCCAGAAAGGAAAAATCTGGGTAGAAAAAGCCCAGTCCGAGCCGTAGGAATAGTCTGTTTTCCAAAAATACCAGCTATACGCAATAACTGCAGGGGTGGTAGATAAAAACTGGCAATATAGGCCTAAATTTTGTTTTGGGGTAATAGGAAACTACTTACTAAATATACGCAATATTTAAAGGGTTAGCAGGAAAATACTGACCATACGCATTCATTCCGGCGGTGGTTGAAAAATGCCGACTATACGTATTAATTGCAGATATCGATATAATAGGAAAGTACCAGCTACACGCAATAATTACGGGGTAGTAGGAAAATCCCGACTATGTATTTGCATTAATTACGGGGGTGGTAGGAAAATACCGACTATAAGTATTAATTACAGAAGAAGTAGGTAAATAACAGAGATACGCTATAATTGCAGGAGTAGTAGGATAATACTGATTATACGAATTAATTACGGGGGTAGTAGGAAAATACAGCCCATACAATATGAAATAATTACGGGGAAAGTAGGAGTTTATCTACTATTTGTGCTTTTACTGGACGTAGACGTAGTGGGAAAATACATGTAATTTGCGTTTATAATGGGTTTAGTAGGATACTATTAGCAATAAATAGTATTTGTATTGGTAGTAGGAATTTCTGAAGCTTAAAGTTTCTGTTTAAATAATAGTAGGATCATCTTGATTATCATACGTCACTTTTGGGAGAAAAAGAAAAAATAAAATTGGAAAGTCAAAAGTTTAGGGGGTGTAGGAAAGTTATGACAAGTCCAGAGTCCAGAGGAATTTTGAAGAATGGTAGGAAAATTATTTTTGTTTTGAAGGCCCGCCAGTGGGTTAGGAGAATCGAGAAAGTAGTAGGAGCAGAACGGCAACATAGCAGAGTAGTAGGAGTAGTAGGAGTGATAGGAGAATGATAGGGAATTACATTTTCCCTTAATTTTGGGAATTAATTATTGTACTTGAATGCTTTTAAAGAATATTATTTGGCGGGTACAGTTTCTTAAGCATTCATTACAAAAAGCTCAAAGTCATCAGTAAATTAAATATTTCATTTTTGTTACTCATTTAGTTCATTTAGATTCGTAAATATAACTAATTTACTTGAGTTAATTTTTCAACTACATACATAAAATTGAATATATTTTATTTTGATTCTTCAATGACGGTGAATGATTTTTCTACATACGGTGATGATAATGATGATATCATTTCCTCCGAACCTTGATTTTTGGATCTTTAATCTTTATACGTTAGTTGCATCCAGCATCGGACTTTTCTCAGTTTACAGTTAGACAGTTCCCAGCGTATCGACATCCGATTTAATAATTAAAATTACAATTACATTTATTTTTTAAAGTAGAAACGTCACTTTACCATGAAAGACAACAAAAAACGATCGCGGGTTTCTTCAGTTGGGAAAATTAAATCTTCCACAACCGCTAACAACAACGATGACCTCAACGGCTCTAATAATGCGAAGCGCTCAAACAAAAAAGCTAAAACTGAGAATGAAAATCTTGTCCTGCTTTATCCGAATTCGGCCTGTTCCCCAGAAGAAAGTGTCTTCTCAATTGATCACGTATGCTGCCAAAAGTTTAATAACTTAACATGTATTAATTTTGTGGGATTTTCTAATCGCATTAGGTTAAATCAAACTTTTAAAAAATGTTATAAACCTTTTCCTACATAATATATTTACATACGTAAATTGTGCTCTACAAAGTATAATAAACCACTCAAAATTCAATGATACGTATTATTAGCAAATCAGTTTAAATGTAGACTGAATATGTTAAACCATTACTGTAGAATATTTAATTATGCTTAATTAGTAATTTATTTTTAATTATATTGTATCTGCAATGAAATAGGTATTTTATTTGTCAAAATTTGTGTACTTATGCTCCAGATACTGGAAGTTATATTTGCTGAACTTGACCGAAAAACGCTGTTAAATTGCCGCCTTGTATCCCGCCGATGGATGTACTTTAGCTCAATTGCCTTGCAGAAAATTATTACTCTCAAATTTGAGCACGATTACAAAGATGAAAAAAGTGCTTCGAACCAACTAGTTTTATTGTGTAATCGTCAGAAAGAGCGGCCTATTAAAGATTTGGTAACCATCATGAACAGTTCTACCAACTTCCCCTGCCGCTCCTTTACATTTGTGAACCATTGCGTCGAGAGCAATGATTCGTTGGCCGGGCGATTTTTTAACGCCCATGGGACTCTCATTAAGAAACTCGGATTTGAGGGTTTTTTACTTGTAACTGAGCTGAAGCGTCTTCTTTTATCTCAAGCACCAAACCTGGAAGAGTTAGTTCTTCATGATGTGGAATTTACGCATACGGAATCCGAGTCTCGTTTGAATAAATCAGAGACGCCAGAAGAAGGACGTCGGCGGAGGGAATCTCTATTTAAAGAAATTGCCATCGGCCCTGGCCGTAACAAGCCTGTCTTTAAAAACCTAAAAGTTTTCACTTGCGATAGAGTTATCCCTGAAATTTTTCTACAGCAGCTCCTCCATAGTTCTCCCAATTTAGTTGAAGTATTCGTAGAACTCGAGTTCCTTCACCATCTGGTGCAACCTGTAAATCGCCTTCACCTCCTCAAGAAACTTGTGATTCAAATTGGGGCTGAAACAATGCAGTACCTCAGAGCTCTTGCAAACAACGACCAACCAGAAAATTGGGCAGTTCGAGAAATTGAGTTTTTAAACTACCATGTTTATGGGGAACCAGTCTTGGCCTTACAAGCTGCAGAAGCTTTCAGTAAAATCCTTAGAGGGTGCTCTCAAACTTGTCAAACGTTGTTGTGGAATGACCATTTCGAGAATTTCGTAATCCCACCAATGCCCCGTGTGAGACATTTTAGTTTTGAATATTCGGAAGACCATGAGACGGGACTCCCCGTGAACATTTTTCCCGAAGGGGTCAGTCTTGAGGATACGTTTCCTAATTTAACATCTCCCGAAATATCATCTCACTATGAGATGGAAAATCTGCCGATTGAAAATATTTTTGGGGATGACGACCCTTTACCACTTCCAGGCGTCAAAAAGGTCTCCTTGCGTTTTCATGCTGGTCAAGTTTTACTTCAAAGTTTCGGGGAAATGTTTCCTAATGCTAAAATTACTGAGGCAGAACCCGGAAATGAAAGTGACGATGATGATGCTGCCTGTTGTGTAATGTGATGTCTCTTTTGGAGGGTTGGTATTGGTAGGCGAAGGTTCAAGAAAATTTTGTGAATTTATTAATATTTACCTTGATTAACAGTTTCGTTGACCTTACAAATAGTTTTTGTGCTCCTTAGCTTAATTTTAATGTTCAAATAATCAAGCGCAGGGCGCTTTTTTTTTTCATCATGTTTTTAGGAAATTTTGAAAAAAACAATATTCAGAGTTATAATAATAGTTAACAACAGGCTTAAAAACAGTATTTTCGTAATTATCTAAAAAATTAAAAGAATGTCTGTCTTAGCAGCTATTACCTATACAATATTGTATTTTTTCAAAAAATGTTCAGTTTTATTGTTGTGAGTACGAAAGCTCAAAAGTCTTCCAATGTAGTGATTATACTAAATATACTAAATTGTTAAGCGACATAATAAAAGCGTGGAATTGATAACAGCTTATGTTTTCTATAATAAAAGCAACATCTTTAATGTATTTAACACTGCAGAATAATTTTTGATTACCTACATAGGTTTCAATCATTTCGGGCATTTTCTTTTATTAATTGACTCATAAAGCCAATTAAAAAAGCAAGTCCTAGAAAGAAGGTGGTCAAGTGACACTTACTTGTTTAAATTTACATGATTTTTTTCAATACTCTAAGATATTCTATTTTCATGGTTTAAAATTGGTTACATATTTTTTTAATGTATGTAACATGTTTCTAAAAAATTCAAAATATTTTTATTATTTACATTTTTAAAAACTTTTTAAGAGTTTGGTTATTCAATTTACATTTTTTTTTTTGGTTTTGTAAGATGTGCCAAAACTGTTTTAGTTAAAAGTTTTGTTTTGGAAATTGCAAAGTATTCTATTTACACAAATTTTTGTAACTAAAGTATAAAAAACGTAACATGTAAAATTTTTTTTGGCACATTGCAAAATGTTTTATAAACGACTTTTTTGTTTAAATTCTAAAATATTTTATTTAATAATAATAATAATAATTTATTCAATGAGTCGATTTGGCGTCAGCCCATACAACATTGTTAAGTTTTTACAAAGTGGTTATTTAAAATATTTTATTTGTGATAATTTGTTTTGTGAATTGCAAAATATTCTAAAGAATAAGTTTATGGAAAGTGTAAATTATATTCCATTTACAAGTTTTGGAAAAATGTAAATTATTCCATTTACTAGTTTTTGGAAGGTGGAAATTGTCTCATTTATACGTTTTTTGGAAAGTGCAAAATTTACTATCTAAATAGTTTTTCTAAATTGCAAACTGGATACTAAAACATATATATACTATAAAATACTGGATCTCACCTTTCCTTTATTCGTATACGGAGACGGACATTTGTTACCCGGACATTTCCTACCCATATACGACATTTGCTACCCATTTTTAATGTAGAATTAAATTGCATGGACACGGACATTCATTTATAAGTGCATCTTAAAAACAAGGCATGGTTATTAATTTTTGTAAATACGATACTTGTCTATGATAAATGAAGATGTAATTCTGGATGAAGGTTTAAAAATAACATCTTTACTAATTGAATATGTTAAAGTTGAATGTTAACAGCTTTTACTGTGGATGTCAGTTACAGTGAAAACAGTTACAATTTAACAGTAAAGTAGTAAATTCACCCATATTTTTCTAAGCGTGTGGTGTGTAGGATACGGGTGGGAAATGTCCTAAATGTCCTTAATACCGTAATACCAAGTGTCCAGGTACAAATGTGTCGGTATTAAAGTATTAAATGCCTGGGTATCAAATGCCTGGTAGCGGTAGCAAATGTCCTACAACCTGGCTGTAAGCTGTACAGGTCCAAGTTTTCCAGCCGCAATGTAAGAAAAACAGTAAATATAAAACAAAAGAAAAGCCTGTACGTCATGTTTCTGAGCCGTTTAAGAGCAATGCATAACTTTAACTGCAGATTATTGGTAGAATGAATCAATTTGAATTTTTCTGGCTTAACAAGTTCTTAGTATATTTTTGAGTTGCTAAATACTATATAGACTGCTACATATTGTTTGAGCTGCTATTTACGTGTGATTCGAAAATATGTCGAATTAGTAGATACATGTATTTGGCATTATCGTTAGTACTTCTGTCGCCTCCACATGAATTTTCACTGTTTCTGTCGGCTCATAGGTTAATATATCTTTAAATCATTTCTACACACAATTTAACTTGATTTATCATTGATCAGTTTATTATTTTTGAAGAATTACGCAATATTTTATATTTTAAGTCTCACACCAATTCAAAATTTTTAATTTTTAACCTATACCAAAGTTATATTCACTGCAATAATTTATATAGGTCGTACACTGCATACAAACGAAATTACTTAGTGGAATTTAATTTTTTTCGTGTTCACTGCTCTGGACTCTGGATGATTTTTGAAAAATTGCAACAAAAAAAAATAATTTAGTTTACTGACAACAAACTGCGTTGCTTTAGCTAGATCTTGCGATTTTAACTGGTTCTAACTGAGTACGTGTGGTTTTTCAAGGAGTTTTACTCAGTTTTAAATGGTTTTTAAAGTTTTTTAAAAAGAAACAGTGCAAAATATACAGTACAAAGCAGGAAGTTGTGACATTACTTACTAAACCTCGTAAAATCTATTCGTAGAATCCGCATAGATTCTTAGTACGTGAAATGTGGACACTTAAAGGGTGTCCCACGTTTAAGCCGTCTTTTTGTACATATTACAATAATCATAATAAGCGTCTGAGCGTGACCAATTTTATTACGTTTCAAAACATACACATGCCTGATTCAAGCTTAACAGTGACAACTGCCGCTGTTCAGGTAATTGTAAAGCCACAACAGTGAGAAGCAACTTCTGATGTCATTTTCAGCAACCACTTAAAGTAACATGCAAAAAAATGTTAATTCCTGAAAATCCAAATGTTATTCTCTAAACTGCGTTTATATTTTATTAGGGTTTGCTGCAATCTATCTACTTTTAAAACGTTTTAGAAGACCTGCCTAATAATAACGTTGTGTTTCTGAGCCGTTTAAGAGCAATTTATAGTAGTATGTATAGCTATACATTTGTGCACAACTCTTGATATGTGTTTTAAAAAAAGTATAGTGTAATTTCAAGCTTCCACAGAATAAGCATTTCACGTTCATTATACCAAAGTTGTTTACTGAGTGGTTATCTTTGTTTTCTATTAAAGTGTCGTCGACTTCCTCCCCGTCAGTGTCAGTGTCCTTGCCACAATTTCTTTCTGCACTTTCAGCTTCTGCATTTCACCCAGCTTCATCCATATTGTATTCCAATACGGCAGTATAATATTTTACCAGTAATTATACAAATGTCCTATTTTTGATCAAACTCAAAGACGTTTTTTTATAGCTGCTTTTTTCCGACTTTGTATTTCTGCTGTCATTTTTTTCTCTTCGTGCCCTTTTATTTCTGTCCTTGCGATTGTTTCTTACGCAATGACCTTAAACAACGTTACTTTTTTTCCGACGCGGCATTATCTTTGTTAAAATCCAGCTATTGGTACGTGGTGCACTCATTTTTATCTTTCGCTAGCGTAAAATATATACCATTGCATTCTACCCTCGTTTTTTCCACGCCCCGTGGGATTGCATACAATACACCAACTCACACTAGACCTTTGCTGCGCAGTGCGATTGCCGCCTAACTTATCCTCCCGCGGCAGTCCGAATGCATTTAATGTAAGCCACTTTTCAAAAAAGAGAAGGCCACAGTTGCTAGCACGGCTTATTACCGACAGATTGTTGGCAATATTCTAGTAGCAACTGTCAAACGGCATCTTCCTTGCGCCAACATCCTAGAAGCAACCGCCGTGGAGAAACATATAGTGGATTAATAGTTGCAATAATAGTTGCCATGAGGCAGTTTCCACCAGACAGTTGCGACCAACCAGCTGACCAGCTGCAGCCAGGCGGATAGAATCAGGCTGTTTCAGCCAGGCAATTGTCAACGGACAATAGGTACTTGGCAATTTCCGCCAGGCGATTGCTGCCAGGCAGTTACCATTAAGCAGGTACCATCAAGCAGTTGCTATCAGGCAGTTGCACAATGGCAGTGATCATCATGCACTTTCTATATGATAGTTGCCACATGTCAATTGGTATGGCCGACGATGTCTGTGATAAACGGTTTGTGGCAACTGCCTTGTGTCATCTGTCCAGTGGAAACCGTTTTGCGCACCTGTCTTGTGGAAACCAACCTCTAGTAACTGACTCTCAGGCGACTGCCTTGCTGCAGCTTCCTCGTACTAACTTTCATGGAGGAACAGCTTAGTTACATATAGCTTGAGTCAATTCCCTTGTACCAAAAGTCAAATGGGAAAAGCCGTGTAGCAACATCTTTGTGGCAACTGCCTAGTGCAAACGTAGGTATCTGCAAGTTGCCATCCAGCATATGCCATTTGACGGAGCCATTGGACAGTAGCCACCAGAAAGATATTTTTAAGCAATTACATTTTCAAGCCCGTGGTGGAATAGAAGACAAAATTACCAATTTTTCTTTAATTTTATGTTTTGGGTATCTCAATTTGCTTGTCTTACCCATTTACCCACATGTTGATGTTACCCTTATTGTAGTAGCCTCAGCATAATGTCCTTTGCATTTTCAAAACTGCTTGGTTGCTTGCTACTGTCAACGATTTCCTGGTAGCACCTACTACAAGGTATGTAGGAGGTTTAAAATTGGATTTTAATTCGTCTGTGTTGCCAGCTTTAGATATTTCCATGGCTTGTTTTCGCTGCTTTTGTTTGTGGCACTGCATTCGACACTAGTCTGTATCGTTCGTAAAGGCAAAGGACTTTTTATTCTATTCTTTCCTACTTTCCGTTCAGCAAAAACTCGTTCTGTACCTTGGTTTCTCTTTTCCCTTTGCTCGCGTTTCGGTCATATGTGTCCCGTGAAGACACGTGAGGTGTTAGAATGACCGTATTTTAATTTTGTGTCGTCTCCCGCCCCACTTTATACTGATTTTTGCCCGCGTATGAGTGTTGTTACACCGTTTTACCTAACGCATTTTCTCCCAAAATGCGTTGAACGGATGTCGATCTCTCGTACTTCCGTGATACATTTCTTTCAATTTTGCGCCTTATAACTCGTCCCTAAAGTTAGTTAATTCCGCATTTTCTGGTAGCATTTTGGAGTTTCTGCGATGCGTCTTTCAAAAGCCTTAGCCCGGAAACAGACCCCCTTTTTTTGCCTAATTTACGATTTTTCGTTTTGGCAACCTCCGTTTTTTGAGCTTGGCTTTCTCATATCTCTATTTCAAAACATTTACCTGTACTCCTTACGTCATTTCGCGTCTATTGGTACCACTTGCATCTTTATACGTCCACTGGTTCGGGTGCTACGCCTCGATATGTGCTCCATTACCGTGACTTATTATATAGATAAAATAAAACTTGAACAAGATGAGGTATTTGAACATTAAAACTGATTATAAGCTTTAACTAGATTTAACTAATTGTAGGCGGTTTTCCACGAGAAAAAGCAGTTCGGCTCAAACTGCTTTATTTATATGCTTATTTTATAATTGAGTTATAAAAATATATGCATTGCTCTTAAACGGCTCAGAAACACTACATGTCGAATTTTTTTGTTTTTAATATTTTATTTTTGACTTGTGATTATGTTGTGAAGAAAAACTGTAGAAATTCATGTATTTCTTACTACGCTTCCTTGTTGCTACATATCAAAAAGGCTCAGAAAAATATCTTTCAAACAGTCCAAATGAAGATAGCTACGCAGACACAATATGTAATTAATGGCGAGGTTTAGCGATCTAATAAGCGTTAGACTAAAAATGAGAAAAGCTGGGGGCGAAAACGTTTCTGAGCCGTTTAAGAGCAATGCATAAAATACTCTCGTCAAAAAGTTTAAACTTTTTTTTTTTTAATTTTTTAAATTTACACTTGGGCATTTTCTCACATTAAGGCGCATTAATTCAACAGAATGGGCGGTAGTTTCAAAAAACTATTTTCAGTTTTTAAAAATTGGTAAAGTTACTAATAATAAACGACCCGGGCTATTCAGCTATATATCGCACTTTTGAATTATTGCCGTGAACCTAATGTTTGACATTAACATTAAATTGGGCCGGGCACAGCATAGGAAGTAAATAAGGCTAAAATAGTTTTGTTAAAAAAATCATCATATTACTCTCACACCTTTCTACGTTTCCTTCCCTTTAATTATCCTGCAAATGATGGCAAATATGCTAATTCAAGGAAGGAACTTGAGAGATCATAAAGCTCCACTATTGTACATAGTGGGATGTAATGTGGGTGGCTCGAATCTGTATTCTCCTGTACGGTTGTAACTATGGTAAAATACAGGAAAGTGGACGAGGGCCTAGGCCATCCATAAGCATAGAAAAACATGTGTGTGGTGTGAGTGAATGAGATATATTTTACATATAATCAAACGTGAGTTTGTGTGTGTGTGTCTCCTTCCATGTTTTTAGATTGCAGATTTTAGTAGTGATTAGAACATGAAACATAGAGATAACTGGTACTTGCATACTATGCTAAAGGAGCGTATCGTCAGTGAAGAACCAAAATGACCCATATATCCAATTTAAGCTACAATCAAAATGAGCTATGTCATAAAAATAAAATGAGAAACATGCGTAAAATGTTAATTAGAAGTTTTTGAAAAGTTCAAATTGTACTATTTACATGTTTTTAAATGTGTTTAATATTGTATTTAAATGCTTTTGAAAAGTGTAAAATGTTCCATTTGCATGTTTTAAAAAAATGTAAAATGTTTTATTTACATGTTTTTGAAAAGTGCAAAATATTCTATTTACATGTATTTTTCAAGTGTAAAATGTTTTATTTGCATGCTTAAAAAAAAATTGTGTATTATGTTTTTTTAGTATTGTTTGTAAAATTTGAATATTTTGTTAGTTAAAAATGGATATAGGTCATTTTAGTTCTTTACTTACGGTATGTATTTCGTCTTATCGTATCGTACACATCATTTGAATTTTGGATTTAATTTCACTCGTTCGTTCGTTAGTACGTGTGTTTGTGGGGACACAATTTTTGTTGGTCTTGGTCTTCATTCATGGATACAAAAAGAGTTGGCCACCAGAAGAAGAAGAAAAAGAAAAAAAAAACTAACGAGTGAATAAATTTGCATTTTTTAGTCAACGACTCCATAATAAATCAATGGACGCTTATATACTATTGCATATACTCGATATGAGTCCCACCCATATAGCTGTATAGTATATAGCCCTATACTTTCGTGTAGTGCGCGTATCTCAAAATCTCTATCTATTGCTATGCTATAACCTACACTCAACTTTCTGACTTGCTCACACGAACGACAACGAGCAAAAAGGATGAGGTAATCGCCCAAAAAAGTTTTTAGCCAAAGCAAAAAAAAAAAAAAAAAGGAAAGAGCCGGCCGGTTCAGATTTCAGATTTTTCAGAGTCAATCTTTCACTTTAATATCAAAGTGAGAATCATGTATGCACTAAATAGACTTTCTGCCTCCGTATAACCAAAGAGGAGTGAAGGTGCAAAATAGGCCAATTTAAGCTATATCTATTAGAATCTACAACTGAATGTAATTGAGGCCTAAAGTGTTTTTTAAGAATTTTTGAAGTGTTTGAATATACTGATTAATTTGCTTGTTGGTATTGAAGAGTGGGAAATATTCTGTTTTTACATGTGTTTGCAAAGTACAATTCTCACACGTTTTTGAAAATTTCAAAATGCTGTTTAAATCCCTACCTACCTATACCTTCTTGTTTTTCATAAGTAAAACATCTCTACTTGCTAGGTTAAAAAAACAAAAATAAATACTCTATTTAAGTATACTTTAAAACCGAACAAAATGTTTATTTTATGTTTTTTTTTAAAAGTGCAACATATGCAATATATACATGTTTTTAAAAAGTTTAAAATAGTTTATGTACATACCTGGTTTTGAAAAAAAAACAATCTGTTCTATTTACATGGTTTTCAAAAGTCTATTAAATATTTTATTCAATTTTTTAAAAGTGTAAAATATTTCATTTTACATGTTTTTTAAAAGTGCAAAATATTTTATTTACATGTTTTTCAAAAGTGCAAAATATTTAATTTACATGATTCTTAAAAGTACAAAATATTTTATTTGCACGTTTTTTAAAAGTACATTAGACATACTTTTTTCTATAAAAATTTTAAAATAGTATTTTCAAATGATTTTAGAATGATGCTGGAATTTTAACTTGTTTTTAGGTTTGCAATTTTAGTTTTAGCCTTATACTGAAGTAGCTCATTTTGATTCTTCAGACAGGACATTACTATTATTATTATTCGTAGTTATTGTAGTGAACTGATGAAGCAGAGACTGACTGTCGCTCCGTTCCGTTTCTTTGCTGACTGCCTCAGTCAGTTTGTCTGTCCATTTCTTTCTATATTGATATCTCTCGTCATCTTGAATCTTAACCAGATTTTTTTTCTCTTTATTTATTCACTTCTTTATCTCTGTCCACATCTATACATCTTATAGTTATGTACTATGTTATTCCACACCACTACATTTTTTAAGTATTGTTTTGTGTGTGTGTGTGTGTACATGTCAAGCGAGTCCTAAGTCCTAAGTTCTTAAGCACCGTTTTTATTAGATTCTGCTACTAAAAGTTGCTACAACTTAATATACAGATTATAACTTGCATACTATATTGATCTGATTCTGGTTCGGGTTCTATAATAACGTGCCTCTTTGCTTGCTTGCCTAATGTGATAACTGTGTAGATTTTAAAACACACATGGTTTTCATAAATATAGTAAATCTCCCGCACGTCTTATTTATCACTTTTTTTATTAATCAGTTAATTACGATCATTTTAGCCTCCCTTTCTTTTGCATCTTACAATTAGATTTGAAATTTAACATGTAGTTATAATTATGGAATAACGTAGAGCTGTTAAAGCTCACCCATGCAGCTTTTATCAATTTTAAAGGCTATATTACATTATGTTGTAAGTTTCGAACAGAGGAAACTATTTTTGCCGAATGAATGATACTTTTAGGCTTTTTCTAAAAAAGTAGTCAAAATTGTCTAGTTACACTTTTTTGAAAAGCACAATATTTCTAGTTACATGTTTTTAAAAAGCACAGTTTTTCTAGAGACATGTTTTTGAAACGTTCAAATTGTTCTATTCATACGAACTTTCAGTCTAAAATGTTGTACTTACACGTTTCTGTAAAGTCTAAAATGTTCTATTTACTCGTATTTTTGAAGTTCAAAATGTTCTACTTATATTTGGTATGTCTTACTTATATGTTCCATTTACACATTTTTGAATAGTCAAAAATGTTCTTTTTAACTGTAAAATTTTAAAGTTTAAAATGTTCTATTTACACATTTTTGTAAAGTCTGAAACTTTCTATTTACTTGTAATTTTAGATTTCAAAATGTTTTATTTACACATTTTCAAAAATTTAAAAATATTCTATTTACTCGTAATTTTAAAGTTTAAAATGTTCTATTTACACATTTTTGAAAAGTCAAAAAATGTTCTTCTTATTCGTAATTTAAAAAAAAATGATCTTTTCACACATTTTTTACAAAGTCTAAAATGTTCTATTTACATGCTTTCAGGATGATGTCATAACTTTAATTTCATTATTGATAATGTGCGTTTTCTTTTAAGCTAGATTTTGAAATACTTAGAATAGCAAAACAAAAATAAAGGAAATGTAGCACTTGCATATCTTGACGTGCAAAAAATCTGTTCCTTACTGTTTGTGAATCACATACATAAAGTGCACGGTGGGTCAGGAAAATAGACAAAATAATCATAATAATAGTAATAATAATAATAGTAATAATAATAATAATAATAATAATAATAATAATAATGGAGAAGGGACAAAAAAGAAACAAAAAGTAGGGGGTGGAGATGAAATAAATAATGGGAGATTAAAATATGTAATTAGTACGACTGTGTGTAGTCTGCATTTTACAAGTGTGGTGTGGTGTGTGTGTTTGAAGTGCTTGGAGGAGTTGCGTGGGTGTTCATTGTGGTCGTCCGGCCTTTTCCTCGTCTTCTACTACTACACAGAGTTGTTACGGGAGATGTGGAAATTTGCATATTATTCTCCTTCTTGAAATTTGGCTCATGCGAATTTGTTAGTTGTTTGTATCATACTCTCCATTTGCGTTTGCATGTGAAGATATAAACAGCTGAAAAGTAGGAAAACAGGAATTCTGAGAAGAGATTTGTAGCAAAGCGAGACAAGTCCAACAAAACAAAGTTTATAGGAGCAACAACTGCTGTACAAAATATCGTGTCTGTGAAAAACCAAAATGACCCATATCCAGTTTTTGCTGAAAACAATATCAACTATCTACACAAATATTAAAACATGTCTTAAAAGCGTTTAAATAGAATATTTTGAATTTTTAAAAAATATGTGAATAGAAAAATAAAACTATTCAAACTTTTCAAAAACATGTAAATGGAACATTTTACACTTTTTTAAAACATGCAAATAGAACATTTCACACTTTTCAAAATTATGTAAATAAAACATTGTATACTTTTTAAAAATATTTAAATAGAACAATTTACACTTTTCAAAAACATGTAAATAGAACATTGTACACTTTTTTAAAACATGTAAATAGAACATTGTATACTTTTAAAAAATATTTAAATAGAACAATTTACACTTTTCAAGAACATGCAAATAGAAAATTTTACACTTTTCAAAAACATGTAAATGGAACATTTTACACTTTTTAAAAACATGTAAATAGAACATTGTATACTTTTTAAAAATATTTAAATAGAACAATTTACACTTTTCAAAAACATGTAAATAGAACAATTTACACTATTCAAAAACATGTAAATAGAACATTTCACGATTTTTATAAAGTAATTATTATTTTTTGCACATTTTGTTTTATGACATACCTCATTTTGATTCTAGGTTGAATTTGATATGGGTCATTTTGGTTCTTCACAGATGATATGTTACACAGCAGAACATTTTCGACCTAAATTAATTTTTTACAGGTACAGTGTAACTCACGAAGCATTGTTATCTCATTAGGTAGTCATGCACGGAATTTAATCAATCTAATTTTAAAAACCAAATATTAACTTATTTTCATTTGCTTAACTACTCTTCATGTTGCAATACACAGGTAACAAGGGGAAAAACATGATTGCTTTCTACCTATCTAAATTAAACTGGAAATAAAAATAAGAAATTAAATGGGCGGACGGACGTACGGACAGACGGACAGACATTTTTGACCGGACTGGACCAAATCAACATGAGACGCTAAGAGTTTATAATTTTAGCTCATATAATATATGCACACATCTAAAAAGGGAGCACAGTTCTCAGAGAGTCGGATGGGAAGACAATCATAATTGTAACAGTAATAGTAATTTAAGAACATTGAATTGGATTAACCCGTGTAGAGTGTAGGTTGGTAGCACTACCTACAGTCTACAGGTACCTTCGTTTCCAGTGTTTAACACAGGTTTGCCTGTTCAAG
This sequence comes from Dicyrtomina minuta, assembly GCA_949802685.1. Classification (NCBI taxonomy): domain Eukaryota; kingdom Metazoa; phylum Arthropoda; class Collembola; order Symphypleona; family Dicyrtomidae; genus Dicyrtomina; species Dicyrtomina minuta. Next base: position 174,241,412 of record OX461808.1, on the reverse strand, counting down.
TTACATTGAATTGTCCTAGTCCAAGCCCAACCTACCATCATACAAAAACATAACTAATAATTAATTTTATTTTGGCTACACACGCGAACCCGCTCTCTCACAAAAAAGAAAAAGCAAACAACATAGTGAATTTGTCATACCTATTTATTTACCAGTGAAATTCGACAAAAAAAAATAGGAAATGCTGTAATTCTACTACTTAAGTACCTACATTGTATGATCTGTAATCTGGGATGACTTGTATGTATATCGTCAGTGAAAAACCAATATGACCCATTTCCATTTGTAGCTAAAAACATTATCCACTATCTAGAAAACCATTGAAAGCATTTAAATAGGACATTTTACATTTTTTTGAAACATGTAAATAGAACATTTTACACTTTTCCAAAACATAGAATTAGAACATTTTGCACCTTTTCAAAAACATGAAATTAGAACATTTTGCACCTTTTCAAAAACATGGAATTAGAACATTTTGCATCTTTTCAAAAACATGGAATTAGAACATTTTGCACCTTTTCAAAAACATGGAATTAGAACATTTTGCATCTTTTCAAAAACATGGAATAAGAAAATTTTACTCCTTTTCAAAAACTCTTAGTTAACAGTTTCTGATTTTGTTTTTATAGCGTAGCTCATTTTGAATCTAGCTTAAATTGGATATGGGTCATTTTGGTTCTTCACTGACGATATGTATAGTTGTAGTACAACATTACAAAATATTTTGCACGTGAGAATCAAGTATTAGAGGGTGGAAAAAAATCAATGAAAAAAATGGGCTGTATAAACGCGAGAATGAATTAAATATTTAAAACATTTCCCATCATATGGTAATCATACATAAAATTAGTTGGGGTCGCGTCGTCGTCGTCGTCGTCGTCGTCGGTCGGGACAAACGAAAACGAAGAAAGGTGAAAGAAATATTAGACATGGACAGAGATGTAATGGAAATTTATAGAAATGAAGTCATCCTCAATGTATTGATATACTTGAAGGGGAAAATGAAGAAAAAAGTTGAAATCTTGAAAGCCTTTGAGAAAACAGGATTGTCAATTTGATAGATTTTATATTTTTTGATCATCTTTAAATTTTTTTAGTTTTTTTTTAAACCTTTTTATGCATTTTTCTCTTGTTTGCAATTGAATCAAATATGAGGACAGCTATTCAAACGTTTTTTTGAAGAATGGGAATAAATCAATTATTTATTAAGAGTCAAGTGTTTCAGTCAGATACATGTAAGTAAAATTAGTAAAAACATAATTTTAACATATGCAGAAAGTGACCCTCTCAGGATGAGATGAACGGATGCCTATTCCGGTGTGATGATGCCATTGTCATGTATTCAATATTTTCTTGTTTTTTCTTATTTTTTCTTGTTTTTTTTAATACAAGTATATACCGTGTGAAAATGGTTCAAATTCAAATTTGCTACATGGTCCAAATTTTATGCGCCCAGACGAGATTGATTGTGTAATATATTTCACTATATAAGAATTAATAATAATTAATTATTGCATAGTTTTGCTTAAATTTTACAAACATTTTGAAAAATGTAAGCAATTTTGTAGGTACATATTTTTGAAAAATACAAAAATTTTTAATTGGCATGTTTTCAAAAAGTGCAAAATTTTGTATTGACATATGTTTTCAAAAAGTTCAAAATATTATAATTGCACGTTGTGAAAAAGTACAAAATATTCTATTTACATGTTTCAAAATATTCCAAAATGTTCTATTGAAGTGTTTTAAAAAATTCAATATGTCCTATTTACATAATTAGTTTTAAGAAAAATCAGAGTTTTCCACTTTTAAACTTTTTGAAAAAAAAACTAGAAGCTGTTCTATTTAAATATTTTTTAAAAGTTTTCAAACTTTTATTAACAAATTGTTTGCTGTCAAGGTAATGAAATTGTAAATCCATTTTGAAAAAATATTTATATAAAATTTAAGATAGTGGCTTTTGTTTTTTAGGTTGAGTCTTCACTCACGATTTCGGAATTATCGTTATAGTTATAATATTGTGGCATTACTGATACTAGTAAACAATTGTCCATTAGTTAGAATAGAATGAATGATATAATTAAGCATGTGCAACTGGTACAGGTAATGGTACGGGAAGCTGGCTGGCAGTGTATAAAGTCTAACCTATGTAGTACGTAAAGAAGCAAACAGCAAACATTACGTACAGGCAATAACTGCAAACTGTATGAAAGGGTTTACTTACTAACGTATGCTATAGCATGTAATGATAGATAATGCGACATTTCATGAACATGGTCAATGTTTAATATGCACTCCTGCCTAGTGCCAGTGCCAATGCCATTACATTGCTGAATGAACTTGGTTTCTTACATCTCGATCCTTCCGATGCATTCATAGTGTGTGGTTATAGTTGATTGTTGGTAGTGTAGTCGTAGTACAATCTCTGTACTATCTATACAGTACATGTATTTTATAGCCGTATGACTTTCTTGCAAACTGAAGATACAAGATAGATAGCGAGGTACACACATTGAATCTCCTGGGAAGGAGTAAATGCAAATAAATTTATTGAAATAGTCGAGAGAAAAAACACCTGAAAAATGAATATCTCTCAAGAGATGATGTCATTTATTTGAGTGTATTTTTGAAGGAACGGCCACAACGAAATATAATACGTAGATAACATTTTTTTTTTCTTTTCGTCTTCTTTTTCTGCTGCTCTTAAATGAAACTTTTACAGGCTCACCTTCTTCTTGCTCTTATCATGCACACATGTCTACGATTGTATCTTATTGTAAAAAACGTAATTATACCAACCTATTTGTATATGTGTGTGTGAGTACTAGTGACAATACCAGTCCATTCCAGTGCCACATGAAGAGTTATTTGGCAAAACTATTCAAGCCCGCATTTCTTTTACTTATTGAGAGTATTCGCGTTACAAATACCGTATTAACAAGATGCGTTGATGTACAGGTTCAAAGTTTAATTACAGCAAGTTCAACAGGGTCTGAAAACAGTTATTAGATTAAGTCATAAGATTCTTACATAAAGTTTAATTTTCGTTTTTTAAAGTTTTTCGGATTTTTTAAAAAATTGTGTGCACATGACTGTCAAGTTAAGTAGATACTTTGATTTTAAATCATTAAATTAGCTGTGACTCTAATGTATCTTTGAGTTTTGACTTATTCAGTTTTTCTGTCTGTTTTCCTTCCTTGTTGCTGCAAATAAAGCACATGGCACCATATTGTCTGTAAAGAACCAAAATGACCTATATCCATTTGCAGCTAAAAACAATATCTACTATCTACACAAATATTGAAACATGTTTTAAAAGCATTTAAATAGAATATTTTATACCTTTCAAAAACATGTAAATAGAACATTTTGCACCTTTTTAAAAACATAACTAGAATATTTTACACTTTTCAAAAACATGTAAATAAAGTATTTCCCAATTTTGTAAAACATGTATTTAATAATATATATAATAATTTATTCATTAAGTTGATTTGGCGTCAGCCCATACAACATTTTAAAAAGTGGGTAATTACAGTTTGATCAACGATTAAATAATGATCCTTGGTAATTTAAATATATAATAGTGAATGTTTCTTGTGTTGCTTTTTTGGTTGTGCTGTAAAAATAAATGGTAAAACTGTGTTTCTTATAATAATCATGTCATTACAGTGTCGAGTAATATTTTGTTAACAGAGCATACATTTTATTTCTATAAGTATTAAAATAGAATAGATAGATAGATAAATAATGTGTAATGAGATAAGTGTTATGGTTGTTGAGTTATGTTCCTTCGATGCAGCTTAGGTAAAATTTCCAGATTCCTAGAGCCTTATCCCGGAAATTAAAGAGTTACTGAAAGCCCTCTACGTCAACATAGCTTCTAAAGATTGCTGAGATGAGGTTCTCTTTTGTCGGTCTGCTGGTAGATAGCTTCATGAGAAACTTTGTCCGGGGTGGTTTGTAATGCGGACAGTCAAGAATTATATGGAAAGCATCTTCCACGTCTTTGCCACATAGATCACTGTTAGTACCTATTCGTTTTCATATCGTGTTTATGCCGTTCAGGTTGGTAGCTTTTCCCCTAAATACTTTTCTAAAAAGGCTTGTTCTGAGGTTTAATTCAAATTTTCCCATCTTGCATTTTATTTTTATCTCAAAGTAGTCCGATTTTAATGCATGGGTATTTATACTGGCATATAATTTCATTGCGTTGCTGCTTTGCATTTAAAAGACGTCATCGTTAATGAAGCTTAGTCGGTATTTCTCGACGATTACATTTTTGTGTTTTGTGAGATATTTCCCGTCTAGATTTTTAAAGACTTCTTTAAGTATTGCGCCCGCAAAAAGCTTTTTGATTTGGAGTATCCAGTTATACTGGGTGTCTCAGACTTCAAGCTTCAGCGTTTCTTGATAGCACCTCTTGAGGATGCTGTCTTCCTTAGCATTTAGAACGTTTTGCAGAAACTGGAGCAGCGCCGTAAATAAGAGTAGCTTAATGTTTTGTGTTTCTGTTTTTAGGCGAAGGAAGAAGCCAGAAGTGGCGTTGGTAGTGCCTGAAAGCCGTCAAAGGAATGCAGTCTGAAAACTCTCAAAATCTTTACAGTAGTAAAGACCTTATATTAGTACAGCGTACATAAGTACTGATCTGACTAGAGATTAGAAAAGCTGGAAGTGTATCTTTATTTCTGTTATTTTGGCACGATTAAAAGCTCAAAACCCTTCGACTGCGCTGCCTTGGCCTTGCTAAAAAAGTGCGTTTTGGCTGTATTAAAGATTGAACGCTGGGTAAAAGGAACTTCTGAGTAGACGCATTTGTTTACTTTCTCAATAATTTGCATTCCTAGCAAAATTTTATTAAGTTACGTAGCTTGTTTTCTCTCCTAAAAGTCATTACTTTTGTCTTGGCTAGGTTGACCTTGTCCGCAATGGGCCTTATTGGCCTTGGCGGTGTCTGTGTGGATCAGTATTATGATTTACATGGTGCCTAATAAAAATAATAAATAATAGGTTGACCCTTAGGTCATTTTCTTTAAAAAAGTTACTAAGTGTTTATTTGCATTTGTAAATCCAATTCATTTGAGGCGAGGTGTATTATATTGTCCGCGTAGAGTAAAATAGGCAGTTCAATCGTAAACAATTGAATTATTTGGATTTCATTTTACGGAGAATTCTCGCTATTTTGTATATTTAAATGTTAAATAGAGTTAGAGACAAGTTTCTCCTTGCAGCACGCCACCCATAACTTTGATTAAGTCAGTAAAACATTCTTTACATCAAAACTTGGTTTTTGCCTAGTGATACAGTTCTTTGATGTTCTCCATAAAATAATCACTAAGTCCAGCTTCTCGTAACCTAAACCATAGCTAGGTTTGTTTGATTGAATTAAACTCTCGACTGAGATCTACAAAAAGACCAAAGAGCTTGCCTTTCTTTTGCAGAGCTGGTCTATTTAGCTGCTAAAAATGCAGAGATACAGTGAAAACAAGGGATAGGTGCACCTGTTATCTTTCCTATATGCCGCCTGATTTTCAGATAATATGCTTGTAAAGCAGTGAGAGTTTAGTCTGTTTGACATAATACATGTGTAAAGCTTGGTGATGGTGTTAATGAGGGCGATAGGTATGTAGTTACTTGAAAGGCAGTTGTCGCCTTTTTTGTAGATAGGAGCTGTAATAATTTCTCCCCATTCTTCTGGTATCCGTTCATGTAAGGTTTGGTTGAGAATTTGAATAACATAATCGTAAGAAGTGCCGTCTAGGGTTTTTTATACCTCATTTGGTAAGCCATCTGCGCCTGGAGATTTATTTTTTGCTAGTTAGCTGGTGGCTCTTAGTGACTCTGTTAAAGTTATCTTCGCTTTGAGTGTTTGAGAATCATGTGCAGTGACTTGCTGTGCTTCGCCAACGACTTTTACTTTTTTAACGTTACTAGTTTCAAAAGCAGTTCAAAAGTGGGTATCGTAACTCTTCTTTGAAATATTATTTGCTCTATAGCCAAATTTTTTGTCTCTCAAAACACTTATAGCTTTTCAGTACCTGGCCTAGTCCTTGCTGTGATGGATTGTTGCTTGAATTTTAATGTGGAAAGTCTTTTTTTGTCACAGCAAAGACAACAGTATACCTTTTAAGCTTGTCAAAAGCAGTAAAGATTGTCAGTTTCAGAGTGATCTGAGCATTTAAGTACTGTGTATTTATGAAGGAGAAAAAGTGCAGTTCTTTTAGCTTTGCTACATTGTTTGTCCAACTATTTCAGGCCAAAATTTTTTCTGTTGTTACTACGTTGTTGTGGGACCATTTCGGTTTTTTTGGCAGTCTAGTGTATTAATTTGTATAGTTTAGTGTAGTTGCAATTGCTGAAGTCGAGGTTTGTACTGTTAGCGCTTGAATTTTGTTGGAAAAATGAATCTTTTTCTTTTCACCATGTTATGTTGTTAGTTGTACTAGTCAAGCTCTGTCGTACATCTTGCTTATCTTGTTAAACGCTTAACAGTATACGAAGATCGTTGGATTGTATATACTCAATTACTTTAAGGTCTTTGAAATCGTCAATTGCATTGCTACTGCTAATACATAGATCAATCACGCTGTGCCCATTTTGTCCTATTCACGTGGGTTTTCCACAGATGGCTGAAGTGCTTTTTTCGTTTAGGATTGATAGCTAATTTGTCAGAATTAGATTTATTAGTTTCTTTTTACGTTTGTGTACGCCTAAGTCGGTCGTGTTTCGTGTCTGGTTAAATTTAAGTGTATTAAAGGTCGGATTCTGAAATTTTCCTACTCTGAGATTTTTTAGTTGTTCGTCATATTGTGTTGCAGGCAGTAGGTCAAAAACATGTATATAGTACATTTTATAACTTTTAAAAATTTGTAATTACCATTCTACGCATGTTTTCTATTTCGGTTTTATGAAATAGCTAATTTTGATTGTAGCCTTAATTGAAAATAGGTCATTTTGATTCTTCACAGACAATACATACCAGCGATTTCCCTTAATAAGCAGTTTTTACATACAATAGAAAAATATCTAAGCGTGGGCAAGCGTTAAAGAAAAGGGGGTGAAAAAACGTAATTCTCTGCTGCTCCAGCTAGTGCTCGCCTAAGATCATTAGTTCAAGACCAGGCTGTCGTACGTTATTTTCCCACGTTAGTTTTCCTTGCCACAATGCAGGTTTTTAAAACCATTACGAAAATTTTGTGAATCAATTCCAGAGTCATCATTATGGTTTACTAAGCTACTTGTAATACTGGTAGAAATTAAAAAAATACTGTCACCTTTAAATAATCTGTAGCTGCTGCTATTTAAAATTGCTTTAATAGTCTCATCTTCTTTTGCCAAATAACTCTTCATATTATGATATTATATTGCGGTTACTATATATCGTTGAATTTTTTAATATTACAGTGTGTCTACTTGTTTAGTAGCGGTGCCCAAAGTTCCAAAGTTCCAAACTTGCTCTCTCTCTCTCTTATACATAGCATAGGGTCTTATTGTTAGATACATAGATTGGTTTTAGTTTTTTTTATTGCATATATCGGCATCGGACAGTATACCGAACCCACATGTATGTATGTATGGGACTTGCATGTGTAACTGTAGGCTGTAGTAGGTGTATTGAATTGTGCAATCCCCAAACACCAAACCTCGCTTTGAGCAGGCCAGGCACTGGCACTGGCACTGGCACTGCCAGCCAGCAAGTAATAACTATAAGCCTCACCAAACCCAACTGGCCACTCTCACTCGCAAGAGAACCATCAATGGACAGAGACCATTGCATTGCCCAGTGCCGAGTGTTCTCACTCACTACCACAACCTTAAATTCAACTCTCAAAAGAAGAAACACAGCGTTTCCTACATTACTCTCCTATATTGTCGAAATTGAAATTAACATGTAGGCTTGTTGCCTATACATTGCATTGTGTGGATTGTTTAATCCCGTAATAAATCCCTATAGTGCCTATCCATGTGTGAACTGCCTACTCGCCGTTTTGAGATTTTGTTTCACTTTAATAATGTGATAAACGCTGGGGCTGGAGTCAGTTTTCAAATCTGTATTTGTACATTCCGGTATAAGAATACTGTACAAAAATCTGCTAAATCGCGTGTTACTTGTGCTTGATTAAGTTGACAAATTCAAACAAAAAACAAACAATCAAAGGACTCTTGCTCTCTCTCTCCCTCTCTCCAAAGGAAGTTACAGTTGTTTTGTGTGGGTGAACAAGAAACCGAAACAAATTACTTTAGTTAATTTTTAAAGTAAAGTTTTAAAAACAAAAAATAGTATTCCAAATCGTTCGTGACGTGTTGACAGTGACGTGTTGTTCAAAGTTGTAACATTATTATTTTCTGAATTAACTTTATAAAATCCGAGACTGGAATCTTTTTAAATTGGGTCGTTGTCAGTATTGTTTTATAAAAAACAAATAATTAGTAAATTATATTAGTACAAATCCATTATTAAGTATAAAAAATAATACAACATTATTACCAATACGGAAATACAATGGATTCTTCGTCGTGTCCTTCAATTAAAAAATTAAAGGTGAGTATATCCTATTTTTCTTTTAAACATTAAAAATTATTTAAAATTAAATGAATATTGTTTATAGCAGAATTCAATTTTTTTGTTTTATTTTTTTTTAAACAACCTCCAGTTATATTTGCAGTATAGTCAATTTTTAATTTGTAATTCTTATATATCGTCTGTGAAGGACCAAAATGACCCATATCCATTTGTAGCTATAAAAACAATATCAACCATCTACAAAAATATTCAAATAATTATGTCTTGAAAGTATTTTGGAATTTGCAAAAATTTCTGTAAATAGAACATTTTACACATTTCAAAAAAATTTAAATAAAAAGTTTTACACTTTTTTAAAATATGGATTTCAAATATTTTGCACTTTTCAAAAACATGTAATTGGAACATTTTACGCCTTTTAAAAACATAATTATAAATAGAGCATTATTTGCGCTTTTCAGAAACTCTTAATTAGCATTTTACGCATGTATCCTATTTTGTTTTTATGATTATTACATAACTCATTTTGATTCTAACTTAATTTGGATATGGGTCATTTTGGTTCTTCACAGACGATATGCAATACTGTAAAACTCTCAACAAATGCATGGTTGGCTAAAAACAAGTCTTTTTTCGTACACTAAAAATTACATCACCCAAAAATTTCTATAAATGCAAATCCAGTGGTGACACCATAATTATTATACCGGAATGCATGATAAAATCTAATCACTATAGAACGGGAGCCGAGTCACTAAAAACATTGTAACTTTTTTTAATAGAAAAACACAACAGCAATTTACATTAGTACGGAGTTGTATCTGTAATTTTTATACTAGACAGTCCGGCAGTCTAATAATTGTAATTAACACAGAACAGAATGACACATGGTATAGTTCATTAGTTTAATTAATTACTACACGGACAAAACATGGACGATTTCTCAAGTGTATATAAAAACATAGGCAATATATATGACGTAATCCACTACTACTTGGACTTGTACATATAGCAGTTACTTTGTCAGCTCTACATTTGTGTACGTGTTGTAGATTGTAGGTACATCAACTTTAATAACAATTAATTTTAATTGTCAAGCATAAATTATTACACTAGCTTGGAGCATATATTAGAAATCTAAAAATTAGTGAGGTCAGATATTATGACGTTGATTTTTAAATTTTCCATACAAAATCAAATGTGACGCACTTCTATTCAAATTTCAAATTATTTTTTTTAACCTCTGCTTCTGAAAGGAAACCTTTCCCTTCCTTATGCACTATTATCGCATTCCCAAAACAAGCTAATGCCACTATCTGGTACATATGGTAGTATGTCAATTTAATTATTTTATTTTGTAGCAAAATTTTTTTTTTATTTTGCTATACATTTTCACAAGCGTTATGACGCTTGCACTTTAATCGGCCATTCTCCTTAATTCGTCAATTCTAAGAATATATCCAACTCTTGAAATGCCATAAAGGCATTGGCTTTGTGAGCTAATTTAGATTTTTTTATATTTGAATATATATTTGAACTTTATGTGCTGTAGATTGTAGATTGTAGATAGGACCATTATAGACATTCCACATGTACCATTTTGAAAAGTTCTTTGCAACTTTACTACATGATATAACGACTATTTTTCCAACTTTCAACACATTACGATTTACATGCTTGATTAAATGTACTAAAGAAATTTCAATTAACACCTTTTTTGTCTCCATACTTATGCCTATATATACTGTAAGTATCCTACAATTCCATTTTTGGGGTGATCTACACTGGAATGCATGGTGCAAAACTGCAAGGTAATAAAATTGACATCATTTTGTAAATAAAGACTGTGCCTAATACATTATATGAACGTACACGATTTAGTCGCATATCTACATAAATAATACGTACTGAGTCAACTTTTTTTTAAAGATTTTGGTTGATTTTAAAACTTGTGAGAGATTACTTATATGATGAGGCAGATTTATTATTACAAAGGGTGTTGCTGCTGGATAAAGTTCCCAGCCCCTCTCATTAAAACTACTATGTACCTATAGGTGACGATCGTTACTTAAAATACTGTAGCTGTAAGTGCTAATATGCAAATGATACTTTATGTCAGTCAGTTTATACACGAGCGTCGGAAACCAAATCAAAACCAAGGCCAACACCAACAGCCGACAGCAGCTTTTGAACTTGCAATAAAAAAAAGGCATATATCGTCTGTGAATAACCAAAATGACCCATATCCAATTTAAGCTACGATCAAATCGAGCTAACAAATAAAACCAAAATAAAAAACATGAGTAAAACTTTAATTAAGAGTTTTTGAAAAGCTTCAAATGTTCTATTTACATGTTTTTGAAAAGTACAAAATGTTCTATTAACATGTTTTTTAAAAGTACAAAATGTTGTATTTACATGTTTTTGAAAAGTACAAACTGTTCTATTTACATGTTTTTAAAAGCGTAAAATGTTGTATTTCAATGATTTCAAGACATATTTGAATATTTTTGTAGATAGTGGCTATTTTTTAAGCTACAAATGGATATGGGTCATTTTGGTTCTTCACTGACGATATCTGAATGAAAAATTTTTTGAAAGTCAAAAGAAAGATTAATATTGTTGTGTATATATATCCAAACTATACCCACGTATGTAGCTAGACGGGCACATTTTTATTTGAGATCGACCACAGCTGCTCCTTTGATTCAATGTGTATAGTTCACCTACCCAAGAAATCAAAAGTCAACCGTTCAACTGTTCAAACTCCCTGCCTGCCTCCCTGCCTCTGCCTGCCTGCCACACACAATATAATATATCTAGGTACTTACAATTACGACTTTTAGAAAGGTGCAACTTTTCTACAGAATTTTCATTCATAATTTTTTTTCCCCCTTGTACATTCATTCATTTAAATACTATTTTTTTTCCTTCTCTTTTTTGGGAAGGTTTCTCTCATTCATTCATTCATAATTTTTTTTTCCCAAACAGCTCATAGCCGCCCGCTTTTCACTCTTGACTAGGTAGGCCAGGCCAGGCCACCTTCCCTTATATTATTATTATTATCCTATGCAGTCCCATAGCCCCAGCGGTCGTGGTGTGGATCTCTGTGCTGTGTCTGTATTTTTCATTCATGTATTTTTTTTATGTCTGATTTGAGCAGAAAATATTAACTAGTTTTTTTTATGAATGAGGTAGGTATGAAACGACAACGAAAACGACTCAGCCATTATTAAAAACTACAAGTTACATAAATTGGAGACAATCCTGTAAAAAAAGTATAGGCATGTAAGCATCTGGCTATGGAAGTAATGTGCTTGCGGTATATAACTAACAAGTAGTGAGATTGTGGGTGGGTGGTTTTCTTGTTGTTGTTGAAAATGTTGTTGGTTTTATAATTTTATTCCTTTTTCGTGAATAAGATGTAAATAGCATGTAATTTTGCTCGAGATCCATTTTACTGTGCATATAGTTTTTTTGTTGTACACAAAACCTGACAGAGATAGAACAAGCCTCACCTATGTGTGTATTATATATTCTGTATTTTATAACAACGTTTCTATATTTTCAAAGCTCCCTATCTCCTTCATGCTGTAATTAAATGGATTGATTTACAGGGGATTTTCTGCCGCATTGAATTTTAAATTCAACATAATCAAGCAGCTTGTTGACATTAGATTTAAATGGAAAATTTCTTTACATTTAAAATTGCTACTTACAACGGAATGACGCGACATGATATATTATTCAGATTTCAAAGAGACCCGCATTTCAAAAAATCAAATTACTTTTTAATAGCACAGATCCAAAGTAACTCGAGTGCATTTTGCGTTCTTTAGTCGCAGTGACCTGCTAAAGCTCGAAAAAATTCAAAATTTAAAATTTTGCCGCGCAATTGTCTCCAACAAAATTTTGTATTCCAAACATTCTAATGAATAGCTGATGAATTCTTTCAAGCTGAGCGTGCCGTCAATTATCACACTAACAAAGGGATAGCTTTCATTGTTTATGTTATTATTAGCAAAATAATTTACAGCAGCACAAGTAAATGTCTCATTATGTAATTTAGTATCATCAGGCTTATGAAATAACTGTAAAGATTATATAGTAATGTAACTATGTAATTCTTTGAATTACTTGAGAATTTTTGAATAATGCTCACATTAAAATCTCAGTTTTGATTTAAACAATACGGAAAAAACGGGCACTTTTTGGACAAAACACCTCATATAAACCTTTCGTGAGATTACCTGTTGCACATTAAATGAAAACAAGGGATCTTGGTTTTGTTGTAAATACGGCCGACAATTAATGTAATATCAAAGAAATTTCTAATGTTTTATTTACAAAAATAAGCTGCTTCAGCTCACGTAAATCCAACGTATAGAACAAGTATACTGTATACAAGTATACAGAAAAAAAATGTATTTAACTTTTTAATAGTAATAATTCCTGAGTCTGTTTTCATTCATGAAAATAAAGATGGTCTGTGTGTGTATGCAGATTCCCAGCTGTAAGATGTACAGGGAAGATGGAAGGGCCTTATGCAAAATGTATCTTTTTATGAGATCCTATCATGATGATCTGCAAGGTATAAAATGAAAACATTATCTTTGATTCCCCACCTCAAAAAAAAATCCATGAATGTTTAATAAGACCAAACCTAGATAAACTTTTGAGAGTTGCTTAAATTATGCTGCTATATTGCTCATATACGTCCTCTATTCTTGTTGTATCTCTTTTACTCTCTTACTTTTAGCCCCTATAACTCGACTAGTCAATGCATCATACCTACCTACGAATTGTTTTTCTTTCTCCGACATTGTCTTCATCTTCCAAGATTTTTTTTTTCCTATTTCAACCTCTCCGCTGTGGATGTTACTCTTTAGCTCTTGTCTATTGATATTATATAAAGCAAATCGTCCTACTTGTCATATCGTCAGTGAAAAACCAAAATGACCCATATCCAATTGTAGCTAAAAACATTATCAACTATCTACAAAAATATTCAAATATATCTTGAGAGCGCTTAAATAGACCATTTTACACTTTCTAAACACATTAAATTAGAACATTTTGCACTTTACAAAAATACGTAAATATCATATTTTGCACCTTTTCGAAAAACATGGAATTAGAAAATTTTGCACCTTTTCAAAAATATGGAATTAAAAAAATTTACACCTTTTCAAAACATGTAAATAGAACATTTTACACTTTTAAAAACATGCAAATAGAACATTTTATACTTTTTAAAACATGCAAATAGAACATTTTACACTTTTTAAAACATGCAAATAGAACATTTTACACTTTTTAAAACATGCAAATAGAACATTTTACACTTTTTAAAACATGCAAATAGAACATTTTACAGTTTTCAAAACATGCAGAGAGAAAGACAATTTTATTAAAAAATAAATTTGACACTGTTCTCCGTTAAGGATAGCCCAAAGGACTCAGTATACGGATCAAAATCTTGTTGTACATACCTAAGTTAGTTTGTGTTACAATTACAAAATATAGAAGCTTCTAAAATTAATCAGTAGGTGTACAGGAATATAAATGGTGTACACATATTTGTGCGGATTTCTTCAAGACAGAAACCACAATATCTTCAATGAGCGTTGAAGGCAAACACTGAGCTTTTATAAACTTCTGGAAAAATTTAGAAATGGTTCCACGCGCCCCAATGTACAATCCTATCACTTCAATCTCTTAAGGACCCAACTTCTGCTGGAAGTAGGGAATACAGGGATCATAGATTTTTTGTTTTTCTTCATTAACAGCATCAGCTTGATTTAAATCGTTTTTTTCCATCCTAATAGTTGGATCAAGTATCATTCCTTTCTTAGACGCTAAGTTGTACGCAAGAATATCCACCCTTCTTGAACCATTTCCTGTACATTCGGCTTCTTCAATTGTTTTCCAACCTAATTTTTGCATGGCTTCTGAAATTAAGCGGCGAACAGCATGGTGTCGATTATTACGAATTAATTCACTACGCGGGCAATTTCCAAGGATATGGCCTATCGTTTCAATCTCCTTACAGCCATGTCGGCAGTAAAGGGATCCTTGGTCATGTCGCGGAATGGCATTAACAGGCAAAACATTACCAACCATTTTGATTGTGGTGGTCCATTCAGAAGATGTGAGTCCAATTTTGGAATGAATTAACTTATTGGCATATGGGCACTCTTGAAATTGTATAACCCCTTGACCTTTCTGTGGCAGTTTACACCAGGAATCGTACTCAACACTCCTTAAGTGATCACGGATTAGCTTGCTCTTCTTCCCTTTGAAATCAATCATTTTTTCTCGAACTGCTTGTGGTACGTTAAGAAAATCCAAAGCATGGGATTTTTCAATCGCTAAATCCTTAACTTCTTGAATCAAAGCATGGCCTGAATTTATTAAAATTTTCTTCGAATTAAAATTTTGGATGCCAGCTTCCCATTTGGCACGTACTAAACCCAGACCCTTGACTTTAGTGCTGGAATAAAGCATATTAGAAGGCGTACAAGTTGGTATATTAAGACATTCTTTAACGGAACTTCGCAAGATTTTGTCAACGGTTTCTAAGAATGAGAGGGATAATTTTGAAAGAGGGGCGTTCTGAAAGGGAAGCGTTGGCCACACATAGTCCTTGAGAATTTTTAATTCCTGGTCAGGTCTAAGCATGGCAGAACATTTTACACTTTTTAAAACGTGCAAATAGAACATTTTACACTTTTTAAAAACTGTTTATTAACATTGTATGCATGTTTCTCATTTTGGTTGTATGACATATCTCATTTTGATTGTAGCTTAAATTGGATATGGGTCATTTTGGTTCTTCACTGACGATATATTGTAATTAAGCTCAATTCTTACCATTCTTGTAAGCAAAAATGGACTTACATAAAAATGTACAGGCCTATATAGTCAAAGATGCTCAGATAGTAAAATAGACAAGTACAGGTGGGCCTGAGATAAGTATATATCCCCTATACTATATATCTTTGTCAGGCTATACTCTATACTGCCCTATCCTTCCTTCCTTATCTTGTTATCAAATCGCGCCAACTTTTATTTTATTTATTTATCATGTCTTTTTCTCAGAGTTTTGTCAAAGTTTCAATGCGAATTGCGATCCTCTTGCTTTTCTTTTTATTTTATGTCAATGGTCCTTAAATTAACAAGGCATGAAATCTTGGCTTGAAATCTTCAATTTTTTATGCCTATGCTTGTACTTATTTTGAAGAGTTTTTTGACAAAACAGGTCAAGTCCACGAATAAAACACACTAAAAACAGCTAAATCAGGTCAATCAAAAAGGACGAGACGCCAGCTACAATACGAGCAAAAAATAGATGCCGCATAACATTGGGGGAGATAAATGGCAGAATTGCTGTCTCAATGTTACTGCACTATGCACTGCAGAAATTACAATAATACAATAATTGCGATTTCTTTCCTTGTCTAACATGCCTGTACAAACTGTTAAAAAAAATGCAAAACTTCACTTGACCAGAACCAGAACCACAACGAGAGTTGTCGTTGTCATGCACGTTGTTGTTGTTACATTTTACCTTTTAAGTGTCCATTGTTGTGGGTAGGTAATAAGTGTGTAGTGCCCATAACGTAGCCCAGAACAGAGATATGCATAATAATAAAGCTCGGCGCATCATCAGCGTTCTTCGGAAATCGTAGTCGTAGTCGTAGACCTACCTTTGAGCTAGCACATAAGGCCTAATTACAAGTGTGTGGAACACCTTATTACATATGGAATAAAACAATGATAGTAGTAAAAAAAATTAGTATTATTATTATTATATGGAGGGTCATAAATATGGAGGTAGTCATATGCTATAGTTCTTGCAGCTGACTATTTTGTTTTTTGAGATTCCTATTTTCAAACTCAAAAACTGAAGTATTTACCGTAAATACTCTAGTAAAGGCTCGACACGCGTACTATTCTAACAAATAGCTGAAATCAAAATTTTGTACAGTACCTACTTCCCGCTTACTAACAAATTTAGAAGCGGGTGAGAGCGGACAATGTTAAAGAAACTGTTTTTACGCCTACTATACTTAAACTTGGGGATACTACCCCGCACATATCAGCATTTTGAAGTTGTACCCCGCACCTATCTGCACTTTAAGATCGTACCTAGGGCCGGAGCCGGACGAGGGAACTGCTTTTAGGCAGCAGTGTTTTATTTTTACATATTTTAAAAGAGGGCAAAATGTTGTATTTACATGTTTTTGGAAAAGTGGTAAATTTAATATTTAAGTGGCTTTGAAATGTGCAAAATTTGGAATTGCATGTTTTCAAAAAGTGAAAAATGTTGCATTTACGTTTGTTTTTTGAAGTGGTAAATATTTTATTTAAGTGGTTTTGGAATGTGCAAAAATTTTTAATTGCATGTTTTCAAAAAGTGCAAAATGTTGCATTTACGTTTGTTTTTTAAAGTGGTAAATATTTTATTTAAGTGGTTTTGGAATGTGCAAAATTTTTAATTGCATGTTTTCAAAAAGTGCAAAATGTTGCATTTACGTTTGTTTTTTAAAGTAGTAAATATTTTATTTAAGTGGTTTTGGAATGTGCAAAAATTTTTAATTGCATGGTTTTGAAATGTAAAATGTTTTATTTATACACGTTTTTAAAAAGTGCAAAGTATTTACTTGTTATTACGTAGACACTCGCCTACTATTGGAGTATTTACGTTAGATAGGTAGGTCAGTTGGACTAATATGCCACTATATACATAGTGGCAGATACACAGATATATAATAGATGAAGATGAGACAGAATTTGCATTACTGGACTTGACCCGTTTTGCCAAAAAAACTCTTCATATTCAGATGATTGCACAGATGGCAAATAATAATATGCTAATCACAAGTTGTATATTCAAAAAAGAAGGAAAGGAAAACATAGTTATAGTCGTCGTGAGGACGTTATGGGTTATGATGGTGTGGTAGTTTTCTTGGTTCATTCATTCTTTTAAAATTTTCCTCAGAAAAATATTATACGCTCACTGACTGTGGTGTGGTGAGTGAGTGCGATGCAAATGAGGAAAATCATTCATTCATAAAATTAAGGAGACTCCATTTAGAATTCTAAGCAGATGAAGTTGAGAGAGTCCAAGTTAAAAAGTAAACTTACCATAATTTTGTTTGGCGAGTGTGGAGTATGAAGTTTTTTTTTAATTGTTTCAATTTCAAATTAAGCTCGTAATATGGTCATGGTGTGGTGATGTGTGGTGTGGCTTGTTAGGTGTAAATTCGTTCATTGTATAATAATGTAAAGTCAAACTATAGACTTGAAAAAAAAATATTTTGCAAGAGGCACGGAGATATTTACAGGTGTACAGAAACAGAACAGAGATTGGCTTCGCTATGTAACACAATATCTACATATCACACTACACATAATTTGAGGAAGGGCATTTTTTTTTTTTTTTATTTTGGTATATATGTATACTTGATGTACGGAGGTGGATAGTAATTAAGATTAAGGAAAATAATTATTGCTGTGTTGACATTAGGTACCTATAGGCTAACTTCTATTTTTAAAAAAGAGACAAGAGATAACACAACTATATTTATAAAAGGTGGGGGCGGGGTGGTTTATTAGATAAAACATAAACAATTTGGAATTTTAAAAATTGTTTAAATTGTTTTTTAAAGTCAGGGTTGGATAATACGGCCTGCGCAGGCAGCCCCTATTGTCTAAATTTTCAAAACAAACAACCTGTAAAAAGAACATTGTGACTTTTCAAAAACATGAATAAAGAACATTTTTGCACTTTTCTAAAACATGTAAATAGAATATTTTGCACTTTTCTAAAAATAGGTAAAAAGAACATTTTGATTTTTTAAAAACATAAATATAGAACATTTTTGCAATTTTCTAAAACATGCAAATAAAAAATATTTTGCACTTTTCTAAAAATATGTAAAAAGAACATTTTGACTTTTTAAAAACATAAATATAGAACATTTTTGCACTTTTCTAAAACATGCAAATAAAATATTTTGCACTTTTCTAAAAAAAAGATAAAAAGAACATTTTGACTTTTCAAAAACATGAATAAAGAACATTTTTGCAATTTTCTAAAACATGCAAATAAAATATTTTCCAGTTTTCAAAAAGATGTAAAAAAAAACATTTTGAATTTTCACAAAACACGAGCATAGAACATTTTTGCACTTTTCTAAAAAATGTAAACAGAATATGTTGCAGTTTTCAAAAAGATGTATAAAGAATTTTTTAGCATTTTAAAAACATGCAAATAAAATACTTTAAAACTTTTCTCAAACCATGTAAATAGAACATTTTAGAATTTTTTGAATCAGGTATAATTATAGAACATTTTGGACTTTTTAAAAAATCATGTAAATACAATAATTTGCTTTACCAAAGAGTAACTACCATTATTACAATGTAAATAGTTGTTTTTTGTACCAAAACAAATTTTTCACTTAAACACATTCCTTTATATGTGCCCCTGTTTAAAATATTTTAATAAAAAATAAATATTTTTTTTTTTTTTTAAATCAATTAAAAAATGTTCTTGGTTGTAGAACAAAATTTATTTAAACATAAATAAGAATATTATTGACTCCATTGAGTTTTAATTATCATCAGAAAAATACCAGCCCGGCCGTAAGGCGGGCCTGTATAATTGGAATCATGCATCTAAATTCAAAAACATGGCATAGTATTAATACAATATATAGAGAGTGTAAAGGCAGTGCAGTACTACTATGTCCAATAATTATTCGCCGAAAACTCATCATATGTTAAATAATGCGCACTTACATGCATACTGTACTGTGAACTGTATTGTTTTTCTTTGTAAGCGAATTAAATTTTGTAACTTCTTGAACCTACCTACCTACCTACCTACCCAGGTACCTCAAATTCAAACATCATATCATGCGGCATGTAAAATCATCTCTCAAATTGAGAATTCTATGTAGTGGGTTGAGAGCGAAAAAAAGGTGTGGATTTTTTTCTGTTTTTTTTTTTTTTTGGTCAACCAAGTTTTGTTTTTTCTTTTGGAGTATAAAACTATGTTGCATTCTGAAGAACAAGTAAGTTTTTATAATTTTTCTGTGTGAGCGCTATTTGTAGTTTATGAGTCACTTTCTATATGGGGAAAATCAATAATTATAGCAATGCCAATATGAGTACATGTGAGTTATGGAGATTTGTTTAATATATCGCATAGGTAATTGAGAGTTATGGTTCTAGTTGGTTTTGGTTTCTTAGCTATTATGCTAATCATTGTTAGGATGGTCTTGTCTATGTGTTGTTTAATTTTGCGAAAGGCAAAAGTGTGCGCTGCTGCAGACTGGGACTGGACTATAGAATAATTAAATAATGGCAAAATAATTCAAATTCGATTCCACCCTCTATACACATTATGTAGGTAGTTAGTTAGCCCATATTTCGCATATCGTTAGTGAAGAACCAAAATGACCCATATCCATTTGTAGCTAAAACCAATATCCACTATCTACAAAAATATTAAAACATGTCTTAAAAGCATTTAAATGGAATATTTTTTTACACTTTTCAAAAACATGTAAATAGAACAATTTAGACTTTTTTAAAACATGTAATTAAATAGAACATTTTACACATTTCAAAAACATGTAAATAGAACAATTTAGACTTTTTTAAAACATGTAAATAGAACATTTTACACTTTTCAAAAACATGTAAATAGAACAATTTAGACTTTTTTAAAACATGTAAATAGAACATTTTACACATTTCAAAAACATGTAAATAGAACAATTTAGACTTTTTTAAAACATGTAAATAGAACATTTTACACTTTTCAAAAACACTTAATTAACATTTTAGGCACGTTTTTCATTTTGCTTCTATGAGATTGCTCATTTTGATTCTAGCTGAAATTGGATATGGGTCATTTTGGTTCTTCACTGACGATAAAGAATTTTGAGTTTTTTTGTTTATTGGTATTATAGTGAAGAGGTGTCGGGAGCCTACTTATACAGACGTTTATTATTATTAATATTGGTATATTGCCATATTGCTTTGTTTTACTGGAGAGTGCTTCAACGCCAAGTCTAATAATTAGAAATAAGTTTAATGGCTTTTTGCCATTTGGTTCATCCTTTGAACTATGAAGATTTCAGTCGTAGTCGTAGAACATCTGGGATGATAGATAACAAAATAGATGAAGAAAAAAATTATCAATCGTGAGTCTGCTCACGTAATATAGGTTAATGATGCGCTCTCAAGTTTAAGGTTTCTATAAGAGCAGATTCATGCAGATTTGAGTATCGTGTTTCGTTTTCTTTACTATTTTGCACTGCAAAATTTTGTATACCATAACACTATATTATCTAATACATTCACACACACACACACATAAATATGTACAAAACTCTGCTTACGGGGCTGGAAGACAGACAAAGTACCTAATATTGATTTTAGGCAGTAATTTGTTTTCAAACAAAAACACACACAATTGATTTTATTAAATTTTTTTTTTGGTATACCAGAATACATATTGTATTTTTACATGTTTTTGAAAAGTTTAAAATGTTATAGTTACTTGATTCTGAAAGGTGGAAATTTTTCTATTTACTTGATTTTAAAAGATTCAAATTTTTCTTATTACGTTTTTTTTTTAAACTTGTTTAATGTTTTATTTGCATGTTTTTGAAATGTTCAAAACAGAATTGCATATTTTTTTTAAATGTGCGAAAAAACAAATAATTTGCATGTTTTCAAAGCGTGCAAAAAAGAAATTAGTTACATGTTTCTTAAAAGTCAAAAAGTTGTGTTTTCATATTTTAAAAAACTGCAAAATGTTCCATTTACAATGTATATAAAAATTCAGTCAGTGGGGGCTGACTGCGTTAGCCGTGATTTCTGGCCCTGTAAGCTTAAATTATAAATTTATTAATTATTTTAAAAATATACAGTGTCCCAAAATACACTACTACAGTAGCACTTTGCAAACGCGATACTGTCTGTCATACTGGATTTTTAAGTAATGAGTAATGATGCAAGAGACAGAAATAAATACATTTAACAAATACTAATTAAAGATTGGTGATAATTAACCTTGGAAGGAAGTAAAATAAAATTCACTAATTAAACAAATAAGAAATTACATCAAACTAATTGCTAAAATGTCGTATGGTTATATCAGTAATTTCAAGTACTAAATTTAACTTGGATAATTTATTTCTTTTTTTTTAATGCAGAATTCCTCACATCGATCAATTCTCGTACTCACACTTCGACTTCACATAGTCACATGGCTCCTGGCTGGAGATCAGCTGTTAGGGATGACCCATGGTTTAGCCCAAAACCAAAACCAAAACCAAAATCAACAACAAAGGCATCCGCCACACAAAGAGTCCTCACCCTACGTCATCCGTCCAAGTCCCTCCAAAGATTTTACAATCACAAAACTTCAAGAATCTGTCGGAACCAAGTATGACCCCAGTCCAAGTGATCTAGATAGTAAAACACTCATAGTCAAATTAGGGAAGAGTTATGATCCGGACTATATGAGTATCCGGCGGCCATATGATTTCAAAACTAATGGAACTTTTAAATTCCCATTTAAACGAAATCGGAAAGGACGGCTCGTTCCTATAGGAGATGTAAGCGTTACTAATATTATTTAGTGTATTTTTTTTAAAATCCCTTTACCACTTGACCTCTGGAGTCTATGCTTTATTTTAAAAAACTAATCACTAACACTAAAACTGTCAATTAATTCTGCAGGCTTATAGTGCATGGTTCTTTATATGGTGGTGACGACACATTTAACATAGGTGACTGATTCGTAAAAATAAATTCCAGACTAAATCCTTGCAGATACCCAAGTCCATCAAGAAATTACAATATGGAGCCATTGCCATGCCGGATGGGTCCAAGTTACGAACGAGACTATCTCCAAAATTAAGAACGAAATTAGTTCAATTTCTATGGGCGTACACTTCCTGCCCTGTATTTGAAAAGTGGCGGGATCTTGGCATTCGATTTTGGCCGCGCTGGCTTAAGGAAGGTCATTGTCAGAATGAAAGGTCATGCTCTATTCCACCTGGGATGACTTGCAAACCAGCTGAAGCTGAATATAAAGTATTGCATTTAAAAACAAATTTAAACGATGGAAACAAATTTTTTTAATTTTTTTTAAATTTTTTGTATTTTTAAATTTTGTAAAATTTTTAAAATTTAAACATTTTTTAAAGTTTTAAAAATTTTTGAAAATTTAAAAGTTTAAAAGTTTTTAACATTTTTGGATTTTTTTTTTTGAAAAAAAGGTAATACTCCGTTGGCATTGTCAAGACTGGGAGAAAGCAAAGAAGTGCCGTTGGATCCCCATTCGTCATCCTGTCATCACAGCATGTGCCTGTTCTTGTCAGCAGAATGAAGAGTCCCAAGACTGAAAAATTTCCTTCTCTATAAATTAGCCGAATATTATAAGTAGGCGTAGTGGTAGCATAATTATAATTAGTAAATGTATAATAAATTGTGTGTCCCATTTTATCATGCTATTTTGTACTGTACTGTAATCTGTATAATTATTCGATACTTTTAGTAAGTTTTTTTTTTAAGTTTAAGTAATTTACTTTCTATAGTTTAAGTACCTTGACTCATGTATCCATATACATATATGCAAATGAACCTTTTAAATGTGATGTCATAGTAATTAATTTTAATTACCCACGTTAGTTTAGTACATGGTTTTGGTTTACAAAAATGCATATTAAAATAGGTCTAACGATAAGCGTAGGTCGTAGGTAGGTAGACCTACTAATTTTCATATTTAGAAACGATATCATTAAAACACACTGATTTTTAGCATTATATCGTTTTTGTTTTATATAATTACTGATTTAAAAATTTAATTATATTATTAGTATTACTGTATTGTTAAATTACACAAGTGATTTTTTTCTTAAGTATGTTTTCCCTTCTGCTGATCGCAGAGGCTATTCTTTATTTTACTACAGTGACTAATTATACCCAATCAATTACTACCCAAAACAATGCAACAACACATCATTCCAATTTTCTTTCTATTTTATTTCATTACACAATTCCACCTCCGCACCGTAAGGCTATAAGTAATTATATATAAATTATAATTGTAATTATTTGTTAAAAAATAATCTATTATTTAAAGCTCGATTTTTAAAGTTTAGTTTGTGTAGCAATTTTATTTATTTTACAATTTAATATGATATTTGTATTATTTCCTATGAACGTAATTATGTATACAAATACAAAAGCCCATATAAGGATATAGGCTGGAAGCCTCGATAGGAGATGCTATATAGCTGTAAGTAGTATAACTAGCGTTTTAGTAGAAATCTTACGATTAGTAGAAACAAAATTTCTTCTTCTTTTTTAAAGTAATTAAATTATCATAGGGCAAGGAGTTGTCCACAAATGGCGTCAGAAGTAAGGTCAGTAAGCTAACTTACGATTAGCTATTTACGCAATGGATAAGCTTATAACTGGGGGGTTACTTTATTTTTTCTTAAAAATGAGGATTTTTCTACAACGTCCTTTGTGGACCTTCCTTAAATGTATTACAATTTCAATCACCAGCACAACTTAATCTTGAACCCGTGACTGTAATGTTAATACAGGTAAAATGCTTTTAAAAAATTTGGAAATAAGTAAGGTTAAGGAATAATTTATATATGTTAATACTAATTAATTAGCGTACAAGTACATCGGACAGATTTTAGCATTTGGCTTTGTGTAAATATTTGTAAATACTCATTTTATTGTATTTTTAAAAAACTGGAATTTTTATTACTGATTTTGTTTAGATTGTTGTGCAACTTGAATTTACGTGCGTGATATTATTTTTGTGTTAAAGTTAATTGTGATTGTGTATAAGTATTAAATTGTGAACGACTCCAAGAATGACTTGTGTATTTTGCAATAGAAAAATAGAAACGCATACAATGTCAAAAATGTGTTGGTAGGAATGAAAATAATTGCGTTTGATCTGTATGTAAAAGGATTATTTAATTATTTTGTAGTATTATTTTTAATTTAGTGAGAAAGGCGAATTGTTTTCGTAAGAATTGTACAGTAGGCATTTTAATTAGCTGATAAATTAAAAGTATAAAGTTGCATGGTAAATTAAATCACGATAATTATTAATTACGTAGAATGAAATATACAAATTATTTTAAGTTTATTTTAAGTTGTATAATTATTTTTAATGTAAATAAAAGATCAAGAGGCTATATTATGTAATGTATTTTTTAATTTAATTGTAATAAATAATTGTAATTAATTTTTTGGCTTTGATAGCTGCTACAAAATTATTTTCCGCCCACGCACTAGGAATTTCTTACTTTTGTCTGACTCTGACAGAGCTCGTGTGGCACTCTAAACAAGAGTTAGATAGTTAGTTAGGACTATAGAGCCTTTACAACTTGCTGTTACATAGATGGGTCGTAGTTGGTGGTCTGAGTAATTTAGAAGATTAGGTCCATTATTATTATTATTATTATTATTATTATTATCATTATTAGTATTAGTACGCACTTCCCATTGCATGTCGTTGTATCTATGTATATAAAGGTATGACTGTTTCCAAACTGTCAACTGTATAATAAAATATCAACTTCAAACACGTTAACTCTTGCTGTTTTTTGTTGTAACTTTCATTACACCTGAATTTCTTGTTTTACATGTCACCTAATTGCTTGAAAAAGAAGCCTAAAAGTAATTAGCAGCCAATATGCACAACACTTGGTCTGACTTGGTCGTCAGATGTTAATTATACGACTCGTGTTCGTTCGTACTATACTTATTTCTACTTTTCGTACCTGTACTGCCAGGGCTGGATAATGCGGCCAGCGCATAGGCAGCCCCCTGCTGCTTGAATTTTCAAAAAACATGTAAATGGAACATTTCGCACTTTTCTCAAAACATGTAAATAGAACATTTTGGAGTTTTCAAAAATATGTAAAAAAGAATATTGAGACTTTTCAAAAACATGCAAATTAAAGTTTTTCTACATTTTAAATTATGAAAATAATGGAATAATAATTAATGGAAACAATACATTTTCAACTTTTCTCAAAACATGTGAATAGAACATTGAGCACTTTTCAAAACCATGTAAAAAGAATATTTTGAGCTTTTCCAAAACATGTAAATAGAACATTTTGGAGTTTTCAAAAATATGTAAAAAAGAGTACTGGACACTTTAAAATGTTTTTTGAGACTTCGGACGTAATTTGTTGAGACAGAGCTGTGAGGTGACTAGTGATTTGCTGGTTGATGAACTCTGATATCTGTTCCCTTGGTTCACCCATTTCGCTTTCCTGTCAAAATAAATGCTACAGCTTCTGCTATCCTATTTGATCATATTTTATATTGATGAAAGGAATAATTATGGATAGGCCTCCGGGCTACGTATAATTATAAGGAAAAATGCAAAAGCATCATTTTACATGCTTTTGAGAAACGTGTAAATTGATTAATTTGCTTTTAAACAAAAACATAATAATATTTGAATATTTTGCAAGTTAAATGAATCAATTTAATGAAATAATTTAAACATTTTTACAAAAATGTATAACAAAAAAATGTTTTTGGATTTTTTAATAACGTGTTTGGCTGATGCATTGGACACATTTTTCAAAAAACATACAATTAGATCATTTTTGCCTTGTTTTGAAATCATTCTAATGGAAATTTAGAAATTTTTGTAATTATATTTTAAAACTTTGGTGATTGTGCATCCTTATCTCATACCTTGTCTGTAGAGAATCAAAATGACGCATATTAGGTTTTATATAAATACAAAACGTACTATCTACAGAATAAATAAAATGACAAAAGCTTGAAATAATATTGCATTTTGCAATTTCTAAAAACTTGTAAACAGAACAATTTAAAATTTTCAAAGACGTGTAAATTAAACAATTCACACTTTTCAAAAACATGTTAATAGAATTAACAATTTACACTTTTTAAAAACATGTAAATAGAACAATTTACACTTTTTAAAAACATTCAAATAGAACAATTTACACTTTTTAAAAACATGTAAATAGAACAATTTACACTTTTTAAAAACATTCAAATAGAACAACCTACAATTTTAAAAAATTTCTATATAGAACAATATACACTTTTATAAAACAAGTAAATACAAATTTTTTGCAATTTTAAAAACTTGTGCTTCAAATTGTACATAACTACTGGGATAGTATATGTTTTACTGAGTGTGTTGTAGCATAGGAGTGTTTTGGGGTTGGTGGGGTGAGTTTTGATGTTGGGAGTGAGAAAGACGAAGTAGCTGGGAAGGTATCCGGGAAGGTATATGGGAAGGAACAGGAAGTAATAAGGGCAGATATGGAAGGGATAAAAACGGGAAGGTATGATGGGAACGAAAAGGGCAGATATCATGAGATGCATTGGGAGGCTGGCGGATTAGCATTGTGTGCAGTAATTAATGCATTGTACTATTAAATTAATCATAATATTATATGAATCCGTGTATCTTTGTAGATGGGTAGGTACGTGGGTGATAGGTAGGTACTTACATAGGTAGCTCCCTATGAATGGGGATTTCCCTTGTGTTGTATGCTAGTTATAGGAATATAAGTAAAATGAACCAGGAGAAATGCAAATAAAGTCATTTAATTAAAGTATTTACATATTTACATTTTATTTTTTTTGAAATTTTCTTGATACACCGACACAATTTACATTGATATTTACATAATGGTTTTCAGTATTCTAAATTAAACTTAAGTTAAATATTTTCACATATGTACATCTTACAATACAAACTTTTTACAATTAATTTATATTTTTTTTAAATTTATATTTATAGTATATTATTAGGCTAACATTAAATACATGGTGCTACTTATAATTAAACTAAAAACTACAGTTGTTTACACAAGTTTACACATACAACTATTATGTTTCTTAACTAAAGCTATTATTTACAAAGTTTGTTTTTACAATATTTACATATATACAAGTTTTTTTTCACGTTCATGTTGCAAACCAAGTTATGTCTTACGTAAATCAACATGGCCAAAGGGCAAACTATAATTACAATTAGTTGGATCTGGAAATACTCGAGATAAATCCAAAGAGTTAAATGCCAATCTATTAAAGTTTACAATGTACAAGTTATGGTCCTTAGACCTTACAGAATTCACATTTATTCTACAAGGTCTGTTTGTTTCCAACATTATTTTATACTTGTTGTGTTTACACTGCCTCATTGCAACTGCTGAAATTCCTGTACACTTTTGTTGTTGAGTGTCGTTTAAGTACAATGAACTATACATTTTTGGTTTTAAAATAATTAGTTATATTAAGTCTAAGCTTTGTATTCTTAACTTTCCGCTTTTGTCTTTATTTAGACTGTGCAAACCTGGGTACTGGTGCTCATACATTTTAAAGAACTCGTGGTCGCGAGGAATTTTGCTGAAATCAAACTCCATCTTTGCTTTAAAAATATCGTCCCAAAATGTATTTAGCTCGTCAATTGTGTGCATTTCATACCCGTCTGTATCACTGTAATCCAGATGTGCCTTGTCGTGAAATATCTCACAGAGACGATCCCATTTTGTATAGAACAAAACTTTTGCAGTATCTAAAATAGCGACTCCAGTTAATGGCGAGTTGGTAACGCGATATGTTTTCAATTCTTCTGTGAATATGCTGAGATCTTCTGACAATCCCTCAAAGTCTTTGCAATGAGGTGATGCTAATGATTTTTCAGCTTCTGCTGCACTTGTACAAATATAAGCATTAACAAATTCCAAGATATTTGTAATTGTTTTTCCGTAAATTACATTGTTTTTTTTTTTAAGTGCTTTGTTTTCAAATTCTGTTTTGGCTGCTTTGCGTTTTTCCAAGTTAACATTAATGTATGGTTTAAAACAGCGTTGTTGTTTAAATCTTACGCCACAATGAACTTTCAGTAAAACTAATCCCTTAGACAAGTAATACTGCAGAGCCTTGAAATGCACTGTATACTTGTACTTGTTATGAAGAGTTAACATTAATCGGGGGCGGGATACTTGCCGCTGCAAACTGGCAGTTGTAGTTTTATTCGGGCACATAAAAGCAGCAACGTCCTGCAGATTCAATGTTTGCTTTTCCATTGCAAGAGGCAGGTTTTCGTCTCGTTTGTGTAAATGAGCAGGGTATTCTAAATCCACTACTAGTATGTATCCGAAGCTACCCTCTTCGTTGCCAAAATTAGAATCAGCCCAGTTGATATGTTTTAGGTCTTTGGCTTCCATGTTCTTATAATCCGACACTGGCATTAGTTGTTTTAAGCTATATGCATACAAACTATTGATGTCTAGTGACAGCAATTGCTTGCGAGGTTTTGACTCGTCAAATCCTTCCGGACATCGCTCATGGTTAGCAACTACATGCTTCTGAGTGAACTTACACTGACCGCCGCGTATTCCGTTTGTCGCAATGTCTAATATTCTTTGATCTCTTATGTAATCAATTTCAGCATCCGTGAATTTCAGAAAACACTCCCAAGAGAAGCTGGGCAGCGTCATGGAGTAAGTTGGGTCCAGTTGGTAGTTTTGAAGTCCAAGCTTTCTAAAGTTTTGCCATACTTCAGCAAGTAAAAGTGTTTCTATCATACACGAAACCCGAGTATAATCGCGCAATGTTGTAAGTTCGAATTGAGTACACACTTTTAGCACAAGTTCCCATTCTGTTTCAGAAATTGGCGCGTCGTCTAGTATTGAACGCTCAAATTCTTCTCTTAAAATAAGTTTCTTCGAAAATGCAGAACGATTGTTTAGTGCCTTGAACGGAAAGCACAGGGGCGTCTGTAACAGTTTAATACAGTTTTCTTTATATCGCCGAGCTTCTGGATTTGTTGATTTCATTTTACTTAGAGGAGCAAAATGCGACACACACTGTGACACAAGTTTTAAATCTTGTTTGTTCTGCGATTTTAAAGATTCAACCAAATCTGTTAAACTTGTATCCATAAATAAACTGGAATCGATGAAACGAACTTTAACTTTTGAGTTTAATTTTTTTCCAGTATACTGTTCTTTAGTGTTCTCTTTTGACGGGTATTGGAGATAAAGATCTGGTAGCCAAGTATCCTTTGAAGTTATTGTTATAGATTTTATATCACTGGCGGATTTTGCAATAACTTTGACATCCTTAGCTTTAAAGTTATTTGTTTTTATTGCACTTATTATTAGGTGGTAGTCAATTGTTCCTCCACAGTGCGAAATTATGGGTATTTCAAACTTGTACTTTATTTGTAGATTACATCTGCTGCATGCTGCAAACTCAAAGTTACCCTGGTGGTGGTTATGATGAAAATTTTTAAAGATTTTCTTATTGTTGTCAAATTCACGTTTGCAAATGTGACAATGTGATGCTTCATTGAATTGTTTTTTTCTTCTTCTGATGGCTGTACAAAGTTGTTGGTGTTTCTTATTTTAGACAATAACTTTTTTGCCCAAGTGAATATTCTTTTAAAGAAATGATTCATTAAATTTAGACCATCAAAATACCCTACTGCTATAACTTTATCGAAGTGTTTCATTTGACTTATAACAACAAACAAATATGCGGCTGGAAGAATCTCGTTTGAAATCTTGATATTGTGTGTTACAGATTTTGCATCTTCAATAGGATTCAAAAATGTTGAGAATTTATAAACAATGACGTTCGGGTAGGGAAGGGTTTGCCACAGTTTAGAAAACTTGATTCGTTTGTGTAATTCTGGAAACACAATGTTTTTTGTCACAAGAGTTTGGCAGTTTTCTAGATGCTGATCCAAATTCTGTTCTGAATTAAACGATCTAAAACACAGTTGGCAATAAAATTGCTTGGTATTATGCCCATTACGCAAAAACTTGTTTATGTCAGTAATCAACACCAGATGATAAGCTTTGGTTCCTTCGTTTGCAGAATTGTTTTGGATCAGAAATAAATTACACTTTCCACTAATGTCGGTATTCTGGCATCTTCGGATTTGGATAATTTGATCTTCACGGTGACTCCAAATATTGATTCCGAGGTTATTTTTTATTTCAAATGTTTTTAATCCAGTGAAGCTGTCCATTTGCAAAGGACATGTAATATCAGTAAAATCAAATCTTGAAAAGTATGGTCTGTACTGTTCTGGGTACTCTAAGCTTTGTTTTATATTGTCTGCCCGTTGCACTTTGTTTTTTATTTTTAGTTTATACATTTTATCGTCTATTATGTCTTGTCGAAACCGATGAGCAGCGATGCAAAACTTGAAACACTCGTTGCATTTATTTTTAATGTTCAAATAGCCAGTCTTTCTAGGTTTCATTTTAGGAAACTTGATGTATTCCTTTGCTGCTGCGTTTGCAAATAAGTTTAGTACACCAATCTTCACCTGAACTGATTCAATTTTGCAAAGTACCCATCCAGTTCCATACTTGTTAAAATCAGTCAGTCTGTCTACGCACTTATTTGTGCTGTTTAATACAAACTTGTCAATTTCACTTGTATTAAAGATATCGTAATTCTGACTTGTGAAGGTTGGGTTACGCACTTTTATAGTTTTTTCAGTTTCCACTTCAACTTCCAGTGTCATTGTAGCAACAATAATAAGCTGAGCTTTTATACCACTATGTACACTAAGGTTTTGTGTCAGTAACTTTACAAAGGGATTATGCAATTCTGCCATTATTGTTTCGATACTTGCAAATGTTTCAATGGGCTTGTGAATGTAGATTACAATCATTTCCTTATGATATCGCGAATATTCTTGAAATACGTCCAAGTCTATTTAAAGTGAATGGCGTAAGCGTTTTCTTGCTGGTTGGCTGGTTGTGCTTGTAGTTGGTCCATATGTTGCCCCCGATCGACTGGTGCCGCCCCCTACAAGATCTTGGCTGTGGTTCTCAATGTGCCCAAGTCTTTCTCCAACATGAGAGCATTGGTGGTGCTGTTTGTTTAAACAAAACAGGTTGCAATCTTCACATTGTTGTACGTGCTCCACATGGGACTTATACGGTACATGAAAGTAACACTTAAACAGACAGTGGGAAAAAGAACACTTAAAGTGGTTGGTGGATGATCCGAGCACTGTGGGCAAAAAGTAATCTTCTTGTTCGTGATACAGTTGTGCGCCGACAACTCTTGTGGTATAGGATGGGGTAATTTGAGGGTCCATGTTAGTAAAGCAATACTTCAACTATAGAGGAGGGTAATGTGAAACACCACGGTTTGGTTTCCGATACAGCAGTAGAGTTCTGCCTAGAACTGTGGGTTGTGTAGATGTATGGCTTTAGGACTTTTCAGGTTCTTGAGTTAGGTGCGTGAACTGCTGCTGCGAGTAGTGTGAGGCTGAGTCAGTTGGATACCAGTATTTATAACTGAATCTTCGAGCCGCTCTATCACGCCCACTGGTTGGTCTCCACCCACTTCTTTAGGGGGCCAGGTTTTCCCCTTTCTGAACAGCTTTATAATTTTGAATGCAAACAGGAGCAGGGCCAGGATGAATGACACGTAGATAGCTGTACATGCGCCAAAACAGAAAACAAAAGCGATGTATTAGTATGTGTATATACATAGTGCTAGTTAAACTACTATTAGCTGTACAAGTCTATACGATATATGGTATATAAGTCAAACTTACGAGTCAGTGAACAAATAATATTATTCACTTACGTATGTAATCAAATGTGTTGTTCACTAATGGCTTAGCTTCTGTGTGTTGAAACTTCTCGACCACGTCCATGATGATTCCGTTCTGGGCATTTAGACTTTCAAGCATATACTTTAATGCCTGTAGTATAAATTTATGAAATTAATTGGATTGGATTAGAGGAAGTTGCGTAGTATTAAACTGCGGGGCTGGTTAAGTCCCGTCCATTTGGCCTTAGGTATTTTCAGAGGATCTTGTGGCGTGTTTATCTTCAGTCACAGGTGGCGCAGCTAACACATCAGCTGCAGCTACATTGTTGCATACCAATGCAAGTGCAGGAAGCACAAGAGCACTGAAACGTATATGCGTATTGAAGGCATGGT
This sequence comes from Dicyrtomina minuta, assembly GCA_949802685.1. NCBI lineage: Eukaryota > Metazoa > Arthropoda > Collembola > Symphypleona > Dicyrtomidae > Dicyrtomina > Dicyrtomina minuta. Next base: position 174,208,834 of record OX461808.1, on the reverse strand, counting down.
TGATGTTAAGTATTGAACGCTGTGAGTTGTTGTATGCAACTGGTGACAATTGAAAATTTGCAACTGTTTATATAAGTTTTTGCATTTAGTTCTGCAAGAATATTTATGCACTAATATTACGCCGTTTTTGTTTGAAGGGTCTTGAAATCATTTTTTCGTACTGGATTCAATCTTGTCGTTTAAGGGTTTCATTGTGATTTCCTGTTTCATTGCCATTTTGTAAGTCTTGCAGCTGTGTGTTGTCAAATTGGTTAAAAGGGGGAGGTGCAGATGCTGTATTGGGTTTATAGGCAGGTTTATTATTAGTCTGTTCTGCACGTATTTTCATAAGCTCAGCATACAGCTTTGGCTCAATTGCCTTCATTACTGTTGCCATTTTTGTTTGTTTGTTAAAACGTAGAACATTAGTCACAAATTATGTCAGAAAATAAAGTAGTACGACAAATTTCACTTTTGTACACCTTATAAAACACTGTAGCTAAAATTGCTTGAATAAGTTTATGATACTTGAGTAAAACTTTGCGCAGGCGTAGTATATCGTCACACGTTAATCGCCTTATTAGCGTCTTTATTTGAGTATTGTATCCTTTAAGTGGATGTTTGCAAAATTTATTTACGTTATATATAGTTTCAGCCAAGGCATATAATTGTTCAGATGTTGCACTTGGTATAAGATTTTTGTATTCCTTAGACTTGTAAAATGTTAAATTTGACAGAAACTTGTAATTTTGTTCAAAACGACAGCCACTATTGTTTGTTTGACCCATTTTTATGGTTAAGTTTGTACGTAAATGTCAGTACCATTACACGGAAATACGTTATTTCGCACATATGTTGTAGGATTGGGACACTTTGGATGCAAATCTAGCATTATGTAACTGTGTTGGCGTAAACTGCATGCTTTCTCGTATGCTTCTTGCAGGAACTTGAGACGTCTAGGGCTAACCTGTCTTGAAATTTGACCAATAATGCTTCTATCTCTTGGTACGTCAAACAATATCATGTATTTTGTATTTAAGCTTGTGGTTCTCAACTCTTTGGTGAACGGGTTTTGCAGAACAAGTATAACACTAAAGTCCATATGATGGGACAACTCAGTAAATATTTTCTGAACTAAGAGTCTGGCCTTTGGATTTGACTCTATAAAGTTAAAGTGGTCATCTAAAACCAATAGGCATGGGCTGTTGATATCATCTAACAATGCTTCAATGTTATTTATATCTGACACTAATGTTATTTCACTGTCCGATGCAAAATCAATGCCAGAAAACTGTTCTGGTTTTGTATGTACACTAACATATATTACTTTATTTATTTTTTCACTAATAATTTGTTTTCGGTGCTTAACAATTTCTAGACAGAGAGTACTTTTTCCTGATGAACTAGGGCCACATATCATAGCCGTAAAAGGGTGAATTAATCTAAAGTCGACAGTGATTGCTGTTGACATTATAAAATCTAAACTGCTACTGACAAAATCCAGTGCTTCCCAGGGCTTTCCAACTTGTCTGTATTTTGAATAATTGCAATAGCGTAAGTTGTTCCATTGTTTCTTTTTTCTGCGCTGAGCAAAGTTGACCGAATTTGATCTGCTGCAATTACGTAGAACTTTACTTGAGTTTCTCCAAGTAAGATTTTGAGACATTGTTGTAATTCTCTAGTGTTCATAATGTGAACGTTGTTGTTTGTTCAACATCTGTAAAGGAACAGACAGGCTTGTTATAGATACATTAATATATATATACTTGGAGCTAAATTGTTTTTTGTTTTTGCACAAACTTGTTTGGTACTTTACATTTTAACAGTTGATGATAACTTGTTGGTTGCGGTCAATCTCAATAATGTTTTGATATTGGCTATATAGTATAGCTGTCACTGATTTAGTTAGTGCGGTTCTAAACTTCAAACTTATTTGGACCTGTCCAGTTTTGTTCACGCTTAAAGCATTGGCTCGTGTGGGTACAAGCTCAAATGCAAATAAGACTCTTCCCTTTGTATAGTTGTTTCTATTTACCCCGTTACCAAGGCTTGGATTTGCTGCTGTTTTTTTGAGGGTGTTCAGAGCCAGCAAAAAGTTATCTTCTCCTGATCCATCTTCTTTCTTGAAACTTAAAGGCAACGTCTTGTATTCAATTGCTTCTTGGTTCATTGAGACAGTAATTTCACTCAAGTTAAAATGTTAAAAGTTGCAAAAGGATTTTGTGAGTTTTCCCAGATACGCTTCAGAATCCACCAGGCCAAACACAATAACTTGTGGTAATCTGCCGTTGATGCAATTATCCAAGGAATGTGAACTCACGCCAGATGGAATAACAAAGTTCTTGATTTCAGGTTCAATACACGGGTACTTGAGCGTACCATTATTAAGGTTAAGTCGATGCTTTTCAATAGCTAGTGGTGAAACAGTCTGTCTCTTCACGTACAGTACAGCATTTACAATGTCCACGCGAAACGGGCAACCAGAGTACCCGGTTCTGGTTTCAGTTTCTGCATCAATGCAAAAGGCAGGGTGAGATCTTCTCATAATTATTCGGATATCAGTTTCTCCTGGTAACATTCGAGTCTGTGTGAAGAATGGCGATTCTGGCCTTCCCACCATTGTAAACGGCTTTGATTCACTAGCAATATTATATCGAGCCATGAAGCCGTCGTCAGTTTTAGTAAATGTATCTAGAGTAGTGTTGGGTATGTACAACTGGTCTAACATGCCGTTTTTCTGTTCAATTGGATTAGATGCAAGTTCCTTCTTCAAGTAAGAACTGATGGCGTAATGATTTGAGTTGTCACTAATTAGCTGGCCATTTAAATAGAACTCCATGTTACTGAATAAACCGTAAAACAGCATTGAACACGGAGCGACTAAATCAGTAGCTGCTATCGGTTTGCCATCTGCTAGCATAATACTACATGTGAGATCTAGAAAAGATCCGTCTAAGGCGTAATACTTGCCTTTAGATTTCAAAATATCAAAAATGATTGGATTTTCGTTATCTCGCGGGCTAAGTACTGGGTAGTATTAGTTATACTCGGGGGCATCTTCAACGCTGACATTAGTTGGGGGCAACTTGTCTAAAATAAGGCTGTTCTGTATAGATTTTTGAGAACCCTCGTAAATTGTAGATTCGTCGTAGAATCCTGGTGTGGAATCCATGATAAGACAGAGCTGCAAATTTTTTGTTGATATTGCTTCGTTGTAGGTTAGGTGATGAATGAAGTAGAATTAAACGTACAGTGGTTTATAAGTTATTTGCGTCTGTATGCTTTCCTTCGTCTTGCTGCTCCAGACTGAGCAAATGATCTGCCGCCTCCTCGTTGCTTAGTATGCGTAACTGGTTTACGTCTTAGGCGGCCACCAGTTTGAACACGCCGGCGAACAATGCGTTTTCTTGAGCCTCCAGACTGTGCCTTACGACGAGCTACACAACGTCCGCCAGTCTGAATTTTAGGCATATTGCGTTTTACTACTTTTTTATTTCTTTTAGGGCAAATTGTACGGCAATGAGTAACACGGCACTTGTGAGAAATTGCACGTCGTTTGAATGGCTGTCGCAATTTAAGTGAAACTAAATTTGGGGTATTTTCTAGGCCTATTTCACTGTTTGCACTGCTGTTTTATGTGTTTTCAAGACCAACTCCTACGGTATCTTCTCCAGCCCTCATCTGTTTGTCGTTTTCAGTAGCAATGTTTTTAATTGGTTCGAGTGTACAGTATTTACCGAGTTTACTGTCTTTTGAAAGTTCTTCGTCCACAATTTGGAGTGCGTCACAAGCGTCAGATTCGTAAACGTTTTTACACACAATTTTACGCATGATTCACAACATTTTTGGTAATGTTGTAAATAAATTAAAGCACTGCACTGTTTGTTTAAATAATTTGCAAGTAACTGGGCTGACGTTGTTGTTGTTTGAGAGTTGAATTAAGAATGATTCGCAAATGACAAACTGTGTCTTATTATATTAAATATGTTTTAAACTTTGCCAGGCTTAAACTGCAATTCTATAATAGTTTGCGAGTTCTCAGGCAGTGTGACAAGGCTTCGGTATTCATCTTCTTTTTATTCATAAATATATTCTCGAACATTCTCTAAAACATTCAAGCATTGCCAAAACATGCAGTAGTTGCATACTTTAATTTCTGGCATGTACTTGTAAATGTACACTGTTTCCCCATACAAAGATATGCTGTGAATATACTCTGCATCGGGTTCGCCTCTGACTGACAAAACATCACCAGGATCGAATTTACACACAAAACAATCAATATTTTCAAAACTTCGGGTTACTTCACACCAATTGCTAACATCGTTGAAATCATCAAAGTCAATCCACTCATTGTACGGTGTATTTAAGCTGGCAAGTACTTGTTCATCTTTTTTCCTTTCTCGCATTTCACATCATATACAGTATTGTTTGTTTTTATACATGACAATTTGCACACTTGACGGCGTATAGTTCAACCAGCAGAACTGGCATGCCTCACACAACAAACTTTCCACAGTTAATGTATTCATGTTTTTCGCACAACAAACTTTACAATTTGCAATCTTTGGTTAAGAAGAACACAAGGTTTTCAATTTCATCGGAGTTCAATTCAATTTGCGGACCCAACCATTCTCCGTATTTTTCAGACGTTTGCTCTGAAACTGGGCAGAAGTAAGAACTACAGAAGATCTACCACTTTGTGTATTGGATCGTCGTTGTACATGTAAGTCAATGCACTGCAAATTTATTTTTGAATTTAATTTATCAAGAAGCACTGTAAATAAAATGAAGTTGTTGTTGTTTGAGAGTTGAATTAAGAATGATTCGCAAATAAAGAACTATGTATTTTTATATTAAATATGTTTTAAACTTTGCGAGGCTTGAACTGCAATTCTATAATAGTTTGCGAATTTTCAGGCAGTGTTACAAGGCTTTGGTATTCGTTTAAAAGGGTAATCCGTATTACTTGCTGTTCCTGCTGTTTAAGTGGCAAATATAATATTGGCAAAAAGTTGTGCACTGTCTCTTTATTATATTCGCTTGAGATATCAACTGAGCGCAGCAACGGTAGAGCATGGGTAGCATAGAGCTGGTTTTCGATCAAACTGCATGTTACAAGCATTTGCTTAGCTGGTTCAGTATGCTCAGGTTCTACATCTTCTTCATTTCCTACATTTTCTTTCCCTTGTTCTTCTTCCTTTGCTAATTCCGGTTGCAAGTTGGCGACGACACCATCTTTGAATATGAAATTGTCATCAAACCCAAAAAATCTAATAACAAGTGGTGGGAGCTGTACAGTAATGTCTTCCTGTAGGTTTGAAATACTGAGCTGTCCGTCTTCATGTTTAAACTGTACAGTCGTATCACTCCAAAGCCGCTCATTCAAAGTGCGGTTAATTTCATGCACTATGTGATCCAAGTCCATTTCTTCTGGTTCTTTCATTGGCATATAATGTGCACACATTTTAAACAGGCGTATGTTCATGTAATCATAGTCTACAATTTCATTGTATTTCTCTTTGTCAAAGTCAAATTCAGATTCGTAGACGCCATTGTAAAACTTGTCGTGTTGCTGCAAGCCTAAGCACATTGCTATTGGTTCGGGTAACACAACATAATCCCCTTCGTTTCCTTTAAACGTTAATTTGCATTTGGTATTGCTTGTATTAGAAGGAAACTCAATTTTTAGATTTGTGTCATTATTTTCTGGATCACGCATCTCAGAGTTAAAACGTTTAAAACATTTACGATAGTCAAAATCTCCTGTATTTATTTGTTTTCTGAAAATTATAAAAGTCTCAAAGCCCTGGTATAACTGTATTACGTTCTCCATACTTTCAATTTTTTCAGCCCCAAAATTGAAGTTTGTGTTCATTGGAATTATCTCAAAGTCTTCTTGACGTGAGTAGTCGTACATTAAATGGTTTCCAGACATAAACCGTGATCTGCCTTGCTTAAAAAACAATGCGAGAGGTGTAGGGATTGCAAGAATTACATTGTTTGATTTTGACACGTTTAAAAGGATCATATGTATTTCCTCAGGGTCTAAGCTGAGAGCTTTTTGTTCAATTTTAAGCGGCACTTTGTCTTGATTTAGCTTTAACGCATCGTTAAGTCTAGTCATGAATTGGTGTACTGTTGTTTCTTGTTTCTGGAAGTTAAAAAAACTTTTTACTGTTAGCTTGTAGTTGGGAAACAGTTTTTTGATAGGCTCGAGGTCAGAAACTTCAGCGCTACGTACGCTACGTATTACTGTAGCTGGTAGATGCTGAACTATAGCTGGCTGTATGCTGCTTGTATATCTCAAACTCACTAGTCCGACGTCGTAATTTTCAAGGTTGAGAGGGGTGGGGAAAACAGCTACAAAGCTAGACGGGGTGTTTGCAGTATAAATATTGTTTTGCTGGTCACTTGTAATCGTCATGTAGATATTTTCGGTACCTGCTGGGTCTCGATCTAATTGGGAACAGCAGTGTTTGTCTAATCTTCTGCGTTTGTTGTTAAAATGCTGCTTGATAGCATTGGTAAAGTATGGAATAAACGGTGTAGAATTCATGTTGATTCTTCAACTCGGCTAAGCTCTTTCTTATAAAATGATCCAGTAATGCTGTTGTGATTTAAATCTTCCAAGTAGTATGTTATAGGTATGGTTTCCAAGTTGACGGACTTCACAATGAACCATTCAACGCTAAAACTTTGGTTGTAGCCTGGGTAAAAGATAGAAATACATTAACTCGATTGTTCGAAAGTCTCCCTATTTATACATGTTTTATAATCTGGTATTTTAGCTCACGTGGTACGCTATATTATACTTAACTTTCTCAAATGTTAATTTAGTACGACTAATTCGCACACGGTCGCCAGGCTTAAACACTGGTCTACGTTTCGTAGTGTCGTTAATAAGGTCTGAGTACATGGTTCTCCATACATCGTTTTCATTCAAACTGTTCACGCTATTGGGCGACATCTGGATTGTTGAGTGAAAAGTGTTGTTGTACGTTTTGACAAATGCAGGAAATATTTCAAGAATACGGTTTGTTTGCTTTTCTGTTATGTACCTAGCCACATTTTAAAAAATTTTCCTACATAAACAAATAAATACTGTGTTATAACATGTGCGTCAACCTTATATTGAGTTTTGTATAGCAAACTTGTTAGTAAGTGTGTATTTCAGCTGACCTTATGACTCTTTCTACTATACTTGATTTTGTCTCGCTATAGGTATTATAGTATTTTATTCCCTTGCTCTTTAAAAACTTGCGAAAAGACTCTGCTCGAAATTCAGTACCTATAAGTAACAAAATAATATATTTATATCGTTGTTAGTCCTATATATTATACCATCATTAATTTGAAACGTTTAAATTGGTTGTATGTTACCCTATTAGCTGTTTGCAGCTAACCTTGGTCTGTAAATAAATAAATTGGTGTTATTTTTGCTTCATAGAATATACTTTTTATTGCTTTAATTACTGTTTCTGGTCTTTTGTTCTTTATGAATCTAAAAAAAAGCTTTTTTGTAAAAGCATCAATGCAAAAAAGTATGTTTTTATATCTGGAATTCGCTTTTGATAAGACTGACCCTAAGATTTTGACATCACAGCAAAAAATTTCTTCTGCCATGTTCACAATGGTTCTCCTGCGCCTAAAATTCTTCCTAATAGGTCTGTGTAGACTAAATGAATTTAGTTGGCTTAGTTCTTTGTTAATTTTTTTTTTGTCTTAAAAATGCTTACAGGCCACTCGCTACATAGCGTACTTCAGCGAACCAGCCAAATAAGTACGCTATGAGGAGAGTACACTATGTAGAAAGTACACATTTGAAACAAAATCAGTATTTTACATGAAAACTATAAAAATGCTTATGTTTAAAGTATTTATTAGTTCTTAACAAATCAATCAAATAATATGTTTAGTAATTTTGTATAAGTTTGCAAAATTAGTTAGATGAGGAAAAAAAATAGTAACTTTTTGAAATAAGCTCTGAAAATTTTTAAATTTGTGAAAGTACGCTATCAAGCGACGAAATTTACACTCAAATGTTATTTTAGGCCTCTAAAATTAGTACGCTATGAGAAGGTTTCCACTTTGTAAAGGTACGCTATGTAGAAGTATTTAAACATAGAAAGCATAGAAGTTTAGCTGGGGAAACAGGCGCAGTACGCTATGTAGAGGTATTCATTATGAGGAGGTACGCTATGTAGAGAGTGGACTGTATTGTTTTTTATAAATCTACTCAGGGCAGAGAATGAGCCTTTAAGCCTTGAATTTAAATATGATTCACGAATTTCTGCCATTGTATAGATACAAAAGTTTGCGACTGTCACTGAGTCAGCTGTTAGTAAAACTGCGCAAAATTTTGGTAAACCAGACGTTTTAAGTATTTTACAATTTATATGTAGCCGAGATTTTATTTATTGAACATTTTCATTATTGTTGTATTTATGTATTACTACAACGTATCATTGATTTTTATTATAATTTAAGTGTAATTATACAATTTCATTTCTTCTTTTTAGCACACTTTGTATTGCACTATAAAGTTAACCTACTATTTGTGCTATTTTAATTTGTTTTTAATATTTGTACCTCACTGCAAACAATAATAAAAAGGTGTCACACATAGCTGTATTATATGTATTTCCCTATTTTTACTAGTTCAATGTTTCCTAATTACATGACTATATATTCACAGATATTTACAAAACTTTTTGCCTATTGCAATATATTATTTACTAGCTACAATCTGCTATTTCTATTTATATACAGTAAACAACAGTAACCATGAATCTAAAATCATTAAATGTTTTCTATTATTTTACATTTACCTACTAAGTAATTTTTATATTTTGTAAATACTAATACAGTGGTACTTCTAATATTTACAAAATTGTTAAATTGTTTGAATCATACAGTATTGCATTACCTTACAACTATCATATAGTAAAATTGTATATATCACTTTCTTTTCATTCTTTAAAAACGTGTTTGGTTATTACAATATAACATTTATAATTCAAACACATGCAATAATTTATACATTTCAGATGAAACTTTTAATAAAATACGTAAAATCAGCATAGGAGGGTTTTTACTGCTAGCGTTATGTTCTAAAGGCTGCTTTTTAATAACAAAATTTAGCTTGTTGTATCTAACGTTAATTGACCTAACTTGATTACAGTTGGTTCAAAAAATGTTTAAAACACTTTAAACTGACGGTTTTGTAAAATTAAATATCGTTCGTACTTTAAATGGCTTTTTATTACATGATTCTTGCGTAGCTTCTTAGATAAAAACGCATATGTACCATACTCACATGGAAACAGTCCTGTGTCAGTGGGTTCTAAGATTACTTTCATCGTTTATATGTAAGCAGAAAAAAATCAAATTCATAAAAAATAATTTTATAATCGTGTATACTGGATATATGTTTATGAATTTATAATTCAAAACATTTGAAAGCGAAAGCGAAAGCCGGAAGTCGAAGTTGTAGTTGTATTCGGACAGAATACTTTTATATTCGTGTATACTGGATTTATGTTTATGAATTTATAATTCAAAACATTTGAAAGCGGAAGCAAAAGCCGGAAGTATTAGTCGTAGTTGTATTCGGACAGAATACTTTTATATTCGTGTATACTGGATTCATGTTTATGAATTTATAAATCAAAACATCAAAGCGAGGCGTAGCTCAGCAAAACGAATTAACGTTTGCTTTTGTCGAAGTCGTAGTTGTATTCAGACAGAATACTTTTATATTCGTGTATACAGGATTTATGTTCATGAATTTATAATTCAAAACATCGAAGCGAGCCGTAGCTCAGCAAAACGAATTAACGTTTGCTTTTGTCGAAGTCGTAGTTGTATTCGGACAGAATACGTTTATATTCGTGTATACTGGATTTATGTTTATGAATTTATAATTCAAAACATCGAAGCGAAGCGTAGCTCAGCAAAACGAATTAACGTTTGCTTTTGTCGAAGTTGTAGTTGTATTCGGACAGAATACTTTATTATTCGTGTATACTGGATTTATGTTTATGAATTTATAATTCAAAACATTATTGTAGCGAGGCGTAGCTTAGCGAAACAAATTAACGTTTGCTTTTGTCGAAGTCGTAGTTGTATTCGGACAGAATACTTTTATATTCGTGTATACTGGATTTATGTTTATGAATTTATAATTCAAAACATTAACGAAGCGGAAGCGAAACCGGAAGTCGTAGTTGTATTCGGACAGAATACTTAAATATTCGTGTATACTGGATTTATGTTTATGAATTTATAATTTAAAACATTTACAAAGCGGAAGCGAAGCCGGAAGTCGTAGTCGTAGTTGTATTCGGACAAAATACTTTTATATTCGTGTATACTGGACATATGTTTATGAATTTATAATTCAAAACATTTTGAAGCAAGACGTAGCTAAGCAATACAAATTAATGTTTGCTTTTGTCGAAGTCGTAATCGTAGCGGAGAGGAGAGGTAGCAGTAGTGATCGTAGTCGTAGAAGTGGCTAACAAGTGACAATGTTTTTCAATGTGGAGTTTTCATTTATACATTTTCAATCATGTTTGAAAGACAAAAGGGTGAGGAGAAAATCGTTAGGGTACAGGGCAGTGTAAACTTACCATTGCCCACCCCTTAACTGCATTACTTCTACATAGATCTATTCTGCTCCCCGTACTTTTACTTCACTATTCACGACTGCTTCTCTAATGCAAAGTCTAGCTTTGTACAATACTACATACTTTGAGCTCGAGTCCCTAGATAGGTACTTTTGTACTCACCTGCCTACCTTCATGTATGTCATTATCCTGTATCTCGTTCCTCCTGAATTAATACAACTAGCATACTAACAAATAAAAATTAGCACTAGCAAGAACCAATGTATTACCTACAGACAATCTACAAGGTACTCACAGTGTCTGTATATATTTATTTATTTTATATTTTATTTATTTTTTCTATTTGCTAACTATTTTTCCTTATTTAAGCTTGTGTGACCTATTTGCAGAGAAAACTACACATAATGTACTAAGGAACATAGCCAGCGCAAAGACAAGACAATTTATGAAAATAGGAACTAAAAAAATAAAAATGTAAATAGTACCAGAATTTACAAACAAATCATTCCAAAATCCCATGGTTTTATACAGGTTTACACAAAAACCATAAATTTATGATATTTTTATATGATTGTTTCATGTAATTAATTCCGCATTGCCTAGCACAATGATAATCTCGAAAAAGATTTGAAATATTGCATTTAGTTCAAAAGATACATATGAAAACCGAAATATCGGTTTTACCCGGGTAGTATTATTTGCACAGTATTGTTGTTTCTACAGAATGTAGCTACAAGTAAGATCTATCAGATGGCGCTAGCCGCATCTTTCTACGTCAACTGGTTCTCGAGCAATATAGATTAAGGCAATACATAGTGTGCACAGGTCGGATCGGTTTGTCCGGCCTGTCCGATCCGGTTTTTATTTTTTCGAATTTTCAAATTCTGTTTTTGCAGATGGCAAGCCTGCAAGTTCAAACTATTAAAAAAAATAGTCCGTTCGAAAAAAAATTTACATACCCTAAAATTTACCCTTAAAACAAACCTAAAATTTTTGCGCGAAAATCACAAAAATGACTATGCTATGAAATAGCCCATGCTCGATAACGTCTAAATATCGGGTTTAATATAAAAAGTTCGTTAAGCAACATTGATTTAACAAGCAGGTTATACAAAGTAGGGCTCAATAGGGTATACATAAAATCTTTATTATTGCGTATTTTTAAAATGTTTTTTGAGATTTAGGGTTACAAAAATCAGAGAAGCATATTAGCGTTGAAAAAATTGAATTCGCCCTATAAACAAAAAAGTGATTTTTTTCTAGAGCGAAAATTAAAAATTCGTTTTGCACATAAAATAACCCATATTTTGTTGAGTCTAGATATCGCGTTGAAACTTAAAATTTCTATTGGCAACACAAAAAATTTTGAAACTTTTGGGAGCACGCTCTGCACGTCTAATTACATAGCCCCTGGTAGGTCACATGTCCAAAAGCTCAATTTCGTATTTTTGTAATATTCGCATAAGAACACATAGTGTATACATATGCATTTCTGTTGAGTGTAGTTTGCATGCTTATCCATACTAAGTATACAAAGTTATAACTACCATTGTCAAATATTTGTCAAAATGCATTAAATTTATTCAATATTCAAAGAGTATAGAAGCGTAGTCTGCCGTAAAAGCATATAGTACGTAGCAAAGTGTAAATGTTTGCATTTGTAACATAACAAGATGCACAAAGCATTAAGTAGAATTTTAATAGTCGTAGTGCAACGTACATATGTAAACGTGTATTTATTATATGCGTAGTGTAGTAAAGCACAATATGTTGTACATCAAGCAGTGCGTAGCGAAGTGTAAATAGTTGCATTTGTAACATGACATGATGCATTCAATAACAACACCAATTCTCTATTTCAGAGTTTTGGTTGTTAAAGTATTATATTTGAGTAGACGTAGCGAAGAGTTTTATAAAATCGAATAGATATTATTATGCGAGTAGTAAAGTATAAAATATTATACATCGAGTTATTCGTAGCGGAGATTTTATAATATCGAATAGATATTATTATGCGAGTAGTAAAGTATAAAATATTATACCATTCGTAGTTGTATTCGGACAGAATACTTTTATATTCGTGTATACTGGATTTATGTTTATGAATTTATAATTCAAAACATCGAAGCGAGGCGTAGCTCAGCGAAACGAATTAACGTTTGCTTTTGTCGAAGTTGTAGTTGTATTCGGACAGAATACTTTATTATTCGTGTATACTGGATTTATGTTTATGAATTTATAATTCAAAACATCGAAGCGAGGCGTAGCTCAGCGAAACGAATTAACGTTTGCTTTTGTCGCAGTTGTAGTTGTATTCGGACAGAATACTTTATTATTCGTGTATACTGGATTTATGTTTATGAATTTATAATTCAAAACATTTACAAAGCTGAAGCGAAGCCGAAAGTCGAAGTCGGATGTCGACGTGTGAGCCGATACCGATGCAATTTGTATGTACGATTGCTTTAGTCGGAGTCGTAGTCGTAGCGAGGCAAAGCGGAGCAAAGAGTTCGGAGCGAAGTGTTCGGAGCGAAGATGGTTCATTTCTGAACAAACTGTAAAAGGTTTACATCCGTTATATACTATTTCTGTCATTTGAAACAGTCAGGAGGAGGACGGGTTGGTTTGTTATGGCTACAGCACACTGTATAATTAACCATGCAGCCCCTTTACCGTACTGTTACTACTGCCCGGGTCCGTTTTCCCCCCCTTGCCTTCAGTTCACCACCTACTACCGTTACTTAAGTGCTAAAGACAACCCCGTTCACTGTTACATACATTGGGCTCAAGTCCCTATATAGGTACCTATGTATATACCTACCTACCTACATCCCACACAAAGCCCACATTACTACTGACAGCATACGACACAATGCAAATCATTATTGACCAGTACCTACTCATTACGTATATACCATATACCTACTACTTACCTACTACTTACAATGTTCGTATTTAATACTTATATTTTTTTATTCATTTTATATCCCTTATTTTTTGTCCATTCCACCCTCACTGTTCCAAGCGCAGCACACAAAGCAAGGCAAATTGCCATATAAAGTACCTACCTACCTACACAAGCAATAATAATATTTTTATTATATTATAATAATATTATTGTATATATCAATGCTTGTCCCTGTACTACCTCCCATACCATGCCATCCTATCATATACGCATGTCTCCTCTCCCTTTCCCTCCCTTAATATATACGTCACACTACCCGCCAGCTACCACCGCCATACCCCGTCCACATTCCCAGGCACCCGCCGTACATAATCCTCCTGTCCAAGCGCCCCGCCACACTCCCGTCAAATTCCCATACGCGGCCACCTGCCCTCAATTTCCTCATTTCCTGCCATTCTTTCCTCGCTTCCCATGCTCAGCATACAACACAAGGCAAATTGCCAGTCATAGGGAGCTACCTACTATCTATGTGCGTACCTACCTACGTACATGGATTTGCTCAGTATTATTATTAATATAATTATAATGCATTAATTACTGTACACAATGCCAGTCCATGTCACCCAATGCATCTCATTATATCTGTCCTCTCGTTCCCATCATATCTTCATGTTCCTTCCCGTTTTCATTCCTTCCATATCTGCCCATAATATCTTTCCCGTTCCTTCCCATATACCTTCCCGGATACCTTCCCAGCTACTTCGTCTTTCTCATTCCTCACATCCAAACTCACCCCACCAACCCCAAAACACTCCTATGCTACAACACACTCAGTAAAACATATACTCTCCCAGTAGTTACATACATATTTTTATTATTTAGTGTTTTTTGACATAGCTGAATTTAATTGTAGCTGAAAATGGATAGATGAGTGTTTTGCTTCACTGAAAATCTGTTTTTGCTTTAAATCCAAATCAAACAAAGCTCATCATAATTTGAGTTTGAATTTCATGCGCATATATAGTTTTTACACCCGACCAAAAATATGGTAAATAAAAATTCAAATCTGCAACTTTTCCATTTTTTTATTCAAATTTTGGCAAAAATTAATTATTGTAATAATTGTGTAGCTCACCTGTGCACTTCCTAATCCCGCTATTAGCCCCCGTAATAACGACCTTTTTCTTACTATTACATAGTAACATCTTCTTCATTCTTACGATCAGCTGTGCCCCAGTAGATTCTTAAAATCCGTCCCCACTCATAATTACAAGATAGAATCCGACCAGAATTAAAGTTTGTGTCCAAATGGAAGGTATCATTTCGTAAATTTAGGAAATATTTGTGTTTCAGGGCAGATAATAATTTTGTTTACAATATCTGCGTCCAAGTCAAGGTACTCACATGTCAGTGCGTCTAAAGTCTTGATTAAATTAAAGCGAAATTACTTTGCAATGCTTAAGCAATGAAAAATAGCTAAAATACCTTAAAGCCGTATGTAAAGTCCTTGGCACTACATCTAACTGTCTGGTGTAAACAGGAATGTAATGGAGCGGCTGTATTGGAGCTTCGGGCAAAAGTACAAAAAGCTTCGCGGTACATTTCACATTCTTAAAAAAGAACTGAAATGTACAATTATGACCTTTATTTTCTTTTTTTTTTGATTTTCTTTTGTTTTTACTGTGTAAAAACTAAGCGGATGTTTGCTGCCAATTAAATTGTGTATGTAAAACGGCCTAACACACACTGCCGTGTGTATTGTTTTTATTTAATGGATCTGAATAGAAGAATAATTGTAATACTGAACTTGTCATGCTAAAAAATCAGAGGAAATATAATTGTGTTTTTAATTTTTATGTTCAAATAAAAAAAGTTGTAAAACTTGACAATAATTTAAACTTACAATACTCTTACACATTGCATAAAGCAAAATAAAACATTGCAATGATATATGTGAATTGAAGCATCAATACAAACTTTTTAGGTTACAAAACATGTTAATAAAACATTTTACACTTATTAAAAACACGTAAATAGAATGATTTGCACTTTTCAAAAACATGTAAATAGAATATTTTGCACTTTTTAAAAACATGTAAATAGAATATTTTGCACTTTTTCAAAACATGTAAAGCGAATATTTTGCACTTTTCAAAAACATGTAAGTACCATATTTTGCACTTTTTAAAAACATGTAAATAGAATATTTTGCACTTTTCAAAAACATGTAAATACCATATTTTGCACTTTTTAAAAACATGTAAATAGAATATTTTGCAATTTTCAAAAACATGTAAATACCATATTTTGCACTTTTTAAAAACATGTAAATAGAATATTTTGCACTTTTCAAAAACATGTAAATAGAATATTTTGCACTTTTTAAAAACATGTAAATAGAATATTTTGCACTTTTTAAAAACATGTAAATAGATCATCTTGCACTTTTCTGAATCATTTAAAAAAACATTTAAAACATTTTAAAAACATGTTAAATACAAAATTTTGCTTGACTAAACAAAATTATCAATAAAATAAAAATGACAGTTTTTGTATGAAGAAAAATTGCTGCCTAAAACTAATGCATTTTTCCGGTCCTGTGTATGTCTGTCTGTCTGTCTGTCTGTCTGTCTGTTTGTTCGTCCGTCCGTTCGTTGGCAGTGCTCTACAAATCAAAGTTTGTAACTCATTTCTTTTAAACTGCTTTTACACCCGTACAAAAGCGTGTAAAAGGTGCCCTACTGTTTTTGAGGGTGATCTGACATTACGAGTTTTTGGAAAGTGATTTAAAAAATAAACCTACTTTTGGATTGTAACAACAGAAACGAACGAGAGCAATACATACTGTGTATTGGGTGTATTTGTACAACTAATCCTACTAAGCTATTTCATTTTAAAATTCACAAAAAAAACGACTTAAAGGTGACAGACCCTTTAAGTGTCCAAATTTCAAGTACCATGACTAAAATTAAGATGCTTTTACTTATAAAGGAAAAATAAATAGGAAATAAGACATTTTGTTTTGTAGAATAGGTTACAATTCATAAAGTGACATGTGCTTTATTTATATGTATATTGTGTTTAACTACAACTGTCAAAACGCATATCATATTTGTGTCTATCCTGATGGTAATACAGTTTTATTATTGTTGCTATAGGAAAACTGGGTGACTATATTTTGGGCGAACAATTCCAGTGAGTTCCTCACTAATTTTCCAAAGTCTCATCGCATCAATGTTCCCGAGTTTAGTCCGATCTTTCGGCTCCCATTTTCGACAGTGGTGGAACATTCCCCCAGTGTAAAAATTCACACTCTTGCTAAGGGCACAGTAAAGTATTGTTTGGCATCCCTGTAGAGTGGATGGGGGCAAACAAGTGTAGAATTTTATGTACAAAATTTAAAAAATAATTTTATTTTAAGCTAAAAACGCCAAGGATATCTGTAAAAATTGTATTATTTACATTAGGGATTTGGGTATAATTTTAGAATATTTTTGCCTTCTGAAAAAATACTTGCCTGTTGCGGTGTTTTCATGCAGAAAAAAGAAAACAATTTGTATCCAGGTTTCCAGTACCAAGGAATTCTGAGAAGCTTTGATTTAACCATCCCAGGACAGACGTAACCAGTTTGGACATTTGCTGCAAAGAGTTTCTTACCCAATTCTTGACTAAACAGTGCGTTGGCCAGTTTAGAATTTTGATAGTGCTTATTTCGGAATATATCTGTCGACTGGAGTTTCTCTCCCATGAGATCGTCAAAATCAATTTGGCCATACTTGTGAACGAACGAACCTACTGTCACGACTCTGCAAAATTGAGTAGGTCATACATTGACATGACAACGTGATAATTAAAACTGCCTGTAAAATATTTTATGTGGATTTTCCTGTTTGTGGTTTTTCCAGTTTTTTTAATTCACAAAACACACAATTGTTTAAAAAGGTGCAAATAAATCATTTTGCATTTTTTTCCAAAATATATGTAAAAAGAACAGTTTGCTTTTTTTGAAAGCTTGTAAATAGTCAAGTTTCTGCATTTCCAGTACATGTAAATGTGAAATATTTTACACTTTTTTAAAACTTGTAGATGGAATATTTGGTACTTTTCAAAAACTTGTAAAAACAATATTTTGCACTTTTAAAAATCTTTTTAATAGAACATTTTGCACTTTTTTAAAACTTATAAATAGAATACTTTGCACTTTCAAAAACCTGAAATTTGAACAATCTATGTACCCTTTTCAAAAACACGGAAATACAATTTAAACTTTTTAAAAACATGTAAATAGAACACTTAATATTTTTTAAAACATTTAAATAGAATATTTTACACTTTGAAAA